>CAUJRU010000497.1:0-586003 GCA_963277665.1 Viscum album
CAATGGTTCTCATAGAATCATTGGGATATGTTTATCCCTATGGATCAAGGCCCAACGGTTTGGAAAATCGTTATTATAGTTTATATCAACAGTTGTCCAGCCTTTACCAACGGTTTTAAACTGTTGGTAAAGATAGAATTTCCAGTAGTGCTCCGAGTGAATCTTACATGTGTCGACGTGCATCTTATGTATACTCTATAATATCTTTCATATCATCAATAGCCCAGTACTTTTCCAAATTTCACTCTGCAATATCTTACATACCATCTATGATATATTACGTATGCTCAGAAAACCTTCTATATGCTCGAAATATCTTACGTGTCATCGAGTGGTGTTTCCTTAACTGCATTGTAATATGAGCTTCAATGTATATCTTTTGTATGCACTGTGATATGCTACATATCAGTAAACTATCATACGTTCCAGATGAAATATGTTATGTATCATAGCATAAACTACCAGAAACTTCCAATTTTCTGATTCTAAGAAATATCTTACATATGCCTTCCAACTCCACTCAGAATTTTAGAACTTCTTCAACTCAACTCAAACACTTCAAATTACATTTTAATAACTTCAAATCAGCTTCAACCATTACCAGAATAATTCCAAATCTTGAACAACATCTATTTTAACTCATCTTAACCCCACGACGTCATCCAAGTATCTTCTTATCATAGCAAGAACCTTCGCCAATGAAAATACTTAGAATAGTTTTCTATTGAAATATCATCCAACTTCTATTTTTCTCCATCCACAACCATCTTCTTAGCTTCTTCACTGAGAATGAATTTCCAGTGATATTAATACTCCACTGAACTCTTGTCAATCATACCATCTACCTCAAATTCCTCAGATCTACTTAAAATGATTCTGCAAATGAACCTTCAAACAACAACTTCCTCATCTTTTTAACTAGCTTTGCCGATCTTTAATAGAACAATAGTCTCCATGCAATATTGGTAGAAACTCAAACATCTTCCTTTGTCATATGAATAATGACTACAACTCACTTCCAAATTCTACAGTGTTTCTTCAATCCTCATTCATTATTCACTACTCAAAATATAATTAACACATTTATTAGGTACTTCCCTCAATCAACCCAACACATAAGCTTGGATGCTTCACTCTCATTCTGAGCTTTTCTTCTCAGTACATATTGACATCATGACTTATGAACAAAAAAATACAACTCAACACTAATGGGTTTAAAAAATATTCTTCATAATAATTAGATCATTGAATGAGTAAAAAATGATAATTACAAAACTAATGACCCATAAATAAAACAATCAATGCCTTGGAAAAATAATTGACAAGTTACACTTCCAACTCTATAACATCGAATCATCAAAACAAGAATAAATCCTATAATATATGGGGAGACTTTATCAACACAAGAAAACAATCCACCTATTGTATGTTAATAGGTAAACTTCTCTTGTTTTGACTTACCCACAACCATTAAACCAAGAAAACCAAACATTTCACATCATTGAATGTTCAAACCAGTGTATCATCTAATTTTTGTATGAACCTAAAACCCTACTCTTAGACATCAAAATTGATTGCACATAAAGAAACCTAAGTTTTTACCCATCTCAATCTATGCTTCCATTTTTTAAAGGAAAACTTATAGGTCATCCAAAAAAACTTAGGGAAATGGTGCTAATTATTTTGTGATGTAATGGATGTTTGATCAATATCACAACAATGAAATATGTCAATTAATAAGAAATAAATATAACAAATATAAATATAAGATAAAGACACCCCAAAATACATGGTACAATTCAATCTTACATCCACCGGCATCACATCAAAACCATTTACTATACTCCAAAGAGATACGCAAGTGGTACAAGAGTGTTCTAGAATGAAGAATCCCTAGACACGTCCCAAAGTATTCATTCTTAATTCTTACAATAATTGGGTTTTCAACCAAACTACATTTGTTACTTGGTTAATAAACAGAGTGCTCTAAGTTTGAGAGAGAAATGGGGGTTCAAAACCCATTTGGATTAGTGGTAAGCACCCCGTAATCCTACATGAAAAATGGGGGTTCAAAACTCATTTGGCGCAGGTACTGTAACGGTACTATAGCAGCGGTGGTACTGTAGATCGGCGGGTACTGTAGCGGCGGCAGGGCACTGTAGCAGTGGCGGTACTGTGCGGATACTGTAGCAGGCGGGTTATTATTCACAGAATGGGAATTGGGTCAAAACTTTGGGTTTACGGGCTATGTAATGAGCTACAAGCCCATTGGGCCTTCGGGCTATGTAATGGGTCTCCCTCTACCCAGTTAAAAGAGGTCTTTGCTTTGCTTTAATAATAAAATGAGGTTTCGGCATAAACAAACAAAACACATGATTTTTGAGTTTTATTTCGAACATACTTAAAGAACATAATTTGGACTTTGTCATTGTTTACACCGTATGTGGTCCTTCAAAGCTTTCTTAGTAAATAAGAGTTTTTTATTTATGAAGAGTGAACAATTCATCTAGAGATGAAAATTTGTCAGTATTAGGGGTGAGCAAGATTAATTAAACTGAACTTATCCAGTCGAACCAAACATCCTTAAACTAGTAAAGTTCGATTTAAATCGGTTAATTGGTTTGAGTCGGTTAATGAATATTTTATATTTCAATTTTTCATTTTGATTTGGTTTTGGTAATCATAACCACTCTTAACCATTTTAAAGTGAAACTACATAATTAAATAAGTAAATAAATCATTGTTTAAAATAGAAATTATGATTATCTTTTTATGATCAAAGTTGAATATAATATAAATCATTATTGATTTTTCATTATAATGAAACGTAATGAACATTTACGATGTTTAAGTGAATATAAGTCATTTAACCACATTGAAATCCCCCCACCCCAACACACACACATTGTTAAATCTCTATCCCTTTAAATCTTTGTCATGGTGTTGGGTTGATTGTTTATTAAACTATTTCTTTTATTTCAATATTAAAATGATCATTTTTTCAGTGATATTCTCTCACAATTGTTTATTTTATCATGATCTTCATATTATATTAAAAGGTGAGTTCTATTTACAACGCACGCTACAAGAAAACACAGTCTGGGGACTCGACCTCGCGACCAGCGCCCCATAAACATTGACTATAAAAGGTTAGAGTTTTATCTTTTTTTTTATAAATTACTTTTGTATCATGTAAAAATTTTCCATGAGTCATTTACTGGTATAAACAGACTGATTTGGTTTATGTCGGTTTTGGACTAATCATCATTCGGTTTTGGTTTTAACATGAGGTAATTGTTTTTCAATCGATCGGTTAAAACAGGTGACCATAACAAATTGTAATAGACCATGTATGCCTCTAGTTAACATGCATTGAATTACTGGTCTGTTTCACATAGATTTACTATCGCTTAGTTTTTCAAAGATTTCGCGTTGTTTTTCGTTATTGAGTCAATTTTCATCAACAATAGCAATTCTCTATATAATTAAGACATTTGTTCTCTGAATTGTATCATCTTTATACAATCGCATGATTAAAAATTAATCGCTCATACATGTGGAGGCAAGTCTAGAGACATTGTGAGAAATTTCTCATGTATCATATGTAATCCATAGTAACAACCCACAAGGAGTGAGATGGCATGGGTGATATGGGGCTTGGGACGACGGTCCAAGGGCCTCTACAAGCAAATAGTGGGGCACAGGTGAGGTGGGGTTTGGGGCAACAATCGAGAGGGTCAAGTCTCCAGAACGGCTTTCGGGGCCATGTTAGAATATATATAATCAATATTCACAATAAACTCTTTTTACCTTCATAAAAGAAACATAAACAAAATTATCTTGTTTTTTGTATTCTAGTATGTGTTTGTTTATCATTTATTTAAAATTCCTACTTGAATCTGACACAACCTGAAAAACTGATTCATGAACAACAACAAACGCATGCATATGTTACATTAAAATGCAAGTCTGTAATTTTTAGATCCCCAAACAAAATCTCTCTTACTCACCAGACTTCCACACCAGATGGACTATTTTGCCTACCGTTAAGATCATCATCATCCACATCCTCATCTTCCTCCTCATTAACATCGACTACAATGATATCATCTTCACCATCAACATCATCATCATCATAGCCATCCATATTCATCACACCATCGCCATCCTCCAAGCCTTCGTCCCCAAATTTGTCCTCACTATCAATATCATCATTATCATCATCATCATTAGGAAATGTGGATGGACGTAGTGCGTGCCACTCAGGAGGCGGTGGACAGTCCTTCGTCTCGGCCTCATCCCTCTTCATTACCAGATGCCGAATAACTCGTTCATCACTGTCTAACAACCCCTTGAAATCGTTCACCCACTTCACATCCAACTCGAAGTTCATCAGCACGTAGTAAGCCTTTGTTGCTTTTTTAATCTTGTATGCGAGCCTTCGGAGGCCCCAATCATTCAATCTCCACACCTTGCCCTTCCTTTCCCTCAGAAATTCTGCAAAAAACAAACTCTTAGATCTGTAACCTGGAAGACATGTACTGCATTCCTGCAATCAAAAGGAATTTGATTTTTTGTATCTTGTTTGGACAAAATTTGATTTTTCATTTAGTTTTTTGAGTAAATGTTGCTAGATTTATTTGAATGGAGAAAAATGATGAATGGTATTCATTTGCTCAAGTGAGATAATCCAGTATATAATGTAAAATCCACTTTCATTATGCAGAGAAGTGCTGACTTGCCCTTGTCTAGCCGATGGGCTAGCTTGCAACTCATGAGGCCAGCCCACTTAGCCCACGGGCTTTCTGGGCTGCTCTGTTAAAGCCCATCTGAAAGTCGGACTATTTTTTTTAAGCCCAATCTGACCCAACAAAGCCAGCTGGCCTGCCAACCCATGGGCCTGCAGCCCGTTAAACACCAATATCTATAAAGTAAATCAACCTACATAAGGGATAAGTGTGCACCCTGGATCTTTTCTTTCACATTGCCAACCTCATCAACATGCTTTTCATGAATTAGGTAGACAACTTCATAGTGACGCACTGCAGGTAAAAGGGAAACATTAAATCACAATGATCATCAACAAATATGAACCATGATACAACAGAATAGTTAATCCATCTGATAATATTAAGTTTAATATATCTCACAAATGACACCTATCATCAACAAATATGAACCATGATACAACAGAATAGTTAATCCAATTGATAATATTAAGTATAATATATCTCACAAATGACACCTAGAGAATATAAACGTATATTTATTCCTATGCAGCTAAGTGCGATGAATCCCAGCTTTCATTTATCCATCTTGTATGCACAAAGACCATCAAAAGCCAAAAGTAGCCCCAAAAGTATCAACATAACATCAACGAACAAGCTTTAAACTCATTTAAATAGGGCCAAATGCATGGATCAAATGTAGCCAACTAATTCTATCAAATACCATGTTTTCATTGATACCATTAACAACAAAATCAATTTGGATAGCATGCTTTAGTGTCCCTTTTGGACGTCCTCTGCCAAATTTGTGTATTCATCGCTAAGTCTACTCATCAGGTGCATCGAAACCATCTTGATCTTGTCTCGGTCATCTTTTCATCAATTAGCGTCACTTAAATTTTCTCTTGTATACATCCATTCCTAACCTTCCATCTTCACATTTTCACTTTGGCTACCTTTACTTTTTGTTCAAGTTGTCTGGTTAAAAGTCAATACACACTACCATAAAGAATTGTTGATGTAATAGACATCCTATAAAATTTTCCTTAAAAACCACAAAGCGCCTCTGAAGTCTTTCTCTGTTTTAGTCATCCAACTTGAATTTCACAGCCACAAAGCACCCATGAAACCTTTCTCCATTTGTATCTAATATGAACTGGAATATATATCATATTCATTCATGTTTGACGTGTTGATATGATGACGGTATCTTACTATCAGTGTTTACTAGAGAAAAGAAATCATGCAAATTGTTCTAAAAGTTAATAACTGGGAAACAAAAACTCATCTAATCAAAGCATCAATGTCCAAGTATGTCTGGCTATGTAATTGGTCTCCCTTTACCCGGTCTTAAAGAGGTCTTTTCTTTAAATAATAAATTGAGGCTTCGGCCCCAACCTTTTAAAAAAATGTCCAAGTATGCCTGAACAGCCAGTTTTTACATTTTCATGTTTGCAATTAAAAGTAGTCACAAGGGCCTTTTCAAGCAATTCCTAAACAGCTAAAAGAATAGAGAAACATGCTTACTGCGATCAGTTTTCAAATCACGCTCTATCTGAAGTTGTAGATATTCAAAGAGTTTTTCTGCAAAAAAAAATTAATATCAATATGATTGACAAAAATCTCTTCAAATAAAGAAGACCAGAATCATCAATTACCTTCTTCTGCATCTTCAAATTCTGGGACATGTTTACCGTCTTTTTTATTGTTCTTCTAAAATAATTCAAAAGAAAGAGTGAATTAGAGTGGATCCCAACAGATAGACGGTGCTTGAAAGCAACCGCTTCCACCTAATTTCACCAGATTACATGGCTGCAATTTCCTGTTAATGAATATTTTATATCGGATGTATTTGCCCACTACCAAGTAGCTTGAACGAACAAAACGAAACATTTTAAAACTGACAACATCAGCAATCTAAAAATATTCCGCCTCAACTAATCACAAAAAGGACTCTAAAATTCATATGATGACTGATCAAATAAGAAAATGATGAATCAGACTGTATCCTCATCACTAGGAACGTTATTTTCTTCCTTGTTTTAAGTTTCTCTTTGCAATGGAAAATTCCCAGCTGTCATTCGAACAATATAAAACACTTTCTTTACAGCTCAACAAAAAAATTACAGGACAGAAGGCACCTTGGAAGAGTGGAGAAAAGGAAGTACTAACAGACAAGCAAGCAAGGGGAAGATCACCTCTCTGAGCAGCACAGCTTCAGGAAAAGGACCGGTGGCCTCATCTGGCCTAGACACGAAGCTATGTTTGTCAACCTTATTCCTGTTCCCCTTGGCTTCCACGATCAAGGACTTCCTAAACCTAGGAAAAAGCTGCTGCTTCTCGAAGACCAGGCCAGGAAAGTGAGGCTCAGTTGCGATCTTTAAACAAGGATTCCGATTACTAGCCAACGCAGAAGCGCCCTGACTCTTGCCAATACTTGGTAGAAGGTAAGTGGCCGATGAGGGCCCTAGGAGCGACTCCATCGCAGCCAAGGAACAGTCGATAAACACCAATCCCACGATAAGGATGTGGAGAGCTACAAACAAAACGAGGAATGCACTTTCAAAAACACGAATTACTTTCAAATTGATTGTTAGTGACTCCGGGTACCCTCGGGTTCGCAGTGAGATACCTGCCTCTGTTCGATTAAAGATGCTGAGATTCAGTCTTCAGACACGATGCGTAATCTGGTGGAATCTGCAGCTCAAGACGATGCGTACCAGGATTCCTCGCAAATCATGAAGTTCGGCCTTTTTTCCCCACATTTGTCGAACAATACGGCCCATTCTAATGGGGCGACTGAGGCTTACCAGTGTTCACCATTTTCATCCGCAGGATCTTGAAGCTTCTCTCGCGAATGTCCGTCTCATTTTATCGCCGCAGGAGCTTTCAAGTAATACACAAGTTCTTTTAAAAAAAAATTACATAAAATAATTTTAAAATCTATTTTTAAGATTTATTTACTAGATTAATTTTTTTCGTTTTTTTGAACTTTTAATTAAACATTTAAGTAAATAAGCTTAAAAATGGATTTTTTTTATAGATCATTCAAAATTTTAAGAGGGGAGTTAATTTCATGGAGAGAGATAGATGACCCATAATTTTATTAGGGTTAATGAATCTTCACGATATAAGTGCATCTAATAAACAATTAGTTTTGATCTTAAATTATAATAAATAGTAAATGTTAGTATTATAACTTCTCTTTTATGGATCATAACTCTATTGTAGGTGGTTCACAGGATATGTCGTGGACTAGTAAAAAGCAGAAAAACGCATTTCTTAGCACCAATGAAGCAAGATACATTTCAGTTACAAAGACATGTACACAATTGATATGGATGGGTACAAGTTACACCTTCTAGTAGCAACCAGACCTCAAGGTGATAAAATTAAAGTTCTTTTTAATAATAAAAAAATGACTCAATGTTCATGAAAAACAACTTATTAGCTAGATTAAATCAAATATGATTGATCCCTTAAACATGATTTTAGACACTTAAGCTTGGTGTTGAAAACAGATCTTTTGAGAAAGTGGTGACAGATAGATTTTGGAACTATGTCATAGCATCAGTATGTTTTATACCACTTCAGCAAAATCATAGATCATTCTTGTCTCTCTTCAATTTGCATGGATCAAGAGGCATTGAGATGTTCTACTTGATATTGACAATGTTAGTGCACTGCAACACATCTTGGGAAGATAGACTCACAGGTTCTCTAATTTAGACCCCATTTCAGAAATTCAGGACCACAAAGGGGTTAGAGAGTTCGTTTTTGTTATATTATATTAGAATTTTCATGATGTGTGTGTGTGTGTTCAATTCTAAAAAGACAACACATTGCCACAACCCTGAAAATTTTATTATTTTGATCATTTTTTATTTTCCACCTAATAAACATTAACCTTGACATTTTTTTTTGAAAAATCACACTAATTTGATTGTTATTTTCTGAACAAATCTGACACTTGGAAGAAATAATTTTGAATAGTCGCACTATTTCAACCATTCTTTTTTGAATGGATGTGAGCGTTAAAAGAATATTTTCAATTGTTATAAATGAAATGAATTTGGGTGCAACATATGCTGTAAAAGTTGGTTCCTTAGACCCAACTTGAGCAGTACCTTTTCAATTAACAAATCATGAATACAGAGAGTTACACATGATGTATTCTTACAATAATTGTATTATTACTTCTACGTACAATATTTATATAGTAATGTCTTTGGATTGCATGTCGTATCAAAACGTTATTGCAGTTCCCAATTACAATGATAACCTCTAGATACTATGAGAGTAATCTTAAACATGACTAATGATCTAGATATATCACACTGACGAAACACAAATGATGTATGTAACATCCCAGACACCAAAAACCTAGAGTCAGTAGTTATATGACATTTTTTGTACAAAGTGAAAGAGTTCTCGAAGGATTGAACAATTTAGTAGTCTTGGAAGACCAAATACATACATACATTACATTTGAAAACACACAATACAACATGAACATATTGCAAGAACGTGATTATCCCTACCATCATATCCCTGAAGATTACACATGGTCCTCCTCTAGGCTTCCTGGGGAAAGGAAAACAAATAAGGTTGAGCTTAGATGCTCAATAAGGGATAACATACAATATAAGCTTACATAACATAAACATGGAATAATAGATATGGAAAGAATAAATGAGCAACATGAAGCCATAATCAACTGAAAACTGAGGGCATGTTATATCTATGAAGATAAATGAAAACATGGATAGCAATAATCATTGATCTCACACCGATGAAATGCATAATTCTGGACATCACAAACTTGCATTCAAAGCCTTATGCCAAGACTCTTTCCTGTCATGGGAAGAGACATACACTAAAACCCGACATGTTTTGTCTCATGAGACTCATCGATGCATCGAGGGGCTATATAATGTTGAACCCCACCCGTCACCTGATTAAGTCCAATGCATTCACCATAAGAGTCATCAAGACCTTTCATACTATTCCCTGAGGAACCTCTTACTGAAAAAACTTAGCTATCCATATATTGAGAAATACAAACATCAAATAATTCCTCAATCAATATAATAACATGAGTGATGATGATCATGACACACATGGGCATCAAGTGGTTGATGGCAGACTTGATGATGAGGGTGAAATGCGTATGATTGCACAAGATCTGTCATGACCCGTCCCCTGGGGCCCGTGCCGTGACTACCCCAAGCCCGCCTCCCGAAGGTCAGGGGCTGGCGACTAGCGCTGAAGGCGTCAACCTGCAAGTGGGAGACATTAGCCTGGATACCTGTACACACATGCATGCCCAACCAAGTTCCAAATCACAAAAGGGAAATAACATACCACTGAATAACTGAGTACAAGTACAGTTGAAAGAAAGTGGGTCAGAATACAAACTCAAGAAAAAGTACAGAAAACTGTAAGGTACAAAAAGTGCTCTGATGACCAACCACAATAAACCCCACCTGATCGTGAGAGTAGAGAAACTACTGGAAGCTGAAGTAGTACATCATGTCTGCCCGGTCCTACTGGGCCCTGCCTGGTCCTAGGCCACCAAGTCCACTTTCGTAGAGTCTGTCCGTCCCATCTCCCTGGGCACCCCTGTCGAAACGTCGGTCGTCTTCACCAGACACAACACGTGCAGGCGGAGCCTGTGCAAGGGTGAGTAACACAGTACTCAGTAGGAACCCCAAAACAAAAAGGAAAGAACACGCAACAATTCCTCAAAGTAAAACATGAAACACAAGACAACTCACATCGGGTATATTCTAGGGTAGTAACAGTAGCATCATCAGACACTTTGTCGAACACCTCGACAACTGGAAAACTCCTCCTCTATCGAGTAAAGTGGGTCTGCCGGGTCACGCAGAGCCGCTTCCCACTAACCTTGAACTGCTTAGGTACTCCTCCCCATCGCGTACCGTGGGTTTGCTGGGTCACACAGAGCCGCTCCTCACCGTGGCCTGCTGAGGTACTCCTCCTGTCGAGTATCGTGGGTTTGTTGGGTCACACAGAGCCGCTCCCCACCATGGACTGGAAAAGTCACACAGAGGTGCTTCCCACTGGGCCGTCGAGTCACACAGAGTCGAAAGTCAGCATTCTTCATGTCTCAGCTAGTCGCAGGGTTCCGTACATAGCGCACTTGAGAGAACTGCTCCTCAAGCCATTCGTCGCTTCTCGACATCCATGAAAAGTCACCAAAATGCATGCTGAAAGATCATCCTCCTCGAGAGGATCCCAACGCCGCAAACGACCCGTCAATCGGACACACGGTTTGGAAGATACAAGCGTTTTAGTAACCAGGGGGCTGGTTGCGATGGGGCCCGGTCCGACCCGACCAACCCGGCTCGGGGGTTCCACATACCCAAGTTCATTCTGCCGGACCTGACCCGACCTGGAGTGAGTTGGGGTCGGTATGGTCTGGCCTGGCTAGTGGGATAGGCCCAATAGGCCTCGTTGGACCCAGCCCGGTTGGCAGAGGGTCCAGCCCACTGGCTCACCCGGTGACCCGGTCTAGTCCGGCCCGACCCGAAGAGGGTGTAGGTCCGGCCCGCCAGGCAGCGGGATCGGCCCGGCCCACCGGGAAGTGAGACCGGCCCGGCCCGATGGGGCGCAGTCTGCTGAGGGGGCGTGGCCCGCTGGTCCGAAGACCGGCCGCGTTAGCGGCCAATGGGGTGAAACTGGGGCGCTGCGGACCGCCGCGTCCCTCCCTGTCCAAGCGCGGCCCGCAAGGAGCGGGCCCCTCCTTCATCAGCTACGCCCTGTGATGACCAGCCGCTCTCCACCTCACCTGCAGACCCAGTCCGCGGGTTGATCCTGGTCAACGCGGCGCCATGCTGGCGCCACGGGTCTCCAGCATCGCGGCTCGGTCGGTCACGACTTTCGCCGCATCGGCGCGCCACTCCACCTGGCCGCTGGCACGACCGACGACCTGCTCCTCCGTCCGACACGCGGTTGGCGCGTGCCGCTGCCACCACCGCGTGCAATCGCTGCCGGCTCCGGCACGCCACTCCACCTGGCCGCTGGCACGACTGGCGACCTGCTCCTCCGTTCGGCACGCGGTTGGCGCGTGCCACCGCCACCGCCGCGTGCTATCGCTGCCGGCACCGGTGCACCGATAGAATCTTCGGCGGGCCACCGGACGTGGTCCGATGGTCCGTACCTTGTGCCACTTGCACCAATGGTCTCCGGGCGAGGATGCCTTTACCTCGAAGCCTTATAACCAGTCTTGTCGTCACTTTAGATAAAACGTTCACCATGAGCGCACAAACGGAGGGGTTCAGGCCTTTGTTCATGTCGGCCCGCACCCTCCGCGTTAGAAGGCTTAAATATGGGGAAGGTTTGGGGAGTCTCTGTTCAATCATTACATGCCAAGATTTGAACCCTCGAATAATCATCCCAAAAGAAAAGTCACCCTCCCGTTATAACGCATGATCCGCAGATTAACCTGTTTGTGAGTTAATCTGCATTCATCGTTTAGAAATGGACGAGAAAAACAACAAATTAAAAACCCCTACCTCTTGAAGTTCATTGCGGCATGTTCATCCTCGAGGGGTTAAAACGTCGGTGTCGCTTCTCGATTAAGATATTCGAAAGGCGTTAAAGAAGGAGAAGTCTCGCCGCCGTTCTTCGTTCTTCGCTGGGGTGGAAGTCCGTTAAAGGTTCGCGAGAGAATCCTCCAATTTCATTAATCTATATTTCCCCAGTGCATCGAATTATAAATAGGATCACATCGTAGTGTTCCCATAATGATGCGGCGTCGCGTCGTTACGTTAAAACAATGTCTCTGTTACTCATCATTAAAGCGTCGTTACACTACGAGTTTAACGAGCCATTAATGAACCTCATTGATACGCATCGTCGCCGCGCTGTCGCTGCCCTGTTGCTACCCTGCAGCGTCGTCGTCCGCCACTACGAAGGGAGAAATAAAATACAATAATTCATTTAAATTATTTTATTATGTTCCTCAAAAAGTCCGAAAAATTTATCTTTTCCGCTCGGCCCTTACCGGTTGAAGTTAAGTCATTTCTAGGAGAATCCCGACGTTTTGAATTCAACGGTGCCCTTAGATTTTTGATCCGAGTGACGGTTCACAAGATAGAAAATCCTTCTTGCATGTTTACTAAACGTACCTTAAAAAAAGTTCAAAAAATTATTAACAGTCACCATCGACCCGCGTTGGTCGAGGTTAGGCTTCACCTAAGAGAAACACGCCCACATGAATCCAACAGTACTCTCGGATTTTCAATCTGAGTTACTGTTTAGAAGTTAAAGTATTTAACATTAAAATAATTGTTACTTAATTATTTTATTTACGACAAAAAACTAACTTCCATTGTTTGCCCGCGCCAGCCAATGTTAGGGTCTGCCTTAGGAAAGCATACCCTCACAAGTTTAGCGGTGATCTCAAATTTTTAATCTGAGTCACCATTCATGAGTTATAAGTATTTGAAAAATAAAATAATTTTATTTAATTATTTTATTTACGGTTATTTCATTTTCGGGTTTTCTCACTGGAGGCATGCACCAACTAAACTTAAGTCATACCTAAGGTAAACCCGCCATCCTGAACGCAACAGTGCCCTCAGATTTCTTATCTGGGAACCTGTTTAAGAGTTATTCCACTTTTTCAGGAAAACTGCTCACGCGCACTATTTAAAGCTTAACATTTTTCAACGGACCATTTCGGGCGCTCAGGGCCTCGGAATTACGTGCCGTCAAATTTCACGGTCTTGAAATATTTTAATATAAAAAAAATTATACACAAATTTCGGGACATTACATTCTCTGCACCTTAGAGATTTATGTCCCCTAAATCCAAAAAATAACTAAACAAAAAGATGGGGGGTACTGAGCACGAATATGAGCCTCCCGCTTCTATGTTCTCTCCTGAAGATTCTCGTGCTTCCATCAGACACACACTAGAGGAATCGACCGCCCACGTAGGACCGACTCCTGTTGATCATCTATCTCCACTGGGAACTCCGCAAATGTCACCCCATTGTCGATGTCCAGCTCGAACCAGTCGATGACGTGTGATGAATCATGCACGTACCTCCTCAGCTGTGACACATGAAAACATCATGCACCTGATGCATCTACGGGGGAAAAGATCAGTGGTATGCCACCTCACCAACTCTATTCAGGATCTGAAAAGGTCTAATGAACCTTGGAGATAGCTTGTCACCCTGACCAAATCTCTGTAATCCTAGCCGGGGTGAGACTCGAAGGAACACATGATCTCCCTCCTCAAACTTCAAGGGTCTCTGTCTCCTGTTAGCACCCTTGGCGAAATGTCGGTCATCTATACGAGACACAACACGTGTGGGTGGAGCCTGTTCAGGGGTGAGTAACAGAGTACTCAATAGGGATCCCAAAACAAAAAGGAAAGAACACACAATAATTCCTCAAAGTAAAACATGAAACACAAGACAACTCACACCAGTTATATTCTAGGGTAGTAACAGTAGAATCATCAGACACTTCTTCAAACACCTCAGCTGCTGGAGAACTCATCCTCTATCGAGTACAGTGGGTCTACTGGGTCACACAGAGCCGCTTCCCACTAACCTTGAACTACTTAGGTACTCTTACCCATCGCGTACCGTGGGTCTGTCGGGTCACACAGAGCCGCTCCCCACCATGGAATACTAAGGTACTCCTCCTATTGAGTACCATGAGTCTGTCGGGTCACACAAAGTCGCTCCCCATCGTGGGCCTGCAAAGTCACACAAAGGTTGTAACACCTCGACCCCTATAGGATGGAGCCGATGCATTACTTGTGATATTGGCATGGTTAGAAGGAATGAAAATCCCAAAGGAACGATCAGGTTAGTAGTCTTGAAGAAACTAGATACATTTATTTAACATAAATTACATTGGATAAGGTTACAAGATACAATCCATAATGAAAAACAAAAACTGCATCCACTAGCACTCAATAAATGACCTTCTCTTCATCACCTGTTGAAGATAGACAATGAAAGGGGTGAGCTAAAATTGTCAGTAAGGGTTAAAAAAAATGTAAGCATGAGTATAATAAATCTTGAATCATAATCAATCTGACATAAAGAACATGGCATAGTGAATAAATGACAAACTAATGCCATATATAAACTGAGAATGAAATTGTATCCATAGATTTTGTCATAGTGAAAATCCCATGGATAATAATAATAATTGATAATGAATAAAGAGAATTCTTATTAATTGGACGTCATGTATCTAGCACATGAAACCATAATACCGTAAAAACGGTTTACTGTTGTGGGTAGAAACCCGTCTGATTTTTTTTTGGAAACAAACTCGAAGGGTCTGTCGCCAAACTGTTTTGTCTCATTTGACCTACCGATGCATCGAGGGGATGTAGTGGGCCCCAAACACCTCTACATACAAATAATTCTTTATAAATTGATTCAATACAATAGAAATATTCATTTCCAATATCTGTATAGAGTATAGAAAACGGACTCATCAATAACATCCCCAATATACACCGTATGTGAAATGGTACATAGTTTAGACAATAAACATATCCATGACATGAGATTATGGATATTTAATAGAAATATAATTTAAAATGGAAAGTGATCTCAAATTTGTATTAGGTACACCACATAAGGATTATTAGGTGCACAATACAAATTTAGTCACAACAAAGGGGATATTCTTGAACAAAAGTGAGAGAGAGGATCCCTTACCTTATGCTTGAAGGTGTTCTTGTCTTGTTTTTAAAGACCTGAATAAAAAAATTAGGATTATTAATTCATAATTACAGAACCTATTTTATATTTAATTGATATGGTATAACCTTATTTAGTTCATTAATGGCCTTTTTGATGGATTTAAGAGATTCAATTTTATTATTTTGGAAGCATTTTCTTACTTGGTTTCATGCATTGTTTACTTGTATTCATGAATGGAAGTTGGTTTGAAATATGGTTAAACATCCAGAATTTTTAATATAAATTATTATTGAAATTAAATAGACATAAATTATCTTATAATGATTCTAGTTATATACCATGATGATGACTCATTCGATGAGTTAAAGATAAACGCTTGAATTTGGCTTGGCAGTTTTGTGCTAAATAAACTTGTTTTGTATTTTTATTCCATATTATGAACGCTTAAAGATTACAGAACATTAATAAAGATAAAATACATATATTATGACCTGGTTCAACCATATATTTGGTTTCATGACCAGACTTGAAAGAATTAATGGAAATTGAAATTACAACGTCCATGATGTTGGTAATTCGACACATCACGGACCATGTTTTTATTCCTTAAATAAGTGAGAGAGGAGAAGAAAAATGATGAATAATTTTCCATAAACATTAGAACATCCATAATATAAAAGATTATGGAGAATACATGCCTCTTGGTTAAGATGAGGTGAGTAAAGAAGAAGAAAATAAAGGAATCTTAAAATGAATGAAAACTTGATAAATTTCTCACGAAAATTCGGCAGCCTAACGGCGTCTCTTAAAATTTCATAAAAATAGTTTGATGATAGGAATGAAATATCTCATCATTAATACATAATATGGACAGTAAGGGGGAATATTTAATGAAATATCCCAACACAATCCTAAGGGAATGGAAGATAATAACATAAAATGAAAGAAAAGAAAATAAAAGAGGTTGTTTACCTCTTGATCTCTTCTCCTTGAGATCCTTCTTAAGGGATTTGGTTTTGGTCTTTTGGTGAGACCAAAAGATCTAGGATGTGGGGAAGAGACTTGGGAGGATTATTGGGCAGAGATTTGAGGAGCTTAAAGGCTTAGAGGAGTGAAGATAAGAGGTGGTGGTGGTGGGTTTTTATAGTGGAGGAGAGGGGTAAATTTTGAATATTTAATTTCATTATTTTATTATTTCCATCAAGACAACCAATAGTATTGTTTCATGTGACCACTAATAGTAATAATGGTATGTGAGTTCGAAACAAGTGGTCTTTCATCACTTATGATGTCATAAATAGTGTATTTTACTGATAAATTGAATATATGGTTTTTTACTGTATTTCACTATTCATCAAAAATTTAAGAATTTCAGAAAAATCCCAAAAACTCACCCCTACCATTTTTCGACGTGTAGAATTCAAAAGTGAAATCCATTTTTCAAAAATAATTTTCTAAATATTATTAATTTAATTTTTAAATAAGGTCATAGTTAATTCGAAAAATAACAATCTTGAAGTGCAATTAGTTTTATGTGACATTGAAAAATTAATTAAGATCCCATTATCATATTGCCTTAATAAAATAAAATATTATTATTATTTACTATTAATAAGGGTCATATTACTATTAATATCACTATTCATAAGGGTATGTTACTATTCAACAAAAATCAAGTTTGTTATATCAGACTCCAAATGACTTACTGATCACAACTCTAGATGACCATTTTTCGAAATTCAAAACATAGAAGTGGAAAATTTATATTTAATGGATAGGTTTTGACTATATCTTAAATATCCTAGTGTTGTTTCAAAGGAACACAATGATGAATAAAATGTATTTAAGAGAAAAATACCATAAAATGTTTGGGGTGCTACATTATTCCCTCATTCAGAAATTTCGTCCTCGAAATTTTATGAATAAAGCCCACTAAAAAGATGTGGGTGGTTCTTCTTCATGAAATCCTATGGTTCCCATGTTTCTTCTTCCATATTCTGATTTCTCCAAAGAACCTTTACTAGATGAGTTGTTTGATTTCTCAATACCTTCTCCCTTGTGTCAAGAATCCTGATAGGCTTTTCACAGTATGATAAATCAGGTTCCAGTTATATTTCTTCATATATGAGTACATGCGTTGGGTCTGGCATGTACTTCTTTAACAATGATACATGGAACACATCATGAAATCTGGAGAAATTTGGCGGCATCGCTAAACGGAAATCTATAGCTCCGATTCTTCCCAAAATATCAAATGGTTCTATGTACCTGGGGCTCAGTTTCCCTTTCTTACCGAACCTTAAGACGCCCTTCCATGGAGATACTTTCAGAAATACATTATCTCCCACTTGAAATTCCAAGTCCTTTCTCTAGTTGTCAGCATAACTCTTCTGCCTACTTTGGGATGCTTTAATATGGGCTTTTATTTTCTTCACCTTTGTTGTGGTCTCTTAAATAAGTTCCGGGCCTATAAGTTTCCTCTCACCAACTTCATCCCAACAAGTTGGAGTTCGACATCTCTTTCCATATAATGCTTCATATGGAGACATTTGAATACTAGAATGGAAACTATTGTTGTATGAAAATTCCACCAAAGGCAAGTATTGATCCCACATACCTTAGAAGTCAAGAGAGAATGATCTCAACGTGTCTTCCAAAGTTTGAATAGTCCTTTCAGACTGTCTGTCAGTTTGAGGGTGATATGCGGTACTCATATGAAGCTCAGTATTCAAAGCCTTCTGGAGACTTTTCCAGAATTTTGACGTAAAACGTGGATCTCAATCATAGACAATTGATAGAGGTGCACCATGAAGTATCACAACTTCATTAATATAAAGTCTTTCCAGGCGCTCAAGTGGTAAATCCTCTCTTATTGGAAATAAATGTACTGTTTTAGTGAGACGATCAACAATTACGCATATTTCATCATTCCTTCTAGGTGTCCTCAGTAGTCCGGTGACAAAATCCATCATAATGTTATCCCAATTCCGCATAGGAATAGGTATAGGTTGCAGCAATCCTTTGGGATGTTTTCTCTCCGTCTTCACTTGTTGACAAACTAGACACCTTGACACGTAGTCAGCAATTTCTCACTTCATATTATCCCACCAAAAATATTCCTTCAGATCTCTATACATCTTGGTGCTACTCGAGTGTATAGAGAAATTTGAGCTATGAGCATCATCTAATAGTTTCCTTTTTAGCTCAGGTACTGATGGAATGCATAACCTCTTCCCAAACTTCAGAACTCCTTCTTCATACACGAAGTCAGCCAGTCTTCCGTCCTTAACTGCATTAATTTTCTTTTGCAGATTCTTATCATCAGATTGAGAAATTTTTATCTTTTCTAGTAAAGATGGTTTAACAATCATTTGAAAGAGGAGTGATGTTTCCCCTTCCTTAATAATTCCCATATCCATCTTCAGTAGATCCATGAATATAAGATCTCTTTCAATCCTCATTTGAGTTAGAAGGCCATGATCTTTCCTACTTAATGCATCTTCCACCTTATTCGCCTTTCCTGGGTGGTAGTGTATTGAACAATTGTAATCTTTTAGTAACTCGAGCCATCTTCTTTACCTCATGTTGAGTTATTTTTGTGTGAAAATGTATTTCAAACTCTTGTGGCCCGTATAGATCTCAAATCTATCTCCGTAGAGATAATACCTCCATATTTTCAGAGCAAAGATTATGGCTGCTAACTCAAGATCATGAGTTGGATAATTTTTCTCATGATTCTTTAATTGTCTTGATGCATAAGTGTCACGACCCGCCCTTGGGGCCTGTGCCGTGACTACCCCAAGCCCGCCTTCCATAGGCCAGGGGCTGGCGACTAGCACCAAGGCGTAATTCCCGATAAAAAGGGAAGACATTTTCTTTGTAAAGTAAACAAACACACAGAGTAAGCAAGCAGAAGTAAACACTAAGTAAAACTGGGTACAATAGTAAGTGCGGAAAAGTAAGTGGGCCATAATACAAACCCAAACTGAAAGTAAAGTACAACTGAAAAAGGGAGTACAACAACTGAAAAGTAAAGCCGCAACATCGATCTGTCCACTGGAAGTCCCACCTGAAGGGTGGGTACAGATAGCCTCCACAGCTCCTCGGGTCCAGCTGTCCGCTTCGAGTATGTCCCGCCCAGTTGTCCACCTCCAGGTACCGACTTGCTCCGCAAGCCTCAACCACGATCAGCTCTGTCCGTCGTCTGTAACCAACACAACGTAGTGCGGGCATAGCCCGTGCAGGGGTGAGTATAAGCTACTCAGTAGGGACCCCGAGACCCCTGAAGGTCTCCCAGAATCCACAAAGGATAATCCATAAAGGAAAGATAAGATCATGGAGTAACATCCGACATTACTTAGGTATATGCCCATACATATACCTAAGTCATCAATTCTAGTTTGGCTCCAACATCCGAGCCCAAGTACAACCTAGTCCACACAGGAAAACACAACCCAATCCACATAGTAAAGCATAACGTAATCCACACAGGATATCAAGTCAAAATTATCGGAGATAAGGATTGAAAGTCAAGACTCATCTCACACATGAATACTTATTCGTAAGATGATAGAGATGATTAGATGTAGCCACTGATTCATCTAAGCCGTCGGAACCACACAGGATCGATAGGTACTAACCCCCACAATGACCCACAAAGGATCGATAGGTACTAACCCCCGCAATGATCCACATAGTGTAAAGACCCGGAAATTTCAAGGAAATTTTTTTCTTAATTTTCTTTGGAATTTTACAAGAACACAGTTTCTGACGGCGCCTGATTCCGAGGCCCGGTGTGCCCGGAATTAATTTATGAAGTTTAGCTCGGGTACGTTCAGTGAACGAACGAGCGAGTTTTTCTAACTTTTGAACCGGTGCTTGGAATCGAATTCCGAGGGCACCGATGGAATCACAACACCGGTATTTGCTTAGGAGCACCTTTTCCGAAGGTGCGTTTACTCGGGAGGAGTTGTTAAAATGTGAGGAATAAAAATAATTGTTTTACAATTTTATTTTATTTCTTTACTAAGAGGTTTAAGTGTTAAGTGAAATAAAGTTGTGTCACAACTTTATTTCTCTCTTCTAAGTGGTTTAACTTCCATGTGAGGGAGTTGGGGTGGGACCCACTAAATCCTAACTTCTCTTGTTAAGATATTTGTGAGGTGAGGCCCACACGAGCCCCACCCCTTCAAATTCTTAAAACTCCCTCTTAAGTGTGTAACCCTTAAAAACTCACCATTGATTAGGGTGAATTTCCCTCTCCCCACTTTAATTCAAAGCCAACACATTAACTTAATTAAGTGAGTTATGTGTTTTGAATTTTGAATTTTTGAAAATTTTTGCATAAGTAAATCAAATAAGGCAAAGCCTTATTTTATTTCAGTTTGGTTTTTGCTGTGGAGAATTGTGAGAGGGAGAGTTCTTTACTTTGAAGAACTTCATATTCCACATTGAAGAACGTGAAGAACGATTCTTCTTCGACGAAGAACATCGACCCTTCGACTTAGAAGACTCGGCGACCCGGATTCTTCCGTCTTCATCTTCCTCCACGACAAGGGAGAAGTCACTGACCTTGGTGAACATCGCCAACGACAACGTACCTTCCTTCTTTATCATAGCAACAAGTGAGGAGACGTTGTTTCCTCCTCGGATGCACCCCGACGTCCACGGAATCTACGTCCGACCCCCGCGACGCCGTTCTCCGCGACACCTGACGTGCGACGTCAAATATCCAAGTAGGGGAATTTATTTGGTGTTCTCTTATATTTTGAGAAAAGAACGACGAGCGCGGACCAACCAATTCCAGGTTGATCTGCGGATCGTTCGTTCATGCTGATTGATGTTGAGGATTATTGTTTTTGTCCGCGAATTATTTCTTTGCCGTACATCAACTTCTATTAGATGGCCGCTTGCTATCATTATAATGGAGGAGGTCGGACCGCACGAACATGGCCGACCCTCCTCCCCCCTTGTTGTTTGAATTTGTTGCAGTACGTGAAAGGCGGCGCGGTGCCGTTGCACCGCGCAGAAATTATGAGGAAGGGCTAAGAAGCGCGGCAACGTCGCGCCACGCCGATGAAGTTGAACAAGCCATGGCGCCGTCGCGCCGTGCCGGAAAACAAAAAATGAAGCCGCACGGGCGTTGTGGGATCCTCGCAGTGAAGGATGGGTCCCAGGAGGGCTATTGGCGAAGACAACATGAATTTCTGACCGCCGGAACCCATCGGGTGGTCCGCGAAAAAGCCAGCCGGCGCCCGGTGCGCCGCCGGAAGAAGCCACCGTGGCTGAAGCTGCGGCGGAAGAGCACGGTCCCGCGACCGCGCGGGACCGGAGGGGGGCGGTGGGATGCGGCTGGCTGCCGCGTCCGCTGGCACGGGCGGCCCCACGTGGGGCCGCGGTTCTTCACGCGGGGGAAGCGCCCCACTCCGCTCCGCTCGGCCGTAACCGGCCGAGCTGACCCACCGGCCGGGCCGGGTCGCGCCATTCGGGTCGGGTTGACCCTGTTCGGGCCGACCCGGGGGGGGGGGGGGGGGGTTGGGCCGGGTTGGTCCTGGCCCAGACCCCCCGTTTTCAGATCACTTTCTGTCAAATGCCCATATATTGGGCTACGGACCTCTGATCGACGCACCGTCAGTTGCGATGCGACCCTTGGATCGAGACGGTCGTTTTGACATATCTCACTCAAGGTTTCAGAATACTTTGGGTTCGGCCGGGTTGGTTCGTACACGAAACCAACTGGGCCCTTGGAGCGGAAACGCTCGTAACTTGAGCTCCGGACGTCCGATTGACGTACCGTCGACTTTGATGGATTTCTCTAAGTGAGACGGATCTTTTGGCTTACTCTGCTCAAGGTTTGGATGCCGTCGGAGTGCGATCGGGTTGGTTCGCTCACGAAATCCAACCGGGCCCCTAGAACGAAAAAGCCAATAACTCACAGACCGGACATCCGATTGACGTGCCGTCTGTCTCGTTGATTTCCTCTTGATGAGAAGGAACTTTTGGCATACTTTTCCTGAGTTTTGGTTACTGTTGGATAGTGTCCGGGTTGGATTGTACCTGAAATCCAACCGGGCCCCTGGAACGGAAAAGCTGATATCTTTCAGACCGGACGTCCGTTTGACGAACCATCAGCGGCGTTGGGGATCACGTTGAGAAATGGTCCCTTTGAGTTTACCCTATGAGAGTTGGGGTACAGTTGAGATACGGCCGGGTTGGTTCACACACGAAACCAACTGGGCCCCTGGGATGAAAGGGCTAGTAACTCACAGACCGGGCGTTCGATTGACGCGCCGTCTGTTGCATTGAGACCCCTGTGATGAGGCGGTCCTTTGGGATACTTCTTCATGGGACTTTGAGATACTTGGAGTATTGACCTGTAGTTCGTGGAGCGGACCCTCCTAGAGACGAGCGTGCGGAGTACGGAGACCGTGTAGCCGACTGAGACCTGACGACTGCTTGACCGACTCGACTTGGAGTGAGTTGACTAGCCCAGTGGACGGAGCACTACTTTGTGAGGTGTAGACCCATGGCGGACGGAGAACTACCTATGTGACAGTGCAGACCCGCGGTACTCGTCCGGAGAGTACCTCTGCAGGCTACTAGGGGGTGTGCACTACTGTGTTTTGGTGGCATACCCCGGCGGGAAGCACTACTGTGTTTGGGTGGCTGACCCGCGGTACTCGACAGGAGGAGTACCTTAGCAGTATTAGGTTAGTGAACAATACCTCGGAGTCGTGACATGACCACTATACACTCCAGAGACGGAGCTCTTCAGCAGTTACGGTTTCGATAATGAAAATCCTGGTTTGAGCTGAGTCTATGACCTTTGTGTTTCCTCATGACTGAGATGGGTTACTTGATAACTTAGGTATATGTATGGGCATATACCTGGGTAGTGGTTATCCGTTGATTTCATAATCTTTATGTTTCCTCATGATTGAGATGGGTTACTTGATAACTTAGGTATATGTATGGGCATATACCTAAGTAGAGGTTATCTATTGAGATCTTATTTGTGGCTATACTTGTTGGTTTTAGTGAGACCTTGAGGGTCTCGGGGTCCCTACTGAGTATCGTTATACTCACCCCTGCACGGGCTATGCCCGCACCTCATTGTGTTGGTTGTAGACGACGGGCAGTGCTGACGGAGGCCGAGTGTTCGAGGACTGGACGGTACCCGGAGGTGGACTACACGATGAGTCAGTACCCGGAGGTGGACTACATGACGAGTCAGTATCCAGAGGTGGACTTCACGGTGAGACGACACTCGGAGGAGGTTGACGGGCGAGGGCGTTGTGGAGGCTATCTGTACCTACCCTTCAGGTAGGATCCGTGGTGGACGATCCAGGAGTTGTGCCATCTGTACCTACCCTTCAGGTAGGATCCGTGGTGGATGATCCAGGAGCTGCGCCATCTGTACCTACCCTTCAGGTAGGATCCGAGGAGGACGACCCAGGATCCACTTCCGTCCTTCCAGCTGTTGTCTTTTTCTGTTGTACTTTGTTCAGTTGTAGTTGTACTTTCATTTGGGTTTATATTCTGTCCCATTTACCTTTCATAACTTCTCTTTGTACTTAGTGTTTTACTTCCGCTTGTACTATGTGGTGTTTTATTTACTTTTATAAAGGAAATGCCTTCCCAGTTATCAGGATTTACGCCTTTGGTGCTAGTCACCAGCCCCTGGCCTATGGAAGGCGGGCTTGGGGTAGTCACGGCACGGGCCCCGAGGACGGGTCGTGACAAATTGGTATTAGAGGAGTCGGTTCTACCGCAGAACTTATAACTCTGATATTTTCTCTCTGTGAAGCAATAGTGTTAAGAGTACCGAGTATGGTTTTCAGTTCAGGGAGTCCAGTGTTGGTGCGGGCAGCCGACGTATCCATACACCAGGACCCTGACAACTGATTTCTGACTTTGTGCACAAAAACACTGATTGTGTGTGTGTTTCTAGAAGTTTTTAAATGTTATCTCAAACCAGGTCAGCTCACCAGGTATAATCGTTTGACCGTGTCATGTTGTTTCTTCAGGATGCCTTTTTACAGACGACCAGCTAGAGCCCAGAGGGATGTGTGTACTGATAGCCTGCCAAGCGACGAGGATTCGGTACAGGGCCCTCTTGCAGTTGAGGCACCAGCAGAGGCACCAGCGGTACTACCATACGTTGGTCCACCGATGCCACCAGCCCCAACAGTAGGAAATGCACGCCACTTGAGCGCACTGCATGAGTTCTAGCGCCAGAGGCCACCCAGGTTCTGGGGAGAGACAGACCCGCAGACGGCTGAGGATTGGCTGGAGGCTGTGGTGAGAGTCTTCAGGCTAGTGGAGACGCCTGCAGACTTCATGGTGATCTTTGCTGCCAGCCTTCTTCAGGCAGCAGCAGGCAGGTGGTGGAGCCACTTGTTCCAGTTTTGCGACAGAATGACCTTCACATGGGAAGACTTCAAGACCTTCTTCAGGGTGGAGTTTGTGCCAGTAGCTCTACACCCCGAGCATGTATAGGAGCTTCTGCCTTTGCCGCAGAGTTTTTGATCAGTAGCCGAGTCATCTGTGGGTAGTAGACAGATGATGCAGAGGTCCAGGAGGACCAGGCCAACAGTTGGGCGATCTCAGGTTTTAGGATCGGTGGTGCGGGGCACCCGGGGTGGGGTCAGAGCCAGGCGTGCCAAAAACGGACAGTGTTTCTCCTGCGACAGGAAGGGTCACCTGGCACGTGACTGTACGACCCCCCGCACAGTTGATCAGTGGGTGTTGGAGGAGCCACCGAGACATAAGTAGCGGCTGGTGCTTGAGCAACAGCCAAGCAGTGGACAAGACAGTAGAGCTCCGGGAGCAGGTGGACAGGAGAGGAACTAGTGGATACGTCCCTTGT
The DNA here is from genome assembly GCA_963277665.1 of Viscum album. Classification (NCBI taxonomy): domain Eukaryota; kingdom Viridiplantae; phylum Streptophyta; class Magnoliopsida; order Santalales; family Viscaceae; genus Viscum; species Viscum album. Next base: position 25,302 of record CAUJRU010000497.1, read on the forward strand.
ACTTCTAGTTCCATGTTGCTATTGTATTCATGTGTTTGTACTATGAGATGCAATAATAAAAAGACCCTTATCTTTGTGATGTTTGCTTTCCTGTCTTTTTTTTGGTTGATACTGAGTGGTCCTGGTTAAGACTGTTGACTTGACCCTCACTTTCGAGATTTCTACTGGAGGAGGCCCAGTGACCTCACACTGATGCCGACAGTGTGACTCGACCCTTGGAGGTGAGAGTGACAGTTCGATCTCTTGGTAGTTACGTCGAGGCCTTACGACATCATACATGGCATGAATGGATCATTCATTTCGGGATTGACTGTATTAGGCAATGGGCAAGGTTCATCCAGGGGATGAGACCGAGTTTCTCTTTTTGGAAAAGGAGAAATTTTTAGCAGCTCTTTCAGATCATAGGAAAAGAAGGTGCAGGTCATCCAGGAGCGAATAAAGACTGCACAGTGCAGTAAGAAACAGGAAACTGGCACCAGTCTTAGAGACATGAGCATGTTAAATGTTTCAAGAAGTGGAAGCTTTAAGGAGAGATGAGTCTGCGAAGCAACAGACATGGAGGCAGAGCTAGGAGAGTATCATGAGGTGGTGTACATCTTAACATGCTACAACCACCTGCCTTAGTTATCCCCACCAGGCTCAGGGAGCTAGAGGGCGGAGGAAGAGTGCGGCTGCATGCGGTCAAGGAGTGTGACCCAATGACTCTAAAAATGATTCAAGGGACCGTCTATGTCCACTAATAGCTGCCGTAGTAATAAGCGTTGATACAAATCATTCCTTCCATCCACAAATCTTGTCCCAGACTTGGAGTTTCCGTTAAGCCGTAGACTTGACCCTCACGTTTAGAGATACCTTGGGAGAAGACTCGATAATCACACTTATGCCGACAGTGTGGTCAGACCCTCGAGGCGAGAGTTTCAGTTGGAATCTCTTGGTGGCAGCGTCGAGGCCTTACGACGTTGGTTTGAGTATGGACTGGGCAATCACAGTTCATACACAAATTGACAGTTTTAGGTAAAAAAGGTTGTGGTTTAACTATGACGTCGGAATGGGTTTTCCTTGGTCGGCGAAAAAAAGGAAACCCTAGGCAGCACAGGGTAACTCATGCACATGAGGGTGCGACCGATCACTCTTGAGTCGGTCAACCTTACCCTCATGGCAGTAGTCATTTTGATTTCCAGTTCTAAACAGGAATTGGAGACCTCTGGAGTTCGAGGATGACGATCACATCCTTATACGGGTCTCACCTCGACGAGGTTTACGGAGATGTGACCAAGGCGGCAGGTTATCTCTGAGGTTCAGCGGACCTTCTTAGGTCCTCAGCTTGGTAGGCAGGGTGGTTTACCGCTTGACCCATCCATCTTAGTTCCACCAGGTGCACGACGACTTCTACATATCCCAACTGAGGAGATACGTGCTCGACCCTTCCCATATCATCGACCATGGGGAGCTGGACGATGGCGATGGGGTGTCTTTCACAGAGGTTCCAGTGGGGATCGAGGATCGACAGGAGAAGATCCTACGAGGATGATTGATTCCTCAGGTGCACTTTCTTTGGCAGTATGGGAACCTCCAGGTGAGCACATGGGAGCGGAAGGCTCAGATGCGTGCTCTGTACCACTTTTGTGACCCTAGTTTGTGTTGAAGCTTTACGGGGACCTAAATCCCTGAGGTGGGAGTAATGTAAAGACCCGGAAATTTCAAGGAAATTTTTTTCTTAATTTTCTTTGGAATTTTACAAGAACGCAGTTTCTAACGGCGCCTGATTTTGAGGCCCGATGTGCCCGGAATTAATTTCCGAAGTTTAGCTCGGGTACGTTCAGTGAACGAATGAGCGTGTTTTTCTAACTTTTAAACTGGTGCTTGAAATCAAATTCTGAGGGCACTGATGGAATCGCAACGCCAGTATTTTCTTAGGAGCACCTTTTCTGAAGGTGCGTTTACTCGGGAGGAGTTGTTAAAAATGTGAGGAATAAAAATAATTGTTTTACAATTTTATTTTATTTCTTTACTAATAGGTTTAAGTGTTAAGTGAAATAAAGTTGTGTCACAACTTTATTTCTCTCTTCTAAGTGGTTTAACTTCCATGTGAGGGAGTTGGGGTGGGACCCACTAAATCCTAACTTCTCTAGTTAGGATATTTGTGAGGTGGGGCCCACACGAGCCCCACCCCTTCAAATTCTTAAAACTCCCTCTTAAGTGTGTAACCCTTAAAAACTCACCATTGATTATGGTGACTTTCCCTCTCCCCACTTTAATTCAAAGCCAACACATTAACTTAATTAAGTGAGTTATGTGTTTTGAATTTTGAATTTTTGAAAATGTTTGCATAAGTAAATAAAATAAGGAAAAGCCTTATTTTATTTCAGTTTGGTTTTTGCTGTGGATAATTGTGAGAGGGAGAGTTCTTTACTTTGAAGAACTTCATCTTCTACGTTGAAGAATGTGAAGAACGGTTCTTCTCCGACGAAGAACATCGACCCTTCGACTTAGAAGACTCGGCGACCCGGATTCTTCCGTCTTAATCTTCCTCCACGACAAGGGAGAAGTCTCCGACCGCGGTTAACATCGCCAACGACAACGTACCTTCCTTCTTTATCAAAGCAACAAGTGAGGAGACATCGTTTCCTCCTCGGACGCACCCCGACGTCCACGGAATCTACGTCCGACCCCCGTGACGCCGTTCTCCGCGACACCCGACGTGCGACGTCAAATATCCAAGTAGGGGAATTTATTTGGTGTTCTCTTATCTTTTGAGAAAAGAATGACGAGCGCGGACCAACCAATTCCAGGTTGATCCGCGGATCGTTCATTCATGCGGATTGATGTTGAGGATTATTGTTTTTGTCCGCGAATTATTTCTTTGCCGTACGTCGACTTCTATTAGATGGTCGCTTGGTATCATTATAACGGAGGAGGTCGGACCACACGAACATGACCGACCCTTCTCCCCCCTTGTTGTTTGAATTTGTTGCGGCACATGAAAGGCGGCGCGGTGTCGTTGCACCGCGCGGAAATTATGAGGAAGGGCTAAGAAGCGCGACACCGTCGCGCCGCGCCGATGAAGTTGAACAAGCCACGGCGCCGTCGCGCCGCGCCGGAAAATGACAAACGAAGCCGCACGAGCGTTGTGGGATCCGTGCAGTGAAGGACGGGTCCCAGGAGGGCCATTGGTGAAGACGTCATGAATTTCCGACCACCGGAACCCGTCCGGTGGTCCGCGGAACAGCCCACCGGCGCGCCTCGCCGGCATGGCGGCGGGTGGCGGCGGTGCCCGGTGCGCCGCCGGAAGAATCCACCATGGATGAAGCCACAACGGTGGAGCACGGTCCCGCGACCACGCGGGACCAGAGGGGGGCGGAGGGATGCGGCCGGCTGCGGCCGGCTGCCGCGTCCGCTGGCACGGGCTTCCCCACGCGGGGCCATGGTTCTTCACGCGGGGGCAGCGCCCCGCTCTGCTCCGCTCGGCCGTAACCGGCCGAGCCGACCCACCTGTCGGGCCGGGTCGCGCCATCTGGGTCGGGTCGACCCGGTTCGGGCCGACCCGGGGGGGGGGGGGGGGTTAGGCCGGGTCGGTCCGGGCCCAGACCCCCCGTTTTCGGATCACTTTCGGTCAAATGCCCATATCTTGGGATACAGACCTTTGATCGACGCACCGTTAGATGCGATGCGACCCTTGGATCGAGACGGTCGTTTTTGACATATCGCACTCAAGGTTTAAGAATACTTTGGGTTCGGCTGGGTTGGTTCGTACACGAAACCAACCGGGCCCTCGAAGCGGAAACGCTCGTAACTTGAGCTCTAGACGTCCGATTGACGTACCGTCGACTTTGATGGATTCCTCTAAGTGAGACAGATCTTTTGGCTTACTCCGCTCGAGGTTTGGATTCCATTGGAGTGTGGTCGGGTTGGTTCTCTCACGAAATCCAACCGGGCCCCTGGAACGAAAAAGCCAATAACTCACAGACCGGGCGTCCGATTGACGCGCCGTCTGTCTCGTTAATTTCCTCTTGATGAGAAGGAACTTTTGGCATACTTCGCACGAGTTTTGGTTGCTATTGGATAGTGGCCGGGTTGGATAGTACCCGAAATCCAACCGGGCCCCTGGAACAGAAAAGCTGATATCTTTTAGACCGGACGTCCGTTTGACGAACCATCAACGGCGTTGGTGATCACATTGAGATATGGTCCCTTTGAGTTTACCCTATGAGAGTTGGGGTACAGTTGAGATACGACCGGGTTGGTTTGCACACAAAACCAACCGGGCCCCTGGGACGAAAGGGCTAGTAACTCACAGACCGGGCGTTCGATTGACGCGCCGTCTGTTGCGTTGAGACCCCTGTGATGAGGCGGTCCTTTGGGATACTTCTTCGTGGGACTTTGAGATACTTGGAGTATCGACTTGTAGCTCGTGGAGCAGACCCTCACAGAGACGAGTGTGCAGAGTACGGAGACCGTGTAGCCGACTGAGACCTGACGACTGCTTGACCGACTCGACTTGGAGTGAGTAGACTAGCCCAGTGGACGGAGCACTACTTTGTGAGGTGCAGAACCATGGAGGACAGAGCACTACCTGTGTGATAGTGCAGACCCACGGTCCTCGTCCGGAGAGTACCTCTGCAGGCTTTTAGGGGGTGTGCACTACTGTGTTTGGGTGGCATACCCCGGCGGGAAGCACTACTGTGTTTGGGTGGCTGACCCGCGGTACTCAACAGGAGGAGTACCTCAGTAGTCTTAGGTTAGTGAGCAGTACCTCGGAGTCGTGACATGACCACTGTACACTCCAGAGACGGAGCTCTTCAGTAGTTATGGTTTCGATAATAAAAATCCTAGTTTGAGCTGAGTCTATGACCTTTGTGTTTCCTCATGATTGAGATGGGTTACATGATAACTTAGGTATATGTATGGGCATATACCTGGGTAGTGGTTATCCATTGATTTCATAATCCTTGTGTTTCCTCATGATTGAGATGGGTTACTTGATAACTTAGGTATATGTATGGGCATATACCTAAGTAGAGCTTATCTGTTGAGATCTTCTTTGTGGTTATCCTTGTTGGTTTTAGTGAGACCTTGAGGGTCTCAGGGTCCCTACTGAGTATCGTTATACTCACCCCTGCACGGGCTATGCCCGCACCTCGTTGTGTTGGTTGCAGATGACGGGCAGTGCTGACGGAGGCCGAGTGTTCGAGGACTGGACGGTGCCCGGAGGTGGACTACATGACGAGTCAGTACCCGGAGGTGGACTACACGACGAGTCAGTATCCAGAGGTAGACTTCACAGCGAGACGACACTCGGAGGAGGTTGACGGGCGAGAGCATTGTGGAGGCTATCTGTACCTACCCTTCAGGTAGGATCCGTGGTGGATGATCCAGGAGCTGCACCATCTGTACCTACCCTTCAGGTAGGATTCGAGGAGGACGACCCAGGAGCCACTTCCATCCTTCCAGCTGTTGTATTTTCCTATTGTACTTTGTTCAGTTGTAGTTGTACTTTCATTTGGGTTTGTATTCTGGCCCCTTTACCTTTCAGAACTTTTCTTTGTACTTAGTGTTTTACTTCCGCTTATACTCTGGGGTGTTTTGTTTACTTTTATAAAGGCAATGCCTTCCCAATTATCAGGATTTACGCCTTTGGTGCTAGTCTCCAGCCCCTGGCCTATGGAAGGCGGGCTTGGGGTAGTCACGGCACAGGCCCCGAGGACGGGTCGTGACACACAGGATCTAAGCCACATAGGATCGGTATGCGTTGCCCACATAGGACCACTGAGTGCTGACCCACATTGGATCTGACCCACAAAGGATCGGTAGCACTGATCCTCACAGGATCGCTGAGTGCTGTAGTCATCGCTGTCGAATCCCCGGAGGATTCCTGTACAGTCGTCATCGTCGTCGCAGTCGCATCCAGCTCAAGGGTTCCCGCACACAGCAAGCTCATTCAGGGAGGGTCCGCTCCACGAGCCGAGGGGCTGATACATCAACTGACACGAAGTCCGGAGTTGATGTATCCCAAAGTTCCGTATCGTTAATAGGAACTTAACGAGACAGACGGCGCGTCAATCGGACGCCCGGTCTGAGAGTTATTGGCTTTTTCATCCCAGGGTCCCGGTTGGTTTTTAAGTCAAAACCAACCTGACCATACTCCAACTGCATCCAAACCTCGAGTAGAGTAATCCAAAATGTCCGTCTCACTAAGAGGAATCCAACAAAGTCGACGACACGTCAATCGGACGTCCGGAGCTCAAGTTATAAGCGTTTCCGCTCCAAGGGCCTGGTTGGTTTTGTGTTCGAACCAACCCAGACGAACCCAAAGTTCTCCGAAACCTTGAGTGTATTACACCGAAACGACCGTCTTGATCCAAGGATCACATCGCATCTAACGATGCGTTGTTCGGAGGTCCTTATCCCAAGTTATGGGCAAAAGACTGAAAGAAGTCCGTGAATAGGGGGTTCGGGCCCGGTCCGACCCGGCCCGATACCCCCTGGGTCGGCCCAAACCGGGTCGACCCGACCCGGGTCTGGGTCCATCCCATTAGGGCGCGGCCCGGCCCGGCCTGGGCGGCTCGGCCGAAATGGCCGAGCGGAAGGGCGGGGGGGGGGGGGGGGGGGCGCTGCCCCCCTGTTGGTGTAACCGTGGCCCCCATGTGGGGGGATGCTCCTTCGGCCAGCCGGGGGTTACGACCCCTGGCCTTCTCGGTGACTGGTGGGCCCGGTTCGGCTGGCCGGTTGCTGTTGCCGCGGGACCGCCGCGGTCCCGCCCTCCTGCTCCGGTGGCCGGATGCCGGCCGCTGCTCCCCCACACCACCACGACCATAGGCTGCGGCCTTGTCCGATCGGCACGGCGCGACGGCGCCGCGCCCCTCCGCCACGGCCCCGCTTTGGCTGCGGTCTCTTCGAGGTTCTTCGGTGCGGCGTGACGGCGCCGCTACTTTGTTCGACTTCAACGGTGCGGTGTGATGGCGCCTCGCTTCTTCGCCCATTCTCATGTTTCCGCGCGGTGCAACGGCACCGTGCTTCCTTTGCACGTGCCGCAACAAATTCAAACAATCAAGGGGGGAGGAGGGTCGGTCGTGTTCATACGGTCCGAACTCCTCTCGTTATTGCGATAACAGGCGGTCCAATTTGAAAACGAAGAACGACGACGGAAGTATTCATGAACAAAAACAATAAATCCCATACCTCGATGAAATCGTTGAACGAAGGTTCGTCGCAGAATTAAACGTCGTGGAAGAAGGCGTCGCAGAAGGATAGGGTCGTTGGCATCGCGGTACACGGAGTGGCGTCGTCGATCTCCGAGGAAGGCGTCTCTCACCGTCATCCATCATCGGAGGTTGGTGTTCTTCATCGGCGACGGTGAATTCTTCGTGTTCTTCAAGGAGGAAGAACGTTCTTTGGAACTTAGAGATTTCCTCTCCAAATCCTCTCGCACAACGAACTAACCTCTCACAAAATAAGACTTAGTCTTATTTAATTAACACACAAGCCAAAATTCATTTGAAAATCAAAATGAATCCAAGAATTAAATATATTGAAACCTACTCAATTAATTAATTAAGAGTTGACTTCAATTAAAGGGGGTGCGGGTGGGTTACATAATTAATAGGGGTTGAGGAAGTTGAGAGGGTGGGGATCGTGTGGGCCCCACCCCACTAATATCCTACCTAGTGGAGTAGTTAGGATGTGGTTCCCACTTCAACCACTTAGCTTAGGTTAACTCTACTTAGAATAAAAATAAAATCTGTTGCAGAGTATTTTATTTTATCCTTTAGTTAACCCAATTAATTAATAACTTCACCTGAGCAAACGCAACTCCGGAAAAGGTGTTCTTAAGCAATTACCGGCACTGCGATTCCATTGGTGCCCTCAGAATTCGATTCCGAGCACCGGTTCAAAAGTTAAGAAAACCCGCTCGTTCATTCACTGAACGTACCCGAGCTAAACTTCGGAAAATTATTCCAGGCACACCGGGCCTTGGAATCAGGTGCCGTCAGAAACTGTGTTCTTGTAAAATCCCAAAGAAAATTAAGAAAAAATTTCCCTTGAATTTTAAGGGTCTTTACATTACTCCCACATCAGGGCTTTACGTCCCCATAAAGATATATCATAAATTAGGGGAACAAATGTGGGTACTGTGCACGCATCTGAGCCTCCCGCTCCCAAGTGCTCTCCTGGAGGTTCCCGTGCTGCCACCTGATGCGCACTAAAGGAATTGACCATCCATGTAGGACCCTCTCTTGTCGATCCTCTATCTCCACTGGTACCTCCGCAAAATTCGCCCCATCATCAATATCCAGCTCCCCATGGTCAATGATATGCATCGGGTCGTGCACGTATCTCCTCAGCTGAGATACTTGAAATACTCCATGCACCCGGTGCAACTGAGGTGGTAGAGCCAGGCGATAAGCCACCTTGCCAATCCTTCTGAGAACCTGGAATGGTCCGATGAAGTGCGGAGATAACTTGCCACCTCAGCCAAATCTCCGTAAACCACGTCGAGGTGAGACCCGCAAGAAGACGTGGTTGCCATCCTCAAACTCTAGTGGCCTCCCCCTCCTGTCAGCATAAGACTTTTTCCGGCTCTGAGCTGTCTTCATCCACTCTTGGATGACCTGGACCTTCTCCGTCGTGGCCTGGACCATCTCCGGTCCCACAAGTGCTGACTCCCTAGGGTCTGTCCAGCACAACGGTGATCTGCAAGGTCGGCCGTACAACTCCTCGTATGGTGCCATCCCGATGGTGGAGTGGTAGCTGTTGTTGTACACGAACTCCACCAAGGGTAGGTGGTCCTCCCAGCTATGACCAAAGTTGAGGACACATGCACGAAGCATGTCCTCGAGAGTCTGAATGGTCCTCTCCATCTGACCATCCGTCTGAGGGTGAAAGGTGGTGCTCAGACGTAGCTGCGTCCCGAACGCCTCCTGAAACCCCTTCTAAAGCCGGGAAGTAAAGCGAGCATCTCGATCAGGGACGATAGATGATGGCTCACCATGAAGCTTTACGATCTCCTGAACATAGAGGCGTCCCAATCTCTCCACTGAGCCCTGCTCTCTGATGGGTAAGAAGTGGGCCGACTTGGTGAGTCGGTCGACAATCACCCAAATAGAGTCGTGACCTCTGGAAGTGCATGGAAGTCCAGTCACGAAGTCCATAGATATGTCATCCCACTTCCACTCTGGGACCTCCAAGGGGTGTACCAAGTCTGCTGGTACCTGGTGCTCTACCTTCACCTACTGATAGGTGAGGCATCAAGAAATGAACTCTGCTACAGCCTTCTTCATACCCAGCCACCAGTGCTGTCGTATGAGGTCCTGGTACATCTTCGCCACTCCTAGATGTACCGCTAAAGGAGAAGTGTGGAACTCCCTCAGCACCTTCTCTTAAAAAGCAGCTGGTACCATGGTATGTCCTCTGAAAAGGATGACGTGCTCTCCTCCCATAGAGAATCCATCAGGTGCCTGTCCTGAGGATATCTGTGCACGCCGCGTCTCACAGTCATCGTCCCCACGCTGCGCCTCTCCGACCCACTGTAGAAGTGGAGGGTTGACTATGAGTGACTGTAGAAAGGCTGCTCCATCACTATCCACGAAGGATATCTGCAAAGCGGCTAGCTGCTCTGTCGCCTCCCCAAGTAGCTGAATGCCCGTCCTCCTGCTGAGAGCATCGGCTACTACGTTCCCCTTTCCAGAAGTATAGACTATCTCAAAGTCATAGTCCTGGAGGAACTCGAGCCATCGCCGCTGTCTTAGGTTCAGGTCCTTCTACGAGAAGATGTACCTGAGACTCTGGTGGTCAGAATAGACTGTGAAGCGCTCACCCATCAGATAGTGCCACCACATCTTCAGAGCGAAGACCACTCCTGCTAACTCCAGGTCATGGGTAGCGTAGTTCTGCTCATGCTACCTCAACTGATGTGATACATAGGTGATCACTGCCTGCTCCTGCATCAGGACACATCTGATTCTGGTTCCTGATGCATCGCAGTAAACTACGTACCCTACTCCCTCCTCCGGTAGCCTCAAGATAGGTGCGCTGGTCAATCTCTGTCTCAGCTCCTGGAATCTCTGATAACATCTATCTGACCACACGAAGGGTTTACCCTTCTTCATCAAAGCTGAAAGTGGTGCTGCAACTCTGGAGAAGTCTGGCACAAATCTTCGGTAGTACCCAGCTAGTCCCAAAAAACTCCGCACCTCTGTCATGCTCCTGGGTGGATCCCAAGCTAGCACTGCCTCGATCTTCGCAGGATCCACCGCAACTCCCACCTCAGAGATGACGTGTCACAAAAAGTGGACCTCACGTATCTAGAACTGACACTTAGAGAGCTTACCATAAATCCGGTGCTCTCGGAGTGTGTCCAGTACAACCCACAAGTGGTAGGCGTGCTCCTCCTCAGTCGTCGAGTATATCAATATGTCATCAATGAAGACCATGACAAATCAATCGAGGTAAGGATGAAAGATCTTGTTCATGAGGCCCATGAACACTTCTGGAGCATTGGTTACGCTGAAAGTCATATCCAAGAACTCATAGTGGCTATACCGACACCTGAAGGCCGTCTTCTGCACGTCCTCGTCTCGAACTCTGAGCTGATGATAACCCGACCTGAGGTCTATCTTTGAGAACCACCGTGCTCCCTTGAGCTGATCGAAGAGGTCATCAATCCTTGGTAGCAGATACTTGTTCCTCACATTCACCTGGTTCAGGTGACGGTAATCGACACATAGTCACAAGCTCCCGTCCGCCTTCTTGGAGAACAATATCGGGGAAGCCCAGGGTGAAACACTGGGTCGGATGAATCCCTTACCCTGCAAGTCCTCCAACTGTACCCGTAGCTCTCAAAGCTCAGCGGGGGCCATCCGATATGCTGGAGTGGATATCGGGGCTGTCCCGGGGTACAAGTCAATATAAAAGTCTACCTCTCTGTGAGGATGTAGTCCTGGAACATCATCGGGAAAAACGTCCGCATACTGATCCACCACAGCAGGTAAGCTCGGACTCTGCACGTCAACTGATCCTAGGATGAGGCTAGCCAACTGATGAGTGATGGTCTATCCTCTCCTCTGCGTGAGTCCATCCTATTCTGTAAAGGCTCCCTTCTCGCCGGTGAAGGTGAACCTACTCCCATCGGAATGAACACATCGCACCTTGCGCCTAATGCAGTCGATCTGAGCATGGACTGTAGATAACCAATCCATGCCCAAGATGACGTCATAAGGCCTCGACGCCACTACAAGAAGATCCCAGCCGAAACTCTCGCCTCCTAGAGTAAGCTCACACTGCCGGCACCAGTGCGTAATCGTCGAGTATGCTCCAGTAGGAGTCTCTAGCCGTAAGGATCGAGCCAACGGCTCCGTCGGAATCTCCGAGCTCCGAACAAGGGCAACAACAATGAAATAATGACTCGATTCTGTGTCTATAAGAACTGCAGTAAGGGTGAAGTAGATACAGATAGTACCTCGAATCATCTTGGGTGCACTGTGGTCGTAGGCCTCCGATGCCTGAAGCTGTGCCTGCCTCTGCCCGCCATCTCCCTGTGGTCGGGGTGGGCCTCCTGGTGGTGGTGGTGGTAGAGCCTCGAAGCGTTGCCCACCAACTGCTACTCGGCCAGCTCCTCTACCTCGTCCGCATGATCCCTACGGACCTCCACGATCAACCCTATACCTCTACCTGGGTGGTCCCTCAATCGTCTGTTGCTCCTCTGCACGGCGGGTCGGGCAGTCACAAGCCATGTGGCCCTACCCGCCGCATGCGTAGCACTGTCTGCCTCTCGAAAGACTGGCTCTGCGCTGTGTGCCCCATACCTCTAAGCCAGTGTCCTGAGGTCGTCCACCTGAGGGTTTGGTCTGCTTGAACCCATGTGTCATCCGTTGACTTCCAGCTACAGAAGACTCTGCTACGTGCTGCCCTGCGGCAGGTCTCGCTGCTGGTGTAGGCTCAACAAGAAGGCTCTCGATGAGAAGGGCTCGCTCCAGTACCCCTTCCTGGGTCGAAATGCTGAGGGAGATCAGCGATGCCCTGATCTCATGCCTCAATCCCTACACGAAGGTCCGGGCACAGAAGAATGGGTCCCGTACCATGTCCGTCAAATAGCGCGAGAGGTCGGTAAATCTCGCCGAGTACTGGACGACTGTCATGTTGCCCTGCCGCAGCTATAGTAGCTCTTGGATGCGCACCACACGAAGAGTGGCTGGGAAGAACTCCAAGCAAAAAAGGCTCTTAAAGTCTTTCCAGAGGAGAGATGCCTTATCGTGCACCTGGAGCATCAAGCTCCACCATCTGCCTGCTGCCGCGTGCAGGAGGCTCGTTGCGAGGATCACCATGAGGTCAGCTGGTGTCCCCACTAACCTGAAAACTCGCACAACCGCCTTCAGCCAATCCTCGGATGCCTGAGGGTCCGTCTCTCTATGGAAACTGGGCGGTCTCTGATGCTGAAACTCGTGCAGTGCACTAAGGCGACGTGCACTATCAACGGCTGGGGCTGGTAGCATTAGTGGCTCGGTGGGTAGTGGTACCGCCGGTGCCTCCGCGGTAATAGGGCCCTGCACCGAGGCCTCGTCGCTCGGTGGGTTTTCATCATGTACAAAAATTGGAACCCTAGCTGGCTGCCATCGTGGGGCCATCCTGAAAAGAAACAGGTGCGCCATGGTTAATACAGTATACTTGGTGAGCTGACACAAAGTAATCACAAAGAAAACTTGAAAAACACATGCAATCAATGTTTTCATGCACTAAGTCGGAAATCAGAAGTTAGGGTCCTGGTGTACATACAAGTCGGCCGTCGCACCAACACTGGACTCCCTGGACTGATAACCACACTCAATACTCTTAACACTATTGCTTCACATAGAAAAAGATCACAGTCCTGAGTTCTACGGTAGAACCGAACTCCTATGATACCAATTTTTCATGACCCGCCCTCGGGGCCCGTGCCGTGACTACCCTAAGCCTTCCTTCCATAGGTTAGGGGCTGGCGACTAGCACCAAGGCGTAATTCCCGATAAAAAGGGAGGCATTTCCTTTATAAAGTAAACAAACACATAGAGTAAGCAAGCAGAAGTAAACACTAAGTAAAACTGGGTACAATAGTAAGTGTGGAAAAGTAAGTGGTCCAGAATACAAACCCAAACTGAAAGTAAAGTACAACTGAAAAAGGGAGTACAACAACAGAAAAGTAAATCCGCAACATCGACCCATCCACTGGAAGTCCCACCTGAAGGGTGAGTACAGATAGCCTCCATAGCTCCTCAGGTCAAGCCGTCCGCTCCGAGTATGTCCCGCCTAGTGGTCCACCTCCAGGTACCGATTTGCTCCGCAAGCCTCAACCACGATTAGCGCTGTCCGTCGTCTGCAACCAACACAACGTAGTGCAGGCATAGCCCATGCAGGGGTGAGTATAAGCTACTCAGTAGGGACCTCGAGACCCCCTAAGGTCTCCCAGAATCCAAAAAGGATAATCCATAAAGGAAAGATAAGACCACGAAGTAACATTCGACATTACTTAGGTATATTATAAGAACCCGGTTCTTGTTTTAGAGGTACGGGCTTCTTCTTTTCCTTTTCCTTAAGTGATTTTGAGTAAATATCGAAAAATGGGGAAAAAATCCTAAATTTTGAAACTACACGCTGTGTACTTTGCCCACACGCCATGTACTTTTGTCCGTGTTGGGATAAGTACACAGGGAATATAGCCTCGCTGGACACAAAGGGTGTAGGAACCGACTACACGCTGTGTAGTGGTCCTTTACACGCCGTGTAGTCAGTTAGAAGGTTAAAAAGTAAGGCGGTGGAGTCGCCACCAGCTGGGCGGCAGTACACGCCGTGTACTCGACAGTACATGCCGTGTACTCTTGTTGGCAGGTGAACAGTGCCGATGCCGCCAAATGAATAGTTAAATGAAAGAAGTACACGCCATGTACTCAGAAGTACACGCCGTGTACTTTGTTTTTTCGGCTTAAAACAGGTAGTAGCCTCATCATTTGGCAGAGGAGGCGTTTGAGCCATTTTGGAGCCAAAGGAGGAGGCCGGACCTTTGAAGATCCGCTGAGAGTTCGTCTGGAATCCGATTCAGCTTCGGACGATCTCGTTGGAACCGCACGGGTAAGCACTTCCTCCTCCTGGTACCGTTCTTGCCAATTCTTCTCCCAATGTAAGTTATTTACATTTGAATGGGTTTTGTTCTTCGTCATATCTATTCCGTTCTTGGGCGTTTCTGGAGCCGGCATTCGGGTATAGTGTTCGTTGGCACATAAGGTAGGTGGCTTGGTGTTTATTTTCCAACTGTCGTGTGTTTTTGTGCGTTTTCATGCCACGAACCCATGTTGGGGTGTCATGTGGCTAAGGCCGTTGCTATATTTAATGCCTAGAATTTCATAGGTGATTAAATGGTGATAATAAAATGATGTTTAGGATCTTTTCTTGGATCCAGGACCATCCCGAGGGGTGTGTTCCTCTGTTTAGCCATTTGGCCAGGATACCCAAGGGTATGCCTTAAATGTAGTAATTGTAGAATTTCCTTGAGAGGAATTGCTTGTTTACTGCATTTTGATATGTTGGGCATGACCCGATTACCTGTTTATCCTGAGGGCGTTGTTGTGATTAGCCTGAGGGCGTGACTGTTTTAGCCTGAGGGCTGTCGTTATTCCGCCTGAGGGAAACCTTTCGTGCCTGAGGGCTTGACTTCTGTGCCTGAGGGAGACACTTCGTAAGCCTGAGGGCGAGAATTTCTGTTACGCCTGAGGGCAATACCTGCGGGTTGGATTTTGTGTGGCCTGAGGGCGTGGTTTACTATTTTAGCCTGAGGGCACGGTTCTAGTTGGCCTGAGGGATTGGTGTTGTTGAGCACAAAAATGTTACTAAATTAAAGGAATTAAATGAATAATAAAATGGCAATTTAACTGTTAAGTTAGTTACTTTTGAGTACTACTTAGTTATTGCATTTTACTACTGCACACTTGTTGCATGTTTTACACATAGTTGAGCACGAGCCTTTGGTGGGTGCCTACTGAGATATATTTCTCACACCCTGTTTGGGTCACACTTTTCAGCCCAAACAGATTACGTTGCTGGAGGTGTAGATAGGGGCAAGAGTCCCTATACAGGTACTTGACTGTTGCTGAGGAGTAGGAGGGCATGGGACCGAGCCTAGGATCGCGATGCCGCTGCTAGCTGTTTTTCTTGCTTTGTTGTACTCTGTTTTCTGCTGTACTGTATTGATGTATAACATGTTCTGGCTGTTTTTTTAGAACTTGAAACATGTAGCATCATCACTTATATACTGTTGGTTATATCCACTGCTGTAGTTATTTCAGTTGTGTATGTTTACTGCTTCCGCTGTTGTTGTATGTTTATTTTGGTATTCCGCTGTGCTACACTTTGATAAATGAGGGCATAGTTTTCCCACTATCAGACCTGGGCCCTCGCTGCTAGTCGGCAGCCTCTGGCATTTGGGGAAATGCGCTTGAGGTCACGTGGCGAACCGGGCTCGGGGCACCCGTTGCATGGCACCCGGGTCCGGGACGTTACAAAGTGGTATCAGAGGAGTTTCTTTTCTTTGACTTACTATTTGGAGCCGTAGTCAGAGTTAGGATGAACGGTAGTTGGTAATAAGTTGTGCTTGGGCGTAGCTAACCCATGTACTGGGAAAAGCCAGTCTACCTCGTACTTTGCATTCTTTGATCTTGCAATTTTATAGTTGATATGTTTTCACCATTGGGTGATGCACTTGGATTGTGCTGTTTATATTTTATCTGTGGGTTCTATTAGGTTGCAACCCGATGAGATGAGGGTATGCCGTCTCATGCATCATATAAGAACATGCTAGATATCACATGCCATGCATAGTTTCCATGCCATGTAGGTGCATTAGAATTTGCATGTTGTTGTGATAGTTGTTGTGTTAGTAAAGCATGCTGTTGTGATAGCTGCTTGATAAATACCTGCCTAGTGATATGGTATTAATGTTTGAGCTTGTTTATAGAATGGATTCCAAACTTTGGTTTTTGGGGATTATCGGCCCCCATTGACTGAAATTTGGTGGATCATTGACTGTTTTTGGTTATAACACAGATAATATGTCAACCTTTGATTTGTGGGGAGTATGGGCCCTCACGGGTCGGAATTTGACACTTAGGTGTTGTTTTCAGTATTTTCTGGGTTCCGGAGAAGTTTCTGAGGCATACTGTCTGGAAAACCCAAAATACACGCCGTGTAGGACCTCATACACGCCGTGTGTGTTCTTCTATTAGGGAAGAAATATGAACCTTTTGAGTACACGCCGTGTACCCTGAGTACACGCCGTGTAGTATCTTCCCGTGTCACAAACCGTGTGGGCGGCGACACGGGGTAGGGAAGGGCTTGGGTAAAACACGCCGTGTAGTTTTTGTACACGCCGTGTAGTGTTGACCCAGAGTCCAACCGTGTAACTAACAACACGGGTCGATGAACTCCTTGACAGAACACGCCGTGTCAGTTATGGACACGCCGTGTAGTGAGACCTGGGGACTCAGCTGTGTAACTAACAACACGGGCCGGTGTCACCTCTTTCAGAACACGCCGTGTACCTTTGGGACACGCCGTGTAGTCTTGTACGAGGACAGACCGTGTGGAGTTAGCCGTGTGGCTGGGAAACAGCGTGGTTTACACGCCGTGTACGGGTGTAACACACCGTGTGTGGTAAATCCGAGTAGTCGGCCGTGTCACAGACGACACAAGTAGTTAGAAAATAACACCGTACACGCCGTGTAGATATTATACACGCTGTGTAGTTTTATTGAATGGAATCTGTGTGGCTTAGCCATGTAGAAGGACCCAGGCAGGGGAAAGGAAGTCAAGTACACGCCGTGTATTCAGTGTACATGCCGTGTAGTCTTGTTTTGAAAATTTTGAACCGCCTTCTTCCTCTTGTTCCTTTGTAGTTCCTTCTTTTTAGTCTTAATAATCTTAAATCTGAGGCGTTCTTTTGACCTTGTAGAGCCATGCCGCCTAGATGACCGCGAGTTGTTCGCCAAGAGAGCGGCGACGATTATAATCCAGAGATGGTGGGCCATGGGCTACCAGTTGATCCACCAGCAGATCCAGATGCGGCACTAGCTGTTATACTGGACATGGGCGCGGAGGCACAGTTCCGTGAAGGCTTATTGCAGTTCATGCAGACCTTTCAGGGAGCACCGCAGGCTGCCACATCTATGACTGAGCTGACGCGTATCTTCCAGCAGCAGCATCCGCTTATGTTTTCAGGGGATGTCGGACCACAGGCTGCAGAGTCTTGGCTAGGATCGATGCAGACTATTTTCGAGCATCTTGAGACGCCTCCAGGGCGGAGGGTCAAGCTCGCGAATTACATGCTGTGTGATTCCGCCAAGAGGTGGTGGGATGTTACCACCCAGTCAGAGAATCACAGGGACATGGCATGGGAGGATTTTCAGACAGTCTTCTATGACTTCTTCTTTCCTGAGACACTGAGAGCAGATAGAGCTCAAGAGTTCATGAATCTGAAGCAGGGTGCTATGTCGATGATGGACTACTCTACTCGTTTTACCAAGCTTCAGCGCTTTTCACCCGTGCTGGTGGGTGATGAGACACTGAGAGCCAGAATTTTTGAGGATGGTCTTCAGTATGACATCCGAGCGCTGGTGAATTTTTTCAGGTTACCTACTCTACACGCGATTGTGAACTAGGCATTGATTACAGAGAGGAACCTGCGAGAATCTAGTGGTGTGGGCCAGGGCAGTTCGGCACCAGTTATTGGTACTATTTCTGCTGGCAAGATGAAGAGGCAGATGGACTTCTCTCAGGGCGGTAGTACCAGCCAGGCAGCTTCTTCAGGTGGCCTGATGAGGTGTTACCAGTGTGACAGAGAGGGGCAGAAGAGGCCGCAGTGTCCATGAGACCCAGTGGAGTGCCGAGCTTGCGGCAAGATGGGTCATCTGCAGTGCTTTTGCAGGGCGTTTCTACCAGTGGCCAGTGAGAGGGGTTTTGTGCAGACTCCGCGTGTGGGAGCAGGACCAGTGGCTTCTTACCTGTCAGGGAACTGGAATACGTCAGGGCGTGCAGGCAGAGATGGTGGTCGTGGCCGTGGTAGCCAGACACCAGGATCTCAGAGGCAACAGGGTGGGACAGCTCAGGGTAGCCAGGCTGTGTCGCAGGGCCATGACACTAGTCAGGCATATGCAGTGCAACAGACCCAATAGGAGCAGGATCCCGGACCTTCGACAGTCAGAGGTACTATTCTAGTAGCTTCTGTCTTGTCTTTATTACTTTTTGATACAGGTGCTACACATAGTTTTATATCAGTACCCGTTGTGGAGAGCCTTGGGCTCGATGTTTCTACTTCTTCTTCTATCTTGACGCTAGACACTCCGTTGGGGACTAGGACGGTTGGTGTGCGTCAGTGCAAGGAGTGCCCCCTTGAGGTTGGTGGGTGTCACTTCCTTTGGGACCTCTATGTCCTGGAGATGACGAGCTATGACATCATTCTTGGGATGAACTGGTTGGTTCCCTTTTGAGCCTTTGTAGACTTTTATCGTCGTAGGGTGTGTTTCATGTCACCAGAGGGCAGAGAGTTTCTATACAAGGGTGAGTGGGATGTTCAGGCGAGTCGAGCTGGACCAGAGCATCATGGGCGAGGTGGAGTCACAACCCATATTGCGAGCTTATATCTGGATGACCAGGGGACTCGTCAGACGGTTTTCCCTCCAGTTGTCGATCGTCTTAGGGATGTCTTTCCGGACGACTTTTCAGGTCTACCTCCGGTGTGTGAGGTGGATTTCTCTATTGAGCTTGTTCTAGGAGCAGCATCGGTGTCCATTCCTCCTTATAGGATGGCCACGCCTGAGTTGCAGGAGCTCAATAGGCAATTAGAGGAGCTATATGAAAAGGGTTTTATCCAACCCAGTACTTCTCCTTGGGGTTCTCTGGTCCTTTTTGTGAAGAAGGCGGATGGTACCCTAAGGCTTTGTGTGGATTATCGGAAGCTGAACTAGTTGACGGTTAAGAACCGATATCCCTTGCCAAGGATAGATGATCTGTTTGATCAGCTTCTTGGAGCACGAGTGTTCTCGAAGATTGACTTGAGATCCGGATATCATCAGCTGCGCGTTAGACCATATGATATACCTATCACCACTTTCAGGAGCAGGTATGGTCTATATGAGTATACGGTTATGCCATTCGGACTCACAAACGCGCCAGCAGTTTTCATGGATCTGATGAATCGTGTGTTCCATCCGTATCTTGATTCATTTGTGGTAGTATTCATGGACGACATCTTGGTGTACTCTCACACTCGACACGACCATGCCACCCATCTTGCGATCGTATTGAGTACACTGAGAGAGCATCACCTATATGCTAAGCTCTCGAAGTTCCACTTTTGGATGGACC
Organism: Viscum album; assembly: GCA_963277665.1. Taxonomy (NCBI): domain Eukaryota; kingdom Viridiplantae; phylum Streptophyta; class Magnoliopsida; order Santalales; family Viscaceae; genus Viscum; species Viscum album. Next base: position 44,682 of record CAUJRU010000497.1, read on the forward strand.
GGATTCACTTCCTGGGTCATATCATCTCAGAGGCAGGAGTTGCAGTGGACCCAGAGAAGGTGAGAGCAGTAGTTTCCTAGGAGCAGCCCAAGAACGCGTTTGAGATACATAATTTCTTAGGGCTGGCTGGTTACTACAGATGCTTCATACAGGACTTCTCCCGCTTAGCAGCACCGTTGACAGGTCTGACTAATAAGGGTGTGATGTTCGTTTGGTCAGAAGCTTGCGAGACAACTTTTCAGGACCTGAAGGGAAGGCTGACATCAACACCGATCCTGATACTCCCAGAGCAGGGGAAGAACTATACTGTTTACTGTGATGTGTCAGGGATTGGGCTGGGAGCTGTTTTGATGCAGGGCGACCGAGTTGTGGCATACGGGTCTCGGCAGTTGAGGCCACATGAGAGGAATTACCCAACGCACGATCTCGAGTTGGCTGCAGTTGTGCATGCGTTGCGCTGTTGGAGACATTACCTGTTGGGAGAGCATTTTTTGGTTTTCACCGACCACAAAAGCCTCAAGAATATCTTTACTCAGCGTGAACTAAATCTGAGGCAGAGAAGGTGGGTCGAGTACCTACAGTCCTTCAATTTTGAGCTTGCCTATACACCTGGTAAAGGTAATACAGTAGCCGATGCACTGAGCAGGAAGACTCAGATACATGCAGTGCAGGAGGCCAGTGGTGAATGGCAACTTATGGATTTGTTCTCTGAGATGAATCTAGAGGTGCATGGAAGTCAGGGACAGACTTATCTTTCCTCGTTAGCTGTGACTTCTACCCTCCTAGACAGAGTGAGGATGAGGCAGCTATCGGTTTCAGAAGGCCTAGTTCTATGGGAGTCGGTGGCAAGTGAGAACCCTCCTTCCGATTGGACGATAGGCGATGACGAGGTTTTGCGTTTCCATGGACGTATATGGGTTCCAGGGGATATACGCGAGGAGCTGATGAGGGAGTTTCATGCTTCAGCTTGGGCAGTTCATCCCGGGGTTACCAAGATGTACCGAGACTTGAGACGTCAGTACTGGTGGCCGGGTATGAAGAGAGAGATAGCTGGTTTTGTTACGAGGTGTTCCACCTGTCAGCAGGTGAAGGCAGAGCATCAGAGACCAGCTAGGCTGTTACAGTAGTTTCCCATTCCGGAGTGGAAATGGGATGATATCGCGATGGATTTCGTGACAGGATTGCCAAGGTCACCTCGAGGCAATGACGCCATATGGGTTGTTGTGGACAGACTTACAAAGGTAGCTCACTTCTTGCCAATCAAGGAGACCTTTGGTGTGGACGAGCTCAGAAGGCTGTATATCTGAGAGATTGTACGTCTTCATGGGGTCCCTCGTTCTATTGTTTCAGATAGGGACGCCCGCTTCACGTCTCGTTTCTGGATGAGTTTTCAGAGGGTGCTGGGTGTACAGGTTCTTTTGAGCACAACATACCACCCTCATACAGATGGCCAGTCAGAGCGGACGATACAGGTGCTAGAGGACATGCTGCGCGCATGCGTCCTAGACTTTGGGGGCTCTTGGGAGAAGCATATACCCTTAGTCGAGTTTGCCTATAAAAATTGTTTTCAAGAAACTATTGAGATGGCACCATACGAGGCTTTATATGGTAGGCCATGCCGATCACCTTTGTGCTAGTTAGAGGTAGGTGAGGCAGCTTTACTAGGACCACAGCTTGTGCAGGAGAAATCTGAGCAGGTCTAGTTGATTCGGAAGCGGATGGCTACCGCGCAGTCTCGTCAGAAGTCTTATGCTGATCGCCGTAGATGACCTTTGTAGTTCGTGGTTGGGGATCAGGTTTTCTTGCGTGTTTTGCCGAGGTTGGGACACAAACGGATCATGAGACATGGAAAGCTTTCACCGAGGTATGTGGGACCGTTTGAGATTCTGGAGAGAGTTGGGCTGGTTGCCTATCGGTTGCAGTTACCGCAGCGGTACCGAGCCATGCACGATGTCTTCCATGTGTCTCAGTTGCGTCGCTACTATTCAGACCCGTCTCACAACTTTCAGCCTGAGGAGGTTGAACTGCAGCATGATGCGTCCTTTGAGGAGCATCCGATCCGTATCGTTGACAGGAGCACGAAGGTCCTCCGAGGCCGGTCAGTTCCTCTCGTACGGGTGCTATGGAAGCATGGCCGAGTGCAGGACGAGACCTGGGAGAGGGAGGCCGATGTACGTGCTCAGTGGCCAGAGCTGTTCTGAGCTTTCTCCTTGCCACCCTCGAAAGGGCAATTCGGGGATGAATTGCTATAAGGGGGGGGGGGCGAGTTTGTAAGAACCCGGTTCTTGTTTTAGAGGTACGAGCTTCTTATTTTCCTTTTCCTTAAGTGATTTTGAAGAAATATGGAAAAATGGGGAAAAAATCCTAAATTTTGAAACTACACGTCGTGTACTTTGCCCACACGCTGTGTACTTTTGGCCGTGTTGGGATAAGTACACAGGGCATGTAGCCTCGCCGGCCAAAAAGGGTGTAGGAACTGACTACACGTCGTGTAGTGGTACTTTACACGCCGTGTAGTCAGTCGGCAGGTTAAAAAGTAAGGTGGTGGAGTCACCGCCAGCTGGGCGGCAGTACACACCGTGTACTCAGGAGTACATGTCGTGTACTCTTGTCAGCAGGTGAACAGTGCCGGTGCCGCAAAATGAATAGTTAAATGAAATAATTACACGCCGTGTACTCAGAAGTACACACCGTGTACTTTGTTTTTTCGGCTTAAAACAAGCATTAGCCTCCTCATTTGGAAGAGGAGGCGTTTGAGCCATTTTGGAGCCAAAGGAGGAGGCCAGACCTTTGAAGATCCGCCGGGAGTTCGTCTGGAATCTGATTCGGCTTCGGACGATCTCGTTGGAACCGCAAGGGTAAGCCCTTCCTCCTCTTGGTACCGTTATTTCCAATTCTTCTCCCAACGTAAGTTATTTACGTTTGAATGGGTTTTGTTCTTCGTCAGATCTACACCGTTCTTGGGAATTTCTGGAGCCGGCGTTCGGGTATAGTGTTCGTTGGCACATAAGGTAGGTGGCTTGGTGTTTATTTTCCAACTATCGTACGTTTTTGTGCATTTTCGTGCCACAAACCCATGTTGGGGTGTCGTGTGGCTGAGACCATTGCTATATTTAATGCCTAGAATTGCATAGGTGATTAAATGGTGATAATAAAATGATGTTTGGGATCGTTGCTTGGATCCAGGACCATCCCGAGGGGTTTGTTCCTCTGTTTAGCCGTTTGGCCAGGATACCCGAGGGTATGCCTTAAATGTAGTAACTGTAGAATTGCCTTGAGAGGAATTTCTTGTTTACTGCATTTTGATATGTTGGGCATGGCCCGGTTACCTGTTTAGCCTGAGGGCGTTGTTGTGATTAGCTTGAGGGCGTGAATGTTTTAGCCCGAGGGCTGTCGTTATTCCACCTGAGGGCAACCTTTCGTGCCTGAGGGCTTGACTTCTGTGCCTAAGGGCGACACTTCGTAAGCCCAAGGGAGAGAATTTCTGTTACGCCTGAGGGAAATACCTGCGGGTTGGATTCTGTGTGGCCTGAGGGCAAGCCTAAGGGCGTGGTTTACTATTTTAGCTCAAGGGCACGGTTCTAGTTGGCCTGAGGGCTTGGTGTTGTTGAGCACAAAAATGTTACTAAATTAAAGGAATTAAATGAATAATAAAATGGCAATTTAACTGTTAAGTTAGTTACTTTTGAGTTCTACTTAGTTATTGCATTTTACTACTGCACACTTGTTGCATGTTTTACACACAGTTGAGCATGGGCCTTTGGTGGGTGCCTACTGAGATATATTTCTCACACCCTTTTTGGGTCACGCTTTTCGGCCCAAACAGATTACATTGCTGCAGGTGTAGATAGGGGCAAGAGTCCCTATACAGGTAATTGACTGTTGCTGAGGAGTAGGAGGGCATGGGACCGAGCCTAGGCTCGTGATGCCGCTGCTAGCTGTTTTTCTTGCTTTGCTGTACTCTATTTTCTACTGTACTGTATTGATGTATAACATGTTCTGGCTGTTTTTTTAGAACTTGAAACATGTAGCATCATCACTTATATACTGTTGGTTATATCCACTGCTGTAGTTATTTCAGTTGTGTATATTTACTGCTTCTGCTGTTGTTGTATGTTTATTTTGGTATTCCGCTACGCTACACTTTGATAAATGAGGGCATAGTTTCCCCACTATCAGACCTGGGCCCTCGCTGCTAGTCGGCAACCTCTGGCGTTTGGGGAAATGCGCTTGAGGTCACATGGCGAACCGGGCTCGGGGCACCCGTTGCATGGCACCTGGGTTCGGGACGTTACATATATGCCCATACATATACCTAAGTCATCAATTCTAGTTCGACTCCAAAATCCGAGCCCAAGTACAACCCAGTCCACACAGGAAAACACAACCCAATCCACACAGGAAAGCATAACATAATCCACACAGGATATCAAGTCAAACTTATCGGAGATAAGGATTGAAAGTCAAGACTCAGATCACACAGGAATACTTATTCGTAAGATGATAGAGATGATCAGATGTAGCCACTGATTCATCTAAGCCGTCAGACCCACACAGGATCGATAGGTACTAACCCCCACAATGAACCAAAAATGATCGATAGGTACTAACCCCCGCAATGAGCCACACAGGATCTGACCCACACAGGATCGGTATGCGCTGGCCCACACAGGACCGCTGAGCGCTGACCCACACAGGATTTGACCCACACAGGATCGATAGCACTGATCCTCACAAGATCGCTGAGTGGTGTAGTTGTCACTGTCGAATCCACGGAGGATTCCTGTACAGTCGTCATCGTCGTCGCAGTCGCAGCCAGCTCCAGGGTTCCAGCACACAGCAAGCTCGTTCGGGGAGGGTCTGCTCCACGAGCCGAGGGGATGATACATCAACTGACATGAATTCCGAAGTTGATGTATCCCAAAGTTCTGTATCGTTAACAGGAACTCAACGAGACAAACGACGCGTCAATCAGACGCCCAGTCTGAGACTTATTGGCCTTTTCGTCCCAGGGGCCCGGTTGGTTTTTAAGTCAAAACCAACCCGACCATACTCCAACTGCGTCCAAACCTCGAGTGGAGTAATCCAAAAGGTCTGTCTCACTAAGAGGAATCCAACAAAGTCGACGACACGTCAATCGGACGTCCGGAGCTCAAGTTATAAGCGTTTCCGCTTCGAGGGCCTGGTTGGTTTTGTGTTCGAACCAACCCGGCCGAATCCAAAGTTCTCCGAAACCTTGAGTTTATTAAACTGAAATGACTGTCTCGATCCAAGTATCGCATCAAAACTGACGGTGCATCGTTCGGAGGTTCGTAGCCCAAGTTATGGGCAAAAGACCGAAAGAAGTCCGTGAATAGGGGGTTCGGGCCCGGTCCGACCCGACCCGATACCCCCTGGGTCGGCCCGAACCGGGTCGAACCGACTCGAGTCTGGGTCCAGCCCGGCCCGGCCCGACCTGGCGCGCTCAGCCAGGCCAGTGTGGCCAGGTGGCTTGGCCGAAACGGCCGAGCGGAAGGGGGGGGGGGGGCGCTGCCCCCCTGTTGGTGTAACCGCGACCCCCATGTGGGGGGCCGCTCCTTCGTCCAGCCATGGGTTATGACCCCCGAACTTCTTGGTGACCGGCCGGTTGCTGCTGCCGCGGGACCGCCGCGGTCCCGCCCTCCTGCTCCGGTGGCCGGAAGCCGGCCGCCGCTCCCCCGCACCACCGCGGCCATAGGCTGTGGCCTTGTTTGATCGGCATGCACGACGGCGCCACACCCCTCCTCAGCGGCCCCGCTCTGGCCACGGTCTTTTCGAGGTTCTCTGGTGCGGCGCGATGGCGCCGTAGCTTTGTTCGACTTCAACGGCGCGACGCGACGGTGCCGTGCTTCTTCGCCCATTCTCATGTTTCTGCGCGGTGCAACGGCACCGCGCTGCCTTTGCACATGCCGCAACAAATTCAAACAATCAAGGGGGGAGGAGGGTCGGCCGTGTTCGTGCGGTCCAACCTCCTCCCGTTATTGCAATAACTGGCGGTCCATTTTTAAAATGAAGAACGGCGACATAATTATTCACAAACAAAAACAATAAATCCCCTACCTCGATGGAATCGTTGAACGAAGCTTCGTCGCGGAATTGAACGTCGTGGAAGAAGGCATCGCGAAAGGAGATGGTCGTTGGCATCACGGTATACGGTGTCGCGTCGTCGATCTCCGAGGAAGGCATCTCTCACCTTCGTCCGTCGTCGGAGGTCGGCGTTCTTCGTCGGCAACGGTGCGTTCTTCGCGTTATTCAAGGAGGAAGAACATTCTTCGGAACTTAGAGCTTTCCTCTCCAAATCCTCTCGCACAACGAACTAACCTCTCACGAAATAAGACTTAGTCTTATTTAATTAACACACAAGCCAAAATTCATTTGAAAATCAAAATGAATCCAAGAATTAAATATATTGAAACCTACTCAATTAATTAATTAAGAGTTGGCTTCAATTAAAGGGGGTGCGGGTGGGTTACATAATTAATAGGGGTTGAGGAAGTTGAGAGGGTGGGGCTCGTGTGGGCCCCACCCCACTAATATCCTACCTAGTGGAGTAGTTAGGATGTGGGTCCCACTTCAACCACTTAGCTTAGGTTAACTCTACTCAGAATAAAAATAAAATATGTTGCACAGTATTTTATTTTATCCTTTAGTTAACCCAATTAATTAATAACTTCACCCGAGCAAAAACAACTCCGAAAAAGGTGTTCTTAAGCAATTACAGGCGCTGCGATTCCATCGATGCCCTCAGAATTCGATTCCGAGCATCGTTTCAAAATTTAGGAAAACCCGCTCGTTCATTCACTGAACCTACCCGAGCTAAACTTTGGAAAATTATTCCGGGCACACCGGGCCTTGGAATCAAGTGACGTCAGAAACTGTGTTCTTGTAAAATCCCAAAGAAAATTAAGAAAAAATTTCCCTTGAATTTTATGGGTCTTTACAATAAGAAATAACTTTATCGTTTTGCATAAGGACGCAACCCAGCCTATTCTTTGATGCATCGCTGTATATCACAAATCCATCACTTCCAGATGGAAGAGTCAAAATTGGAGCATTGACCAATCTTCTTTTCAATTCTTCGAAGCATTCTGTACACTCTTTTGCCCACACAAACTTAACTCCTTTACGTGTGAGCTTGGTTAGTGGGTGAGCCAGTCGGGCAAAATTCTGAACGAAACATTGATAATAACCTGCTAAGCCCATAAAACTGTGTACCTCAGTTATGTTTGTTGGCATGGTCCATTCTTGGATTGCCTTCATCTTTGTAGGATCAACTAGGATTCCATCCTTAGAGACAATATGGCCTAGAAAAGAAACTGACTGAAGCCAGAATTCGCACTTGCTAAACTTACCATATAATTCATTTCTTCTAAGAGTTTCCAGAATAATCCACAAGTGATTCTCATGGTCTTCATATCTTTTTGAGTATACCAGGATATCATCGATGAAAACCACAACAAAGTTATCAAGATATTCCTTGAAAACTCTATTCATTAAATCCATGAAAACAAAGGGTGCATTAGTCAGTCCAAATGGCATCACCATAAACTCGTAATGCCCATACCTGGTTCAAAATGTTGTCTTAAGAATATCTTCCTTCCTCACACTCAACTGATGATATCCAAACCGAAGGTCAATCTTCGAAAAGTATTGGGATCCATGGAGTTGATCAAATAAATCATCAATCTGAGGCAAAGGATACTTATTCTTTATTGTAATAGCATTGATTTCCCTATAATCAATACATAGCCTCATGGATCCATCTTTCTTCTTGACAAACAGGACCGGGGCTCCCCATGGAGAAACACTAGGTCAAATAAATCATTTTTCACTCAAATACTCTAGTTGTTTCTTTAGCTCTACCAATTACACAGTGGCCATTCTATAGGGACTCTTTGATAGAGGTCTTGCATCAGGAGTTAAATCAATAGAGAACTCAAATTCCCTCACTGGAGGATATCTAGGTAAATCCTCTAGAAATACATCAATGTACTCTTGCACTATGTGCACATCTTCACTTTGAAGATTTCATTCCTCGCCCATAGATGTTGGTTTATCTTCCTCTCCAAGTATTTCATTTAGTAGATCTACTGGGGGTGGTTCTCAATAAGAATCAGGTGGCAATGTTTTTGCCCTAAAGACAAGGGATTCTACACCAATTTCAAAAATTGTAACTTATTTCTTATTACAATAAATCTTCGCATCAAAATTTGACAGCCAATACATGCTGAGAATTATATCAAATTCAGTCATTGATATGATAACAAGGTTAGCAAATAAAGCACATTTTGGTTACTGGAGGGGAAGTAGTCGACATGCCTTTGTTGCAAAGATACATACCCCAGGAGTTTTTACTGACAACTCCTTTATTAAATCAAATTGGATATATCTAATTTTCTTGGCAAAATTAGAAGATATAAATGAATGCGATGATCCAGAATCAAATAAGGTGTTGGCTAAGTTTGAGGAAACAATTAAAGTACCTGCCACCACATCATTAGGGAATTCGACCTCCGCAGTTGTAATCGCATAAGCTCTCCCTTGATCTCTTGTCCTTTTATGAGTCAAGAATCTTTGGCGTCTAGGACACTCATTTGCATATTGCCCCATCTCTCTGTAATTATAGCATTGAACATCATTGAATTTTTTCTTCCCCTTGCATTCATCAGATCGATGAACTTTTTCTCCACAGTTATAGCAGACTCCCATGCCTTTCAAGCATTTCCCGAGATGATTCTTTCTACAGTTCTTGCATAATGGGAAACTATTCATTCCCTTGCTCTTCTTTGGTGCTTCTCCTTTTCCTTTATTATCCGAGTACCACTTCTTATCTTGGTTTCCTTTGAAAATATTTGATCTAGAAAATTCCCTCTCTATTTTGATGGAACTTGATACAATTCCATCATATGATGAAAATGTTTGAGAAGCCAGTGACCTACGAAGACTTGGATTAAGACCTTCAAAGAAATGATCAATATTTTCTGCCGAGTCACGTACGTAATATATGGCATACCTGGCCATCCTTGTAAACGTAGCCTCATACTCTGCAACATTGTCCTCTTCCATTTATTTCAAGCTAAGGAATTTCTGCTTCATTTCAATTCATTTCTCACGAGGGAAATATTTCTTGAATAATATTTCCTTAAAAGTCCTCCACTCCATATCTTATATTTCTTCTTCCTCTATGGTGTTCTGAATCAGGGACCACCATTGGTCAGTGTCACCCTTGAGACAATATACTGCCAGTACCACCTTCTCATTCTCATTGCATCTTAATGCCATGAATATCTTCTCAAGTGACTTGATCCACTGCTCAGTTACCATTGGATTAGTAGTCCCACTGAAAGATGGGGGGTTTTGCTGCATGAAACGATCCAACACAAGTGTGGAATGGTTATTCGTTACAACTTGAGTAAGTTGTCCCAATATAGTCATGATCTGATCTACTCCAACATTGGCTATGTTGACTTGCTCAGTAGGGAGATCCCTACATTTCCCATGAGTATTGATTCCCCTTCTTCCATTAGATTCCATTTCTAAATAATGGGATAAACTAGATTATTTTATGAATCTCAAATAGAAAGGCACTCAACATAGATTTAAATTCTATGCATAGCTAATCTTATAAACATGGTTCCACTAAGGAAAAATTTACATTAACTCATTCATAATGGCTTATAAAGAAAACATAAATTATCCTAAGCATATCCCTCAGGAGTGTCGTAACCAAGAGTGTAGTAAGGCCCGTTTTCATGCACCAGTTCCCATTCGAGTCTATCTCAAAGTGGTGTTTTTGGGTTTTACCCCTAGATACATCTATGCCAGAGCCGCCTCTACCTGCTCGTATCCAGACAGGGATGTATTGCTTGAAAAATCCACATAATCTATTTCTTACCAAAATACTAGGATGTTATTGTACTTTTATCCTCAAATACAACCTTAGGTCTTTGTTCCCAACTATAAATTTCCTAGTCTAGTTTCCAAGTGTTCTACTAAACTTCCTCTGATACCAACTGTAACACTACGACCCCTCTAGGTTGGAGCCAGTGCATTACTTGTGATATTGGCATGGTTAGAAGGAATGAAAATACTGAAGGAACGATCAGTTTAGCAGTCTTGAATAAACTAGATACATTGATTTAACATAAATTACATTGGATAAGGTAACAAGATACAATCCATAATGAAAAACAAAAACTGCATCCACTAGAACTCAATAAATGACCTTCTCTTCATCACCTGTTGAAGATAGACAATGAAAGGGGTGAGCTCAAAAGCTCAGTAAGGGTTACAAAAAAATGAAATCATGAGTACAATAAATCTTGAATCATAATAAATCTAACATAAACAACATGACATAGTGAATAAATGAAAAACTAATGCCATATATAAACCGAGAATGAAACTGCATCCATAGATTTTGTCATAGTGAAAATCCCATGGATAATAATAATAACTGACAATGAATAAAGAGAATGATTATTAATTGGATGTCATGTATTTGGAAAATGAAACCATAATACCGTAAAAATGGTTTACTACTGTGGGTAGAAACCCGTCTGATTTTTTTGTGTGGAAACAAACTCGAAGGGTCTGTTGCCAAACTGTTTTGTCTCAGGAGACCTACTGATGCATCGAGGGGCTGTAGTGGGCCCCACCCACCTCTACATACAAAATCATTCATTATACATTGATTCAATGCAATAGAAATATTCCTTTTCCAATATCCGTATAGAGTATAGAAAACAGACTCATCAATAACATCCCCAATATACACCGTATGTGAAATGGTACACAGTTTAGACAATAAACATATCCATGACATGAGATTATGGATATTTAATAGAAATATAATTTCAAATGGAAAGTGATATCAAATGGGTAGTAGGTACACCATATAAGGATTATTAGGTGCACAATACAAAGTTAGTCACAACAAAGGGGATATTCTTGAACAAAAGTGAGAGAGAGGATCCCTTACCTTATGCTTGAAGGTGTTCTTGTCTTGTTTTTAAAGACCTGAATAAACAAATTAGGATTATTAATTCATAAGTCCAGAACCTCTTTTATATTTAATTGATATGTTATAACCTTATTTAGTTCATTAATGTCCTTTTTGATGGATTTAAGAGATTCAATTTTATTTTTTTGGAAGCATTTTCTTACTTGATTTCATGCTTTGTTTACTTGTATTCATGAATGGAAGTTGGTTTGAAATATGGTTAAACATCCATAATTGTTAATGTAAATTATTAGTGAAATTAACGAGACATAAATTATCTTATAATGATTCTGGTTATATACCATGTCGATGACTCATTCGATGAGTTAAAGATAAACGCTTGAATTTGGCATGGCAGTTTTGTGCTAAATAAACTTGTTTTGTATTTTTATTCCATATTATGAACGTTTAAAGATTACAGAACATTAATAAAGATAAAATACATATATTATGACCTGGATTAACCATATATTTGGTTTCATGACCAGACTTGAAATAATTAATGGAAATTGAAATTACAACGTCCACGATGTCGATAATTCGACACATCACATACCATGTTTTTATTCCTTAAATAAGTGGGAGAGGAGAAGAATAATGATGAGGAATTTTTCATAAACATTAGAACATCTAGAATATACAATATTATGGAGCATACATGCCTCTTGTTTAAGATGAGGTGAGGAAAGAAGAAGAAAAGAAAGGAATCTTAAAATGAATGAAAACTTGATAAATTTCTCACGAAAATTTAGCAGCCTAACGATGTCTTTTAAAATTTCATAAAATTAGTTTGATGATAGGAATGGAATATCTCATAATTCGTACATAATATGGACAGTAAGGGGGGATATTTAATGAAATATTCCAACACAATCCAAAGGGAATGGAAGATAATAACATAAAATGAAAGAAAAGAAAGAAAATAAAAGAGGTTGTTTACCTCTTGATCTCTTCTCCCTGAGATCCTTCTTAAGGGCTTTGGTTTTGGTCTTTTGGTGAGACTAGTAGCTCTAGGAATTGGGGAAGAGACTTGGGAGGATTATTGGGTAGAACTTTGAGGAGCTTCAAGGCTTATAGGAGTGAATAGAAGAGGTGGTGGTGGTGGGTTTTTTATAGTGGAGGAGAGGGGTAAATTTTTAATATTTAATTTCATTATTTTATTATTTCCATCAAGACAACCAATAGTATTGTTTCGTGTGACCCCTAAAAGTAATAATGGCATGTGAGTTCGAACCAAGTGGCCTTGCATCACTTATGATGTCATAAATAGTGTATTTTACTGATAAATTGAATATATGGGTTTTTTAATGTATTTCACTATTCATAAAAAATTCAAGAATTTTAGAAAAATCCTAAAAATTAACCCCTACCATTTTTCAACGTGTAGAATTCAAAAGTGAAATCCAAAAAATAATTTTCTAAATATTATTAATTTAATTTTTAAATAAGGTCATAGTTAATTCGAAAAATAACAATCTTGAAGTGCAGTTAGTTTTATATGACATTGAAAAATTAATTAAGATCCCATTATCATATTGCCTTAAGAAAATAAAATAATAATAATATTTACTATTCATAAGGTTCATATTACTATTCACCAAAAATCATGTTTGTTCTATCAGACTCCAAATGACTTACTAATCACAACTACAGATAACCATTTTTCAAAATTCAAAACATAGAAGTGGAAAATTTATATTTAATGGCTAGGTTTTGAGTATCTCCTAAATATCCTAGTGTTGTTTCAAAGGAACACAATGATGAATATAATGTATTTAAGTGAAAAATACCATAAAATGTTTGGGGTGCTACATAGGTGCTTCCCACTGGGCCGTTGAGTCACACAGAGTCAAAAGTCAGCATTCTTCAGGTCTCAACCAGTCGTAGGGTTCTGTATGTAGCACACTTGGGAGAACCGCTCCTCAAGCCATTCATCACTTCTCGGCATCCATTAAAGTCACCACAAGGCATGCCAAAAGATCAGCCTCCTCGAGAGGGTCCCAACGCTGCAAACGACCCATCAATCAGAGGCACAATTTTCAAGATAGGAGCATTTTAGTAACCAGGGGGCCGGTTGTGATGGGGCCCAGTCTGATCTGGTCGAACTGACCCAACCAACCCAGCTCAGAGGTTCCACATACCCCAATTCATTCTGATGGACCCGAAATGACCTGGTGTAGGTCGGGGTCGGTATGGTCCGACCTGGCCAGTGGGCCAGGCCTAATAGACCTTGCTGGACCTGGCCCAGTTGGCATAGGATCTAGCCCACCGGGTCACCCGATGACCCGGTCTAGTCTGGCCCTACCCAAAGAGGGTGCGAGTCCTGCTCAAAGAGGGTGCGGGTCTGGCCCGCCAGGCAGCGAGACCGGCCCGACCCGATGGGGCGCGACTGGTGACGATCAACCGCCCTCCACGTCACCCACAAACCTAGTCTGCAGGTTGAACCTGGTCAGCGTGGTGCTATGCTGGCGCCGTGGGTCTCCAGCACCGCGGCCCGATCGTTCGTGACTTCCGTCGCACCGGCGCGCCGCTCCACCTGGCCGCTGGAACTGTCGGTGGCCTGCTCCTCCGTCCAACATGCGATTGGTGCGTGCCGCCGCCGCCACCGTGTGCTGTCACTACCAACATCGGTGTGCCAGTAGAATCTTTGGTAGGCCACCTGACATGCTCTGGTGGTCCTTACCTTATGCTGCTTGCACCAACAGTCTCCGGGTGAGGATATATTTACTGCGAAGCCTTCTAACTGGCCTTGCCGTCGCTTTAGACAAAACGCTCACCATGAGCGCACAAATGGAGGGGTTCAGGCCTTTGTTCGTGTCGGCCCACACCCTCTGCGTTAGAAGGATTATAGATGGGGAAGGTTTGGGGAGTCTCCATTCAATCGTTACATGCCAAAATTTGAACCCTCGAATAATCATCCCAAATGAAAAGTCACCCTCCCGTTATAATTCACGATCCACAAATTAACATGTTTGTGAGTTAATCCGCATTCTTAGTTTAGAAATGGATGGGAAAACAATGAATTAAAAACCCCTACCTCTTGAAGTTCATTGCTGCACGTTCATCCTTGAGGGGTTAAAACGTCGGTGTCGCTTCTCGATTCTGATATTCGAAAGGTGTCGAAGAAGGAGAAGTCCCACCGACGTTATTCGTTCTTCGCTGGGGTGGAAGTACATTAAAGGTTCTCCAGAGAATCCTCCAATTTCATTAATCCATATTTCCCCAGCGTGTTGAATTATAAATAGGATCACATTGTAGCATTCCCATAATGATGCGGCATTGCGTCGTTATGTTAAAATAACGTCTCTATTACTCATCATTAAAACGCCATTACACTACGAGTTTAATGAGACATTAATGAGCCTCATTGATGTGCATTTTCACCTCCCTTTAGCTGCCCTATTGTTTCCCCGTAGCATCTCCGTCCACCACTCTAAAGGGAGAAAGAAAATAAAACAATTCATTTAAATTATTTTATTATTTTTCTCAAAAAGTCAGAAAAATAAAATTTCCGCTCAACCCTTGTCAGCTGAAGTTAAGTCATTTATAGGAGAATCCCGACATTCTGAATTCAACAGTGTCCTTAGATTTTCAATCCGAGCAACGGTTCAAAAGATAGAAAATCCTGCTTTCATGTTTACTGAACGTACCCTCAACAAAGTTCAAAAAATTATTAACAGTCAACCTCGACCCGTACCGGTTGAGGTTATGATCCACCTAAGGGAAAAACACCCCCATGAATCCAACAGTACTCTCAGATTTTTAATCTGAGTTATCGTTTAAAAGTTAAAGAATTTAACATTAAAATAATTTTTAATTATTTTATTTACGGCCAAAAACTAACTTCCACTGTTGGCCCATGCCAGCCAATGTTAGGGTCTTCTTAAGGAAAGAATACCCTCACAAGTTCAGTGGTGGTCTCATATTTTTAATCTAAGTCACCATTCGTGAGTTATAAGTATTTGAAAAATAAAATAATTTTATTTAATAATTTTATTAACGATTATGCCATTTTCAGGTTTTCTCACTAGAGGCTTGTGTCAACTAAACTTAAGCTGCGCCTAAGGTAAACCCGCTATCTTGAACGCAATGGTGCCTTCAAATTTCTGATCTGGGCACCCGTTTAAGAGTTATTCCACTTTTTTCAGGAAAACTGCTCTGGCGCGCTATTTAAAGCTTAACATTTTTTAACGGACCATTCTGGGCGCTCCAGGCCTCAGAATTACATGCTGTCAAATTTTGCGGTCTCAAAATAATTCCATATAGTGAAAAAAAATTATACGAAAATTTCCGGACATTACATTCTCCCCACCTTGGGGTTTTACATCCTCGAAAGCCAAAACAACAACTAAAAAAAGATGGGGGGGGGGTACTGAGCACGAATCTGAGCCTCCCGCTCCCATGTTCTCTCTTGAAGATTCCCATGCTGTCATCAGATGAGCACTAGAGTAATTGACCACCTGTGTAGGATCCGCTCATGTTAATCCTCTATCTCCACTGGAACTCCACAAATGTCACCCCATCGTCGATATCCAGCTCACCCCCAGTCGATGACGTGCGATGGATCATGCACGTACCTCCTCAACTGTGACACATGGAAAACATCATGCTCCCAGTGCATCTGTGAGGGAAGAGCTCGGTGGTACGCCACCTCGCTAACTCTATTCAGGATCTGAAAAATTTTAAATGAAACTCGAAGATAGTTTGCAGCCCTGACCAAATCTCCGTAATCCTCTTCGGGGTGAGACTCGAAGGAACATATGATCACCCTCCTCAAACTCCAAGGGTCTCCATATTTTGTCGGCACCCCTGTCGAAACATCGGTCGTCTGCACCAGACACAACACGTGTGGGTGGAGCCCGTGCATGGGTGAGTAATATAGTACTCAGTAGGGACCCAAAAAAAAGGAAATAACACACAACAATTCCTCAAAGTAAAACATGAAACACAAGACAAATCGCACAAAGTATATTATAGGATAGTAATAGTAGCATCATCAGAAACTTAGTCGAACACCTCGGTTGCTGGAGAACTCATCCTCTATTGAGTACAGTGGGCATGCCGGGTCACACAGAGTTGCTTCCCACTAACGTTGAACTGTTCAAATACTCCCCCCATCGCGTACCGTGGGTCTTCCGGGTCACACAGAGCCGCTCCCCACCATGGCTTGTTGAGGTACTCCTCCTGTCGAGTACCGTGGGTTTTCCGGGTCACACAGAGCCACTACCCACTGCGGGACTACAAATTCACACAAAGGTGCTTCCCACTGTGCCGTCGAGTCACAAAAAGTCAAAAGTCAGCATTCTTCATGTCTCTTCTAGTCTCAGGGTTCTGTACATAGCGCGCTTGGGAGAATCGCTCCTCAATCCATTCGTCGCTTCTCGACGTCCATGAAAGTCACCAAAAGGCATGAAGAAAGATCCGCCTCCTCGAGAGGGTCCCAAAGCCACAAAAGGCCCATCAATCGGACACACTATTTTCAAGATACAAGTGTTTTAGTAACTAGGGGCTGATTGTGATGGGCCCCGATCCGACCCAGTCGGACCGACTCGACCAACCCAGCTTGGGGGTTCCTGGTTCATTATAACAGACTCGACCCAACCTGGTGTGGGTTGGGGTCCGTATGGTCCAGCCTAGCTAGTGGGCCAGGTACAATATACCTCGCTGGACCCGGCCCGGTTGGAAGAGGATCCAGCCCGCTGGGTCACCCAGTGACCTGGTCTAGTCCGGCCCGCCGGGCAGCGGGACTGGTCCGGCCCGTTGGGGCACAACCTTCTGGGGGCGCGGCCCGCTGGGGGAATAGCCTGCTGGTCCGAAGATCGGCTGCTAACGCGGCCAGTGGGGTGTGACTGGGGCACGGCAGACTGCCGCGTCCCTCCCTGTACAAGCACGGCCCGCAAGAAGCGGGCCACTCCTTCATGCGCCATGACCAGTGATGACCGAACACCCTCCACGTCACCTGCTCCTTTATTTTGGAATTTTTATATTCCAATGATCATTTAGATTTTTTGGAATTGGGTAAGAATGTTAAAGGAATAAATTGGATTGGTAAAGGGCAATAGTGTTGAATTTTTTTAAAAAATTCAAATTTGAGTCAAACATGATAAGAAATATTATTTTTGAGTGTAAACTTGCGAGGGAGTGTGTGAGGTGCATATTACTTTTCAAATTTTTCTTATAGGATTCATAAATGGAGGAGGTGAGTAACGCCAATGAAATGGACATTAATATGTTCACAAGGGATGTGCAAAAACAATTCCAAATGTTGAATGAGAGGATGTATGAATTGTAATCCCCATTGAATTCTAGAGAACCACCAAGGAGGTGGTTCATTGAAGAAGATGATGAGTTATATAATTCTTACGAGTCACCAATTCAGAAAAATCAACCACCATGGAGTAAAACCAATGATCATAGAAGAGTAAATTTTAGGATCCCTTATTTCTAGGGTAAGAATGATCCTGAAACATACTTGTAATGGTAACAAAAGGATAAACATGTTTTTGGTTATCACAACTATTCATAGGAAAGTAAGGTAAAGTTAGTATCCATGGAATTCACTAACTATTCTAGTATTTGGTGGGACCAACTATAAGTGAGTTGACAATGAATTATAGAAATAACCATCCACACTTGGGAGGAGATGAAAGTGGTAATGCGCAAGAGGTTCATTTCTAGACACTATTATCAAGATTTTTTCCTCAAGTTGTAGGGTTTGAAACAAGGATCCCTCAGTGTTGAGGAGTATCATAAATAGATGTAGATAATCATTATTTGAGCCAATGTTTATGAGGATCGAGAGGCCACCATGGAAAGGTTTGTGAACATAATTAACAATGGAATTCTAGACATAATGTACATTCACCACTATTTAGATATGGAGGACCTACTTCACATGGATACTAAAGCAGAGATGTAAGTAAAAGAAAGAAGGATATACTCCACATATTATAGTAAGGATTCTAAATATTCTTTCAAGTTCAAGGATTTCAAACCAAAAGAGTATGTAAGGGAACAAAAATAGATTCAAAGTAGGTGACCAATCCAAAACCATTATTTTAGGAATCCAAAGGTAAAACAGAGGGTAAGGTTTTTTCTAAATCATGTTATATCAATTTTTTTAAATGTCACAGATTTAGAAAATTTTCCTCAAAATTCCAAAACAAGATAACCATGATTATTTTGGATAACAGAGATTTTCTTAATTTTAGATCAAGTTGAGATGAAATGCCACCACTTCATGAGTGTTTGGATGTGGAAATAGAGATCCGCATACATGGATAAATTCTTACAGAAAGGTGTGATTTGAGTGCTCAACCTAAAGGAGAACATGATCAAGAGAAAAGGGAGTGATTTTTTCATACTATACGCCTCATCAAAGATAAATTATGTAGTATGAATATTTATGGGGGTAGTTTCACAAATGTAGAAAATGTTTTGATGGTTGATAAATTGGGATTAACTATGACCAATCATTCTACACCTTATAGATTGCAATAGTTAAATAGTAGTAGGGATTTTAAAGTGACTAATCAAGAACAAGTTCCATTTTCTATTGGTAAGTACAAAGATAAGG
The DNA here is from genome assembly GCA_963277665.1 of Viscum album. NCBI lineage: Eukaryota > Viridiplantae > Streptophyta > Magnoliopsida > Santalales > Viscaceae > Viscum > Viscum album. The sequence continues at coordinate 63,278 of CAUJRU010000497.1, forward strand.
TGATATGTGATGTTGTTCCCATGCATTATAGTCATATCTTATTAGGAAGGCCTTGGAAACTTTATAGCAGGGGAATCCATGATGGTACACCAGTAGCTATTCTTTTAAGAACAATATGAGGATAGTAATACTTACAACATTAATTCTTTTACAAGTTTATGAAGACCAAGTGAGGATTATGATATATTTTGAAAAGAGAGAAAAATAAAAATAGAAAAAAATAGAGAGAATAAAAAGAATGAAAAATAAAGAGTGAAAAAGGAGTGATAAGTGACATCAAAAGAAATGAGTGAAAGAAAATATATGAAAACAAGATTGAAAACAAGAGTGAAAAAAGAGTGTTTAGGGGAAAGTGATTTCATTTTCAGAAAAAAGAGAGATAGTGAGATATTTAGAGAGTGAGAAAACTCTCATACTTATATGAAATGGATAATGTTTTATCACTGACTCTATTAACCCATAAATTCCCTCTAGTATTGTGTCTTTATTATAAGAATTTAGTGATTAAGAAAGAAAGTTTTGTAAATGAGCTACATTTGATCCTGGTGGTTTGGTATGAAAAAATGGGCTAAAAGGGATGTTCCTAGAGAAATGAAAATAAAAACATCATCCATGAGATTTAAGGATGAATCCTTTTGAGGAGGGAGGGTACGGTGAGGATCATGGCACATATGGGTATTAAGGGGTTGGAGGTAGACTTGAAATGGATGGTGGAATGCACATGATTGCATAAGACCCGTTGCACAGAGTTGGTGAATCAATGAAAAGAGAGCAAATTAAGAGAATGAAGGAGGTCTTAAATGGGTTAATCATGGAATTCCAATATGAGTCCCAATACCCTTTATTTGGAGAATAATATGGGCCAATATTTACATTAATTAAGGCCCAAACTTGAATTTAAAAGTCCAAACCAATTGGTGCTACAAATTTCAAGCCCATATCCCATTGAATCTTCAAAGCCAAAAGGTGATGAGCTAGTTGTATTTACTTTCCAAAAGGGTGTGATACTTGTCTTCTAAATTTATAGGCATGTGAAAAAATTATCAAAAGCATAATTTAGGTTTTTTGACTTTTGGAAACTAGGTGTTATACTTTTGTATCACTCTTTGGATATAAATAGCCAACCCCTTGTACTTCGTAGAGATCATGAATGAAGGAAATGTTATTATGGTGAGTTTTTATCAAAAAATTTATGTTATTTATTAATTATTGAATTATAAAAGTATTATTCATCCTTTGTGGTGTCTTTTGGATAGAGTTCTTAGAGATAAGTTCTCTTTGAGTTTTGCATTGACCATTTTCCCCCATCCTTCTCTTTTTCACTATTTGCACACCGCATTTCATTTTTTTCTTGCAAAGTTTTGGGTGATCAACACACAAACATTGAAAAAGGTTCCTAGTACACTTCCAAGAAGGTATTGTATCATGTATTAGTGGATTTCAAAGAAAAAATATTTTAATCAACTTGGAAGCTATGGGGAATCATGAAAATAACATTTAGTGACCTTATCAAATAAATATAGAAGCATGGGTACCTTAAATGTTTTAGGTTATCAATTGAAGATAGTTTTTGTGTTCAATAGTTTTCATTTGTATGAGACTAAGGAAATGGTCGGAAAAATACTTAATCAAGTTTTATTAATAGTGTGTGAATATTCTAAATCATAACCCCTATGAGTGTCTCTCTAGGTGTGCAATATTAGGCCCACTCATCATGCATCAGGGTGATTATTAAGTCAATACTAAACCAAAAATTTTTGGGGTAATTACCCATAGCTGAATCTATGCCATATCCAAATCCATGTCATCTCTACATCCACTTACCAATATCTAGATAGGGATGTATTTTCTAGGAAATTACACACACTTTACTAAATGTTAAAATGGGTTTTCCACCATGGAAAAGGTAACTCATGACTCAAAAGAATATGAGAGATGGATAAAAATATAGAATTTTAAATCTATTAAATTTAATGAGTAACATGGTAAAAATTATTCTATGTTAATGTAAGAACCACATAAAAGGAAATAGGTGGTGTTTATAACATGATTCCCAAAGAATGAAAATTGAGATGAAAAAACCCCACTTATGGCTTGGGTAGCAATTCAATCATAAAATCTTGAAAGATAGAAATTAAACGTGATCTTAAAATACCATGAATAAATTAATTTTATGATATAAAATGTTAAATAGGAATTATATTCACCACATATAGAATATTTTGTGAAAAATACAAAATATGTCTCAGAGAGAGGAATGTGAGACGAAAATCTCTTACCTCTTATCCTAAATTCCTTAAAAGTAATTGAAAATACTATATCATAAACATAAATATATTAATTAATTAATTAATAACTTTAAAAATATCTATTTTCATCCAAAATCTTCATAAATAGTCATTCTCTATATTAATTCTCCCAATTTTCCACATCAGGTGTTTATATTTTTGAATGTTTGTACTAGTTTCATAATAGCAATGTTTGTATTCATTTTTCTTCCAAATATAATAATTACTTGGTAATTATAGTTACTATTAGGGATTATTTATAATAATGTATTATGTTTTAAATTCACTTCATGAGTGTTTTATACCTTATCCTTGAACATGATTTCGATAATAAGTATGTTTTAGTGTTTTTTGAGGAACAAAGGTTGTTTCCTTAATCAATGAATTAGATATTGATATAAGATCTCCAGAAATAAAAAAATAATTATTTACAAATTTATATCATATTATAAAAGTAATTATGTTCTCATATTCATTCATGGTATAAATTCAAAGTATTGTTCAAGTAGGTGGTTAAACCGACACAAACATGAGAAGACCCTGATTTAATGAATGATTAAGAGGTATTTTTGTTGTAATATCATTATAAAATAATCATAATGATATTATTTAGATTTTTTTAGTGATATATATAAAAAATTCAAGGAATTATAATAATATACAATTAATATTAATATACTACACAATTTGAATAAAAGATTATCCTCTTAGTATGATTATTTTAAATGATTAAATTAATGATGATCGTTTATTGATCATATCATTAATAGGTTCTATAATTTTTCATACCATAACCTTAATGATATAATAAAAATAATATTTATCCTTTAATATCATACTTATATCTAACCATTCAAGGTGGTGAAGGAAAACGAAACACGTTACATCGTGGAGGTAGTAGTCCGCACAACACACACACAACAAATTTGTTTTCTTAATGAATATGGTATATGAATAAATAATGATAATACCATTAATATAGTAACATTAAAACTTATAATTGATAATAATATCATAATAATATTGTTTCTATAATTAATTAAAAGTAATATAATTAAAAATAAAACTAAGTTATTGATAATAATCACATCAGAGACTTGAATTTTCATTGGAAGTCTCCTTGAATTTGAAGGGCCTAGGCTAACTATGAGTGACCAGAGGATTATGTTATTGGGATAAGGTTCCATGGAGAGTAAAAATGAAAAATTTTCAACTGGTAACTTGAATTAAAAGTGATTCTTTAATTTATAAAGGTATTTCCTTTTTATAAGTGAAGGGAAGGGTAGTTTTGGGAGTAACCCTTACATTTTCAATAATGTAAGGTTACTATTCAAGTGTCAAAGGAAATAAATTGAAAAAAAGGATAGGAAAATGATTTTGGTTTGAAACTCACCTAAACCAATAATTTTTGATAAAATTTTGAGTGATTTAGGGGTTTTTGTTTTAACTTTAACTTTTACCCTAATTACTTTTTTCATTACTAATTAATTTCTAACCTTAGTAATTAATTTTAATGATAAATATTAATATTGAAACTTTTACATAATTTTATACATATAATTTAAAATTTAAAAATAATTTTATCAAATAAAATTTATAAATTTCAGAAAAGTTAATTTAAAAAAAATACACTTATTCAGATAAAAATAGTTTTTAGAGAAACAAAGCTTTTATGATTTAAATTTATACATTATATAACATTATTTTCAGTATTGATTTTAATGAAAAAATTTATTTATTAAAAAATAAATAAAGGATATGAAATTTTCAAATCAATACAAAACCTAATTTCCCTTGAAAATACTAAATTCAACGAAAAGATCAAAAACAATTTTTTATAGTAAAGTAGCATTTTAATTTGTTCTAAAAATATTTTCCATAGGTTTTATAAGTTAAAATAATATTTGAAAATGCAAAATTTTATTAATTAAGTTCAAATTTTATTACTTAAAAGGTTTTCTAAACTTTTAGGTCATTATTATATAACGGTAAAGTCATACAAATTACAAGTTTCGTGAAAACCGTATTTTTCGACTAAAAATGACCTTTTCAGAAAAAAGATAAAAAATTATTACTGTTCTAATTTACATATTAGGAATTAAAAAAAAATTTAGTTTTTTCAATTTAAAATTATTAAATTAATTTATTAAATTAATTTATGAATAAAGGCTCTTTAAATAGATAATTGTATGATAGTTAAAAATACATCATTTACCTTATATAGTAGTGTCTCAGGTATTACATCCCCCCTAAATAATTTCATCCTAAAAATTGGGGTATATATTAAATTATTAAACAAATGAGGATAACAATTCCTTATAGATTATTCAGGATCCCAAGCTATCTCTTCAAAGTTGTGATTTCTCCAAAGTACATTCACCAAATGAGTTGTCTGATTCTGAAATACTTGCTCTCTCATGTTAAGAATATTGACAAGCTCCTCATTATAAGACAAGTCATGCTCCAACTCCATTCTCTCATACATGAGCATATGTGTTGGATCCGTCATCTATTTCTCCAATAATGAAACATGGATGATGTCATGTACTTATAAAGGTTGAGAGGCATTCAAAAGGGCCAATGTACATATGGATTAACTTCCCCCTTCCAAATCTTAAAATTACCTTCCATGATGAAACCATCAAGAATACATGATCCCCAACTTTAAATTCCAAGTACTTCATTCTATTATTAGCATAGATATTTTTTATACTCTGGGATTTCTTAATATGATATTGGATAGTTCACACTTTAACAAGATTCTCCTCCACGAGCTCTAGGCCAACTAACTTTATTTCTCCAACATCATCTTAACAGGTTGGAGTACAACACCTATTCCCGTACAATGCTTCTTATAATGCCATCTAGATTCTTGAATGAAACTATTATTGTATGAAAAATTCACCAAAGGTATATATTAATCCCACATACCTTGGAAGTCAAGGAAACATGATCTAAACATGTATTCCAAAGTTTGGATAGTCATTTCATATTTTCTATCAGTATAGGGATGATGGGTGGTGCTTAAATGTTTCTCAGTGTTTATATCCCTTTGAATACTCTTCTAGAATTTCAATGTGAATTGAGGCTCATGATCAGATACAATCGATAAAGGTTCCCCATAAAGCTTTATGATTTCATTTATATAGAGCTGAGCAAGGCACTCAAGGGGTAGATATTCTCTTATCACTATGAAATAAGCATACTTAGTAATATGATCAATGATGACCCATATAGGATCATTCTTCCTTGGATTCTTTAGAAGTCTAATGAAAAATTCCATTGTAATATTTTCCCACTTCTATATAGGTATAGGTAGAGGTTTCATAACTCCCTTATAATGTTATCTTTCACCCTTTACCTGCTATTATACTAAGAATTTGGACACATATTTTTCAACTTCCCATTTCATACTATCCCACGAGAAGTGTTCTCTTAAATCCCTATACATCTTTGTGCTACCAGGGTGTATAGAGATATTTGAGCTATGTTCTCTATCTAGTAGTTACCTTTTCAACTATGGTATGGATGAAACAAATAACCTCTTCCCAAAATTCAACAATTCATCTCTATATATAAATTATATCAATTTCCCATCATTCACCACTTTAATATTACTTTGTAAGTTCTCATCATCCTTCTAGGAATTCTCTATCTTTTCTAGTAAGGATGGTTTAATAATTTTATTAGAAAATTAATGATGGATGCCATTTCCTATAAATCACCCTATCAATATTTACTAGATCTCTATTTATGGGATCCTTGTTAATCCTTTTTATGGTAAGAACTCCATGGTCTATTTTACTTAATGCATCATCCACCTTGTTTTGCTTCCCATGGTGGTAGTGTATCAAGCAATCATACTCCTTGAGTAGTTCTAACCATCTTCTTTGCCTCATGTTGAGTTCATTCTAAGATAATATATACTTAAAAATCTTGTGGAACATATATATATATATATATCACATATTTCACCATAGAGGTAGTGTATCAATATTTATAAAGAAAAAAATTACGGTTTCCAACTCAAGGTCATGATCTAGATAGTCTTGTCCATGTATTTTAAACTACCTTGATGTATAAGAAATCACTCTATCATTATTCATAAAAACACAACCCAATAATTTCTTCGATGCATCACTATAAATTACAACTCCTTACTTACCTGATGGTAAATTTAATATTGATACATTAATAAATCTCCTCTTCAAATCTTCAAAACATTACACACATTCCCTTGACCTTGTGATTTTAAACCCTTTACATTTTAACTTGGTTAACAGGTTGGCCAACCTGGAAAAGTCTTGGAAAAACCACTAATAGTAACCTACTAAGCCCAAAAAAATCCAAATCATATTTATGTTCATTGGTGTAGGCCATTCTTTTAATACCATTGTCTTTGAGGGGTCAATAGATATTCCATACTCAGAGACAATATATCCAAGAAGAGAAACTTTATTGAGCCAAAATTTACACTTACTATACTTTCCATATAATTTATTTTTTATGAGGGTCTCCAAAATTATTTATAGATGACTCTTGTAACGACCTGATTTTTTTTAATAATTTCTATTTCTTGAAAACGTGCGTTATATTATATTGTACACAACAAAACTATATCTCATTAATGTAGAAATAAGAAATGATGACCTCAACCAGTAGATTCGTGTCGTATGAAGTCCATTTGTCTAAGCATGGGAAGGAGGTAGCGTCATTGGGCTTCTCTCTTGACCAATCCCAAATTGAGCATCAACATGTTAAGATTAAATGAAAATGTCTATGTGAGAAGTTCAAGTTAGTGGAAATTACCACTCAGGCGATGTTATCTGAGGTTCCCTAAGAATCTATCACCATCACACACCTTACCCTTAGGTTTTATGTGGGTGTTATAAGGGGTAATTTTTCGAGGCCCTAGTTAATTAAAGTGTAGTAAAATTGTATAAATAAATTTTTTTCTTCCATAAATTCCATTTTAAGAATAGTTTTGATTAATAAAATTGAGTTGGAATTTGATAAATTAATTTTTCGGATAGAAATTTTACTTTTCAGAAAAGATATAAATATTACAATAAACCAAGATACTATGAATAATACTTATTTTAATGAAATATAATGGTTAAAAAAACTCCTATTTAAATAGAAATGATAAAATTATTTTTATTTTTTTAAAGTGTTAGAATTTTCACTATGCAATTTCACTATGCATTTTCTATCCGCTATTATTTTTAATTAATAAGGTTTTTTATATTTAAAAGTAAAAATTATCATATTTAGATAAATTTTATGATAAAATAAATATCATTTTTTAAATCAACATGTCGAAATTAGGTTAGGGTGAATTTATGAGAATTTTCTAAAATACTTTATATTTTCATGAATAGTAAAAATATAGTTTGAGTTTCTCAGTATGTTTAATGAAATCATAATTATATCATAATGATGTAATAAATAATTAAACACAATACATAACTTAATATATGTTATTTTATTAACATCAAGTATTTTAATATATTTTAATCAATTTCCAAAAATATAATTTACTTTCCAAATTTTAAAATGGAAACTTTAACTTTAAAAATGTTATTTTATGAAAAATTTAATTTAATTTTCCAAAATAAGTAATAGAAAATGTAGGTAGACTCTTTTGGATTAAAATATCATAATATTAGTCCCAATTTTCCAATACCATGGGAAAATACCATGGGCAAGCCCATGGTTTTTCATTTACCACTACCTAGGTGTCTAAGGAAATTAATAATCAAATCCTTCTGTTTTGCTATAAATATCCACCCATTTCTTCATTTCCTTTCATGTCCAATTCATCCTCCATAAATCTATAATAGTTTTAATTCCCAATGAGTGATAAATACCCCAAGGTTCTAATCTTCAAGTTTTAGGAGTTACTCTTCAAGTAAAGAGAAATTTCAACTTCTTTTTTTCTTTCAAATTCCCTTTTTATGTGGAATGTATTTCAAATTTTAAAAATATGTTCTTATATTCATCTTATTCTATTCATTTACTATATTAAGATTATTTTGATTAATGGGAGACCCTTTTACCCTCTCTTTTACCATTTTCTGAAACCATGTTTCATACCGTTACCCTATCGATTTTCTTCTTAATTTTTTTCTCTTTTTCTTAAGAAAATTATCTTTTTTGTTTTCTTTTTGGGAATACCCAAACCTCATTAATTTAAAGGGGTATTAAACTAGATTTCCAAATGATCTATTTTATTCTTGTATTAACATACATGAAACCCACCTTTCTTTTTTGTGGGTTAATAATGACATAAAGATAGTCTTTAAGCACTTTTTTTTTAAAAAATGTCATGATTTTGATATGAAACCCGTTTCTTTTATTCTCTACAAGTTATTTTTTAAATGTATTATTATGATATATATAGCTCAAAATAATTAATACATATTAAGGGTGTACCCTGATATTGCTTCAATTTATTGGGTAAATAATTTAATCTCTAGAGATGACATGTTTTACGATACCTTGGTGAATAACCTTGGTATTTTTTATGACACCTCAGTGATAAACCTTGGTGATATGCTTATGAATGACTCAATTAAATGTTGTATCCAAATTTCCATGTTATGATTCATATTATTTTTACTATGATATGTCTCCTTTTATTTTTCTCATTCCTTTATGGTATTCTTCAAGTTCTTATCGATAATTCTCATGATCACTTGTAAACTATTTTCCTTACTTTCTCTTACTGGGCCTTGTGATCACCCTTTCCTTTGATATATATCCCCAAGTTATGAAATGAATTAATTTTACATATTTCAAACCAAAGAATAATCCATTAAATTAGATTAAATTAATGTTTTATGTTTTCATGTATTATGTACCTTTTTTCTAAGAAATTAAACTTTAAAAGATCCTCTATTTGTAAAATGTAATGTAAAGTTATGTAATAAAAAGGTAGGATGATATAGTTGGTATCAAAGTATGATTTAGTTATTTGTGGAAATTATTATTTGGAAACTTTATTAAAAACCTTATAGAAATGTTTAAATATAGGAAAAAATCCTGGCATTTTGGTGAAGTATTAAGTAAGTGGTTTCTGAGAAAATAAATCCATGATTGGATATGAACAAGTGGACGTGGTTCTGGCATAAATGTACATAAGGGTAACAACTTCGACAAGGTGTGTCAGGCTTGACTCGGGGTAACATGGGACACAAAAATGGACCTTACTATGCACCTTGTTTGACACTCCCAAGGGATATGTTTGGTTAATCAAAAGTTTTTTAGGAACCATTATAAAGGATTTATAGAAAATGTAATTATTGTTAAAGAATAAAATATTTAAGCCCGATGTTTCAAGAAATGAAATTCCTTTATAATTATAAGATTATTAAATGAAATACGTTTCTCACTGAGGTTTTCTTCTTTTAGAAAATAGAGGGAAATAAGAGAAACCACATAAATAGTGAGAGTAATAGACTAGGTATTGACAACTTTTCGATGGAAGTTGGAATGGAAAACTTCATGATAATGATGAATCAACCAACTTGAGTTATGAGAAAAAAATTGAATCAAGTTGAGAGAATGGATTCACCTCAAAGGGAAAAACTTTCCGTTGAGTCCTTTATACATCAACTAACACATTATTTCAGTTTATCTACTAACCCATTGATTTCTAAACAATAAATAATCTCTATATAATAGATTTTTTCTGTACTCCATTGTTTGGAACAAGAGAAAGTCACCCAGACTGTATACCGCTTAGAGGGAGAAGCTGATAAATGGTGATAACTAGTTAAAAACATGAATTCAATAGGATATATTGATGCAATGGAGTGGGAAGAGTTCGGGGGAACCTTTTTCAAAAAATAATCCCCCTATTCAATGTGAACAAAAAATAGAGAAGTAATTTCTAGAGATGAAGCAGAAGGAAAAAAAATCTATGGGAAGCTATGAGATAAAATTCAAAAGAATTTCCCATTACACCTATATCTTTTTCATGGATCCTAATAAGAATGTTGATAGATTATTTAATGGAATAAGACCCCATATATAGAAGAATCTATCCAACCAAGAATATGAAAACTATGAGGAGATCATGAGGAGTGCTATGAAAGTTGAACTAGAGTTTGGAGAGACACAGTGGTCCCATAGATCAAATGAAAGGAAGAGATATTTGCCTCCAAACTTTGAGATAAGTTTTGATCAAGGAAGAGGGGAAATCAAGTGGAGATTCCCACATGAAAAAAATGTTGGAAAAAACATTTGAGGAACTTCTTGATTAGGATAGGGAGATGTTACAAGTGTGAAAGATATGACCATATTTCTCAGAATTGTTTTAGTGATGTGAAGCCTCAACTTATCAACACCAATGAAAAAGCGAAGACGGTGCATTCCCTACCTGAAGTCCAATGATTCAATTATGGGAACCTTGGTCACTTCACCAATCATTATATAGATATGAATTTAATAGAGGGGAATCACTATCAACCTCATCATAGGCCAAAGGAGAAAGGTCATGATTTTTTTTATCATGATAGCTAAAGTTGAATCTCCAAATGATGCAGTGGTAGGTATTCTCATTGTTCTCTCAAATTTGGAAAGTACTTTGTTTGATTTTGGTTCTATTCATTCCTTTATTTCCTCTAAGTTTGAAAAGAATATAGAATCAATTCCAGAACTTCTAGAAGTAGAACTATAAATCAAGACTCCTAGATGGATTATCCAAGAATCAACATTATATATAAACTCTAGAATTTACTTTTGTGAGCATAATATCATAAAAAATCTAGTATTCATTCCCATGTTATAATTCCACATTATACTAGGAATGGACTAGTTCTAACAGTATAACATTATGATCAACTACAGAAGCAGGGAAATATCAATAGTCTTGCATGGAAAACCTATAGTTTTTTTCAAAGGAGAGATATCTCGAATTGATATTTTTCTAGAAGCACCTCCAATTTCCTTATTTATAGAAATTATTGGTGAAGATAAAGAAATAAATGAAAGTATACAAATAGAAAATTTCCCCATCATCCAAGAATACATTGACGTATTTTCTAAGGATTTACCTGATCCTACACCAGTAAGAGAGGTAGAGTTCTCCATTGAGCTCATGCCTGGTTCCAATATGATTTCAAATACCCTATATAGAATGGAAAATGTAGAGCTGTAGGAATTAAATAAACAACTACAAGATCTTTTGGATAAGGGGTATATCTGGCCAAGTGTGTCTCCTTGGGGAGCACCTATTCTCTTTTTGAAGAATAATGATGGATCAATATGGATCTGAATTAATTATAAAGAACTTAATGGGATCATAATGAATAAAAATAATCCTTTTCCAAGAATTGATAATTTATTTGACTAGCTTCATGAGGATCAATTCTTCTCTAAGATTGATCTTTGATCTGGTTATCATTAATTGAGGGTTAAGAATAATGATATTCTAAAGACCTCATTCCAATCAAGATATGAGAATTATGAGTTTGTTTTTATTCCCTTCATATTTACCAATTATCCTTATATTTTTATGGATTTAATGAATAGAGTCTTTAAGGACTACATTGATAACTTTGTGGATTTTTTTGTTGATGACATTATGATATATTCTAAAAGTTGTGAGAAGAATGAGGATTATATAAGGGTTATATTGAAAAATATGATAAGGAGAGGCTATTTAGAAAGTTTAGAAAATGTTAATTTTTGTTACAATAAGTTGCTTTCTTGGGGAACATGGTAACCAATGAAGGAATCACTGTTGATCCTACTAAGAGAAAGGTTGTGGAGGAGTGGCTTAATCCTACAACAGTAACTAATATTTGTAGTTTCCTAGGATTAATGGGATATTATAAGAGGTTTTTGAATTTTTTTTCATGAATTTCTAATTCAATAACCAAGTTAACTAAAAAATGGTCCAATTTCATCCAGATAAAGAAGTGTGAAGAAAGTTTCCAAGATCTGAAGAAGAGATTAGTTACTACATCCGTGTTAACTCTACCTTCTATTGGAGAAGGATTCGTTATTTTTAGCGATGAATCACTAAAAGGTCTTGGGTGTTTACTCATGTAAAATGAAAAGGTGATTGCTTATGCATATAAACAGTTGAAGCCTAATGAGCAGAACTATCCTACACATGACCTGGAGCTGGTTGTTGTTGTTTTTTCTATGAAGATATGGATGCATTATCTTTATGGGGAGAAATGTGATATATACACAGACCATCAAAGTTTGATTTGTATTTTCATGAAAAAGGAATTGAACATGAGATAGAGGAGATGGTTGGAACTTATTAAAGACTATCATTATTCAATTATTTATCATCCCAGTAGAGAAAACAAAGTCACTGATGGATTAAGTTGGAAAGACCATATTGTTATGGAAATGATGAGGATTCAAGGAGATCCTTTGACCAAAGACCTAGTAAAACTGTACATGGAAATCGTAAGGGAAGGGAAATCATCAAACCTATCCCAAATGATTTCTCAACCATCATTACCATAGAATATCAAGAAATATCAAAGAGATGATCCTTTATTACAGAATAAGTTAGAGGTTATGAATAATGATAAGTTTCCTCAGTTCAATATTGATCAAGAATGTGTATTGAAATTTCATACAAGACTATGCATTCGATCTATTCTAGAAATAAAGAAGGAGATGATGGATAAAGCTCATAGATTTACTTACTCTATACATCATGGAAGCATGAAAATGTATAGGGACATTCATGATCATTATTGGTGGGATGACATGAAAAGGGAGATTGCTGACTATACTATAAGGTGTATGGTGTGTCCACAAGTGAAGACATAGTGACAACTTCCTATAGGATTATTACAACCTCTACCCATACCAGCATGGAAGTGGGATAATATCACTATGAATTTTGTAACTGGTCTCCTAAAAACATCCAAAGGAAATAGTGTGATATGGGTTATAGTGGACCTTCTCACCAAGGCTATCCATTTTATTAGTATTCAGGAAGATTTATCTCTTAACCAAATTTCCAAGATATATGTGAAGGAAGTGGTAAGGTTACATGGTGTACTAATATCTGTCATATCTGATCATTATATAAGGTTTACATCAAAATTCTGGAGAAGTCTTCAACATGATCTGAGTACTGAATTGAATTTTAGTACGACCAATCACCCCCAAACTGATGGCCAATATTAAAGGATTATTCAAAAACTTGAGGACATTACGAGAACATGATCAATGTAATTCAAAGGTGAATGGAATCAACATATCCCATTAGTTTAGTTCTTATAAAAAAACAACTTCCATTCGAGTATTCAAATGGATCTCTATGAAGCTCTATATGGGAAGAATTGTAGAACTCCTACTTGTTGGAAAAAAGCTGGTAAGAGAAAGATTCTTGGACCCAATCTTGTGAAAGAGATGATAGAAATGGTTCATACCATCCAAAAACACATAAAGGCTTCTTAGATTTGGTAGAAGGGATACGATGATAGCCTTCTAAGGTACTTGGAGTTTGGTGTTAGAGACAAAGTATTCTTTTGAATATCACCCTGGAAGAGAGTCATGCAGTTTGGAAAGAAATGGAAGCTTATCCCCAAGTACATTGACCCCTATAAAATCCTAGATCACATAGGATCAGTGGCCTATTGGATTTCACTTACACCAAACCTAGACCAAGTTCATGATGTTTTCCATATATCTCTCTTAAGGAAGCACATACCCGACCCTTCACATGTACTGAATCCGGAGGTGACACAACTGGAACATGAACTCTCTTATGAGGAGAAACCAGTGGAGATCTTAGACCGTAGAGACAAGGTTCTACATAACATGACTGCCCAACTCATCAAAGTATTATGGAGGAACCCCAAATATGTTGAAGCAATGTGGAAACCAGAGGAGAAAATGAGGTAGAAGTACCCACAAATAATCTAAACTGAGAGAATGATTTGAAATTTCAGGGATGAAATTTCTTAAGGGAGGAAGAATGTAATGACCCAAACTTTTTTAACAATCTTTGTTTCCTGAAAATGTGTGTTATATTATATTGTACACAACAAAACTATATCTCATTAATACTTAATTGATTATAAATTGTAATGTGACCATCATGTTTTGACTATTATATTACTATTGGTCAATATGACCATTGGAAACAATACTCTTAATAATAATTTTAACGTTATAATTAGGGTTATAAATAGAAATTATCGTGGTTAATTAATGCATAAAGGAGAAATGATGGCCTCAAATAGTAGATTCATGATGTATGAAGACCATTTATCAAAGCTTGGGAAAGTGGTAGTGTCACTAGGACTCACTCTTGACCAAACCCAATTTGATCTTCAACATTTTAATCTTTAAAAAAAATTTCCTATGGGAGAAGTTCAAGTTAGTGTAAATTACCACTCAGACGATTTTATTCAAGGTGCCCCAAGAATCTATCACCATCACAAACCTTACCATTACGTTATATGAGGGTGTTATAAAGGGTTATGCTTTGAGGCCCTAGTTACTTAAAGTTTAATGAAATTTTATAAATAAAATTTTTGTTCCATAAATTCCATTTTAAGAATAGTTTTTCTTAATAAAATTGAGTTTAAATTTGATAAACTGATTTTTTGAACATAAATTTTACTTTTTATGAAAGATATAAATATTATAATAAAATAATATATTATGAATAATAATTATTTTAATGAAATATTATAGTTAAAACACTGCTATTTAAATAGAAATGATAAAATATTTTTTTTTCAAGTGTCATAAATTTCACTATGCATTTTCTATCTTCCATTATTTTTAATAAATTAATATTTTTATATTTAAAAATTAAAATTATCATATTTATATAATTATTATGATAAAATATATATAATTTTTTAAATCATCATGTAGAAATTAGGTTAGGGTTAATTTATAATAATTTTCTAAAATACGTTATTTTTTTGTGAATAATACAAATACAGTTTGAGTTTTTCAGTATATTTAATGACATCATAATTATGTTATAATTATGTAATAAATAATTAACCAAAATCCATGAATTGATATATTCTATTTTATTTATCAATTATTTTAATATATTTTAATCAATTTCCAAAATATATAATTTTATTTCTAAATTTTAAAATGGAAACTTTAACTTTAAAAATGTTATTTTGTGAATACTATACTTTTCTTTTCTAAAATAAGTAATATATAATTATGGTTGACTATTTTGGATTAAAATATCATAATTTGTGTCCCAAGTGTCCAATACCATGGGAAAATACCATGGTCAATCCCATAGTTTTGCATTTACTACTACTTAGGTGTCCAAATAAATTAATAAACAAATACTCCACTTTTTCTATAAATACCCACCCATTTTTTCATTTTCAATCACTTAAAATTCATTCTAAACTAATATATGATAGTTTTACCTCTCAAGTTTTCCTCCCAAGGTTTCCTCAAGCCCCCAAGGTCCCAATCATCGAGTTTTAGGAGTTACTCTTCAAGGTAAGATAAATCTAAACTTATCTTTTTCTTTCAAATTCCCTTTTTTATGTGGAATGTATTTCAGATTTCCAAAATATGTAATTATATCCATTTTATTCTATAACTTTACTATATTAATATTATTTTATGAATTTTAGACCCTTTTCATTCTCTTTTTACTGTTTTCTAAAATTATGATTCATATTGTTATGCTGCCAAATTTTCTTCTTAAAATTTATCTATTTTTCTGAAGAAAATTAACTTTTTGTTTTCTTTTTGAGAATACCCAAACCTCATTACTTTAAATGGGTATTAACCTATATTTCAAAATTATCTATTTTATTCTGGTATTAACATACATTAAACCCTCCTTCATTTTTCATGGGTTAATAATTACATAAAAATCTTGTCTTTAATCACTTTTTTTAAAACGTCATGATTTTGATATGAAACCTGTTTCTTTTATTCTTCATGGGTTATTTATGAAATGTTTTATTATGATATTTTTGGATCATATTAATTATTATATATTAAGTTTGTTCCTTGATAGTTATCCAATTTATTGGGTAAATAATTTAATATCTAGATATGATATGTTTTACGACCTTGGTGAATAACCTTGATAATTTTTATGACACCTTGGTGATAAAACTTGGTGATATGAGTATGAATGAATCATATAAATTTTTTAGAAACATTTACATATTATTATTAATTTTATTTTTACTATTATATGTCTATTTTCATTTTCTCACACCTTTATGATATTCTTCAAGTTCTTATTGACAATTCTCATGATCACTTGTAAACTGTTTCCCTTGCTTTCCCTTATTGGGGGCCTTATGATCACTCTTCCATTTGATGTATATCCCCAGGTTATTATATGTAGTAATTTTAAATAGGTTTAACCAAATAATAATATATTCAATTGGATTAAATTAATGTTTTATGTTTTCATGTATTATGTACCTTTTTTTCAAGAAAATAAACTTTAAAAGATCCTCTGTTTGTAAAATGTAATGTAAAGTTATATAATAAAAAGTGGGGATGATATAACTATCATGATCTTGATAGATCTTAAATTATATAAATATATCATCAATGAATACCACAAAAAAATTATCAAGATACTCTTGTAATACTCTATTCATCATATTTATGAAGACAAGATGTACATTAGTGAATCCAAAAGGAATTATCATAAAATCATAATGTCCATACCTTGATTGAAATACCGCATTCATTATACCATCCTTATTAAACCTTAACTAATGATAACCAGAGTGAAGATCGATCTTTTAAATGTATTGGCGTCCTTTAATTTAATCAAATAATTCATCAATGTGTGTAAAAATATACATATTATTTATAGTGATGACATTGATATCCCTATAAGATGTACTATCTCATGGACCCATCCTTTATTTTTATGAATAAAATAGTGGATCCACATGGTGAAATGCTAGGTCATATAAATACCTTGTCAATCAACCCCTGTATATCTTTCTTTAACTCCACCAACTCTACTAGTTCTATTCTATAAAGAGTTTTAGATATAGGTCTTGAATTAGGAATGAGTTTAATAGTGAACTCAAATTCATGCTCTGGTAGATGACTGGGTAATCCTTCTTGAAAAAAATAAATTAAATGTTGTATCATGGGCACATCCTCTATTCTTAGTATACCTTACTCATCTATAAAATTTTCTTGATCTTCCTCTTTACCCAAAATTTCATTAAGGAGAGCTACTGGGGGAGGATCCATATATGATATGGATAATGGATTTTCCCCTATAAAGATAAGAGATTCCACATCATCTTTGTGAATCATAATCTATTTATCTTAAAAATAATTTTTTATTATACTTTAAAATATAATACACACCAATGATCATATTAAATTCAGCCATATGTATAATAACCAAGTTTTTAAATAGAGATTTCCCCTGAATCATAATTAGAACTGCATGACATATCTTTATTTCCATAAGACCCCCACTTGGCGTCTTAATTGATAACTCCTATACTAGGGTTCTGGGTAAATATCTAATGTTTTTGGAAAATATGGATGATATAAAAGAGTGAGAACTTCTATAATCAAATAAAACATTAGCTTACTTTGAGGAAAAAATCAATGTACCTGCCACTACATCATTAGGAATTTCAACTTTAGCTGTAGTAATCACATAATCTTGGTCTTTATCCCTTAAAATTTTATATGGTAAATTCTCTTAACATTTGGAGAATCGGTTCTCATAATGTTCCTTATCCTTAAAATTAAATTATTAAACATCAATAGTTTCTTCTTTTCCCTTACATTGGTGAGTTTTATGGCATTTTACTCTACACTTGTAACGAACTCTTGTTCCATTATTTCAAGACCCGAGGTGTTTATTCCCATAATTATAACATTTGGGAAATATCATTCTTCCTTTTCTTACTCTTATCCACATTTTTTCCCCATGATTCTCATCTTACCTCTTCTTCTCCCAAATTTACATGAATATATATGTCCTAGAAAACACTTTTTTGTCTTAATTATACTCGAGACTATATCCTTATATGATGAAAAGGTATGAGAGATCAAATCCCTTTAAAGGATTAGTTTTAATCCATCAATGAAATGAAATAAAAATCTTTCTGGTCTATGTACATATTCCACAACATGCCTAGATAACCTTGTAAATTTAGACTCATATTCAGTAACATTTTCCTCCTACTTTTGTCTAAGGTTGATAAATTGTCTTTTAATTTCCTCTGTATTCAAAAAGAATGTATTTTTCAAAGAATATATCCTTTAAAGTTTTACATTCCATGAACTTTATATAATTTTCCTCTTTATTTATCATCATTGGTCTATATATCCCTTCAGATGATAGATTAACATGATAGATTTTTCTTTTTCACTACTTCCCAAAGAGAGAAAAATATTCTCTAGAGACATGATCCATTATTCATCTACCAATGGATTAGTAGTTTCACTGAATTCTGGAGGTTTTTTTTGTATGAAACCGTTTAACATAGTTACACTATGTTGTGGATTAGAAAGTTTATTTATGTGGGAAAGGTTATTTTTCATAATCTGGTTCAACTACCATAATATGGTTATGAAATGATTAGCCTTAACTTCAACTTCATCAACTTTTTCAGGGAGAATATATCTATATTAACTATGAGTATTTATATGGTTCCCATTCCTCACATCAATTACTATATTTCTACAATTTCATACACATAATTATCTCATGATATTAAATTGTAATATAAAATACCTACTAAGTTTTCTATAGTGTTCCCTATAAATTTTGAGTGTTTTTTATAGTACCTGGTATCTTACTTGGTTCATATAAATCTAATTCCAAGTTTATAAACTACACTTCCTTCAATATCGACTGTCCACAAAACTATATTCATTAGTTATATTACATTATTGGTACAAAGTACAAGAGTTACAAAAGTATCAAACAATTTAATAGTCTGCAAAGGCCATATGCATACATACACAACACTTTAAAAATTAATATATAACATGAACATATTGTAAGAACATTATTATATCTTCCATGATATCCCTAAAAATTACACACAGTCCCCCTTTAGGTTTCCCTGGGAAAGTAAAATTAATAAGGGTGATCTTAGATGCTCAGTAAGGGGTAACATACAGTGGAGGCTTACATAACATAAATATGAAATAAGTTACATGGAAATAATAAATTAGCAAAATAATCCATAATAAACTAAATACTAATGGAAAGATATATCCATGTCAATAAAATAAAAAATATATAACAATAATCATTGATCTCATACTGATGTAATTCATAATTTCAGACATCACAAACTTTCTTTCAAGGACCTATTCCAAGACACTATCCTATAATAGGAATAATTATACACCAAAACCTATTTTTTTTGTCTCATGAAACCTTTCAATGCATTAATGGTCTATATAATGTTAGTTCCCACCCATCACTAGATTAAGTCCAATGTATTCACCATAAGAGTAATCAAGATGTTTCATACCATTCATTGAGGAACCACTTACTGATTTTTTCCATCTATATATTGATAAATACAGACATAAAATACTTCCTCAATCAATAGAATAATGTGGATATCTGGGAGAACATCCCTTAATCAACTTGAAAGAAGTGGGGTATTATCAAAATAATAGGTAGTTCTCTTATCAAAGAAATATAGGGGCGTGAGTACCTTAAATGTGATGGGTTATCCATGGAAGATAGTTTTTTAGTTTAATATTTTTCATTGGTAGGATAACAAAGAAATGGTATGATTAATCCTTTATCATCATCCATTAAGAGTGTGTGAATATTCCAAAGCATATCCCTTGGGAGTGTCTCTCTAGGTGTACAGTCATAGGCCCACTCGTCTTGCATTAGGTTGATGATTTATTCAATGATCAACCAACCCTTTTTGTGGTGATTACCAATAGGTACATATGTACCACAACCACATCCACTTTCCAGTATCTATATAGAGATTTATTTTTCCAGAAATTACACACATTTTTGCTTTACCAAATCTTAGGATGGGGTCTCCACCATGGAAAAGGTAACTATTGAATCAAAATAATATGAGAGAGGGATAAAAATATATACTTGTAAATCCATTAAATTTCATGAGTAAAAATGTAAAAATTCTTCCATGTCAATTTAATCACCACATAAAAGAAAATAGGTGGTGTTTATAATATGAGTCCCAATGAATGAAAATTAAGGCAGAAATCCCCCACTTATGGCGTGGTTAGAAATTTAATCATAACCCTTTGAAATATAGAGATTAAACTTGATCTTAAAATAAAATTAATAAATTAATTTAATGATATAAAGTATCAAATAGGAATTATAAAAAACACATAAAGGAAATTTGGTGAAAATACAAAATATGTATCTAAGAGAGGAATGTGAGATGAAAACCCTTATCTCTTATTTTGACTTCCTAGAACATAATTTGAACTTCTGTATCATAAAAATAGCCATATTAATTACATAATTTATAAACTTACTCGTCAATTTTCATTCATAATCTTCATAAATATTCATTTTCTATATGAATTCTCTTCATTTTTCACATCTAGTGTTTATAGTTTTGAATGTTTGTACTGGTTTCATAATAACGATGTTCATATTTATTCTTCTTACAAAGTTAATTATTAATAGGTCATTATTATTACTGATATATATGATTTATAATAATTTATTATGTTTCTAATTCCATTCATGAGGGTTTTAGACCTTATCATTGAAGACAGAGTCAATAAAAAGCATGTTTTGGTAAATTTTGATGAACGAAGGGTGTTTCCTTAATTGATAAATTAGATATTGATATAATATATACATAAATAAAAAAATAATTATTTATAAATTTATATCATATAATATCTATAATTATTTTCCCATATTCATTCATAGTATAAATTTAAAATATAGTTCAAGTAGGTGGTTAAACCCACCCAAACATGAACATACCCCAATTAAATGAGAGATTAAGAGGTGAGTTTGTTATAATATCCTTATAGAACAAGAATAATGATAATATGTAGTGTTTATTAGTCATATATATATATCAAAATTTTAATTAATTATATGAATAAATAATTTATATTAAAATATTACACAATTTGAATAAAATATTATCCTCTTTGTATGATTATTTTAAATGATTAAATTAATGATGATCGTTTATTGAGAATATCATTAATAGGTTCTCTAATTTTTCATAAAAAAACCTTAATTATATAATAAACACAATATATATAATTTAATACCATCCTTATATACAAACTTATAGGGTAGTTAAGGAAAAAAACATGTTACATCGTGGAGGCGGTAGTTCGCACAACACACAAACAACATTTTTTTCTTAATAGATGGGGTATATGAATAAATAATGATAATAAACTAAATATAGTAAAATTAAAGTATATTATTGATAATAATATCATTATAATAGTGTGTATAGAATAAAATTTAATGAATATAATTAAGAAGAAAACTAAGTTGTTGATAATACTCACGTCGGGGGATTGAATTTTCCTTGAAAGTATCCTTGAATTTGAAGGGATTATGCTAACTATGAGTGACCAGAAGAATTTATTTGTAGGATAAGGTTATAGGGATATTAAAATGATATAATTTCAAGTAGTAATTATAAAGATAACTTAGTCTTGAAGTGGTGAAGGTTTTGCCTTATTATAAGTAAAGGGAAGGGTAGTTTTGGGAGTAACCCTTACATTTTCAATAATGCAAGGTTTCTATTATAGCGTAAAAGGATAAAAAATGAATAAAAAGTATAGTAAAATGAGTGTGTTTATAAAATCACCTCATAAACTCATTTTTTAAACTACTTTAATTGATTTATGGATTTTTTTTAACATTTAAAATTTACCCTAATTTACTTTTACCTTGGCCATTAATTTCTAACCTTGGTAATTAATTTTAACGAAAAATATTGAGATTGAAATTTTTACCTAATTTGATACCTCTAATTTCAAATTTAAAAATAATTTTATCAAATAATATTTATTAAGGGTTGAATTGTTAATTTTTAAATAAATACACATAATGATGTAAAAACAGTTTTTAGAGAAATAACATTTTCAAGATTTAAATTTATATATAAGACAAAATTATTTTGGATTATAATTTTAATGAAATAAATTAAAATATTATAAAATAAATAAATTATATGATTATTTCAAGGCAATAAATAACTAAATCTTACTTGAAAATAATTTATTCAAGTAAAAGACCAAAATTTTTTTTATAGTAAGGTAACATTTTAATTAGTTCTTAAAATGTTTTCTATAGATTTTATAAGTTAAAACAATATTTTATAATGCATATTTTTATTCCTTAAATTTAAATTTTATTAATTAAATGTTTTTATAAACTCTTAGGTTATTCTTATATAATGGAAAATTTAAACAAATTAAAAGTTTCATTAAAACTATATATTTCAACTAAAAACTGACCTTTTTAGAAAAATCTCAAAAATTCATACTATACTAATTTAGATATGATAAATTCAAAAATGAAGTTATTTTGGTAAATTTAAAATTATTATATTAATATATTATATAAATTTAGGAATAAATTCTCTTTAATGGGTGCACTTTATGATAGTTTAAGATATTTTTACCCTCTATAGTAGCATCTCTAATTTTACAATGTCTAGATATCAAGTGATAGAGACTCATAAGAATTAAGAATTCTTCACATGATGTTATTAGTTGGTTATATTGATTATAGGAGATCACAATGACTGATTCATCAATAGGAACACCATACATTTTAGGTGTCATTGGATGTTCCTCTATACAAACATTTGTATTGGTCTCTCAACTTGAAATCATTATCAATGTGTATCATTTGATCATGCAGTTTAATGCATGATAAAAAGAATTAAATTAATGTTTTGGTGAGGTATCTTGAATTGGGTACATCATTGATGGTATGACATTGATTGAATGATCGAGACATGATTTTTCGCTTTTTAAAGGTGGAAGATATCTTTAGTCACTTATCTGGGATGGTAGTGCCTTGACTAAATCCATGTCCATGGTAGATAATAGAAAGTCTATATGATACAATAAAAAAATATAAATAAATAATTAAAGTATTATGACATAAAGTATGCATAATTCTTTATTAGATATCGCATGATAAATATATTAAATTACATGGTAAGTGTTTATAGGTGGCTTTCAAAGTTATGACTTATTCTTATCTCCTTAGGAGCCATGATGTGTTGATAGATATTATTCTTGATCTATGAATATGATTAAATTATATTAATATAAGTACCTAGGGGTCCAAACACAAAGAGTATCCATAAGTTCCACCAATTTAGATGAATTTTATTTTAGGATGAAGTGGGCCACACGCATGGAGGTCGATGAACGTCAAAGTGTGAATGGTCGTATGTAAAAAAATTTAAATATGTTATTCAACTTTATAATAATAATAATTGAATTTATTTATTACATTATTTAGGAATTATTTAATTTAAAATAATTGAATATGAGAAAATTGTTTTTTAGGTGAATATTAAATATTCAGGATCATTAAACACTTATGAGATAAGCAGGCAAAGTTAATGGATCACAATTCATCATGTGGCATTGACAAATGTTAAAAGTAGGTGATGAAATATTCACGATGATTACAATGATTTGAATAATTAGTAAGAATGTTTTTTGGAATTTATTAAGGTTAAGTTCCCATAGGGACAAAAGTGTATTTTTTTTGAAATTTAAACCAAAGTATAAATATATATTTTATCCCACACTACTCAGAAACTATCATATGGACATGGTCCTACAACCATAGTTCGAAGGGCCATGACCATAGGTTGGTCTATAACTATGAGAAAACATGACCATGGATATAAGTCATATACTTCCAAGGGATATTATGCATGTAAAACTTTATCCATACTAGCGTGGGTTATATCTATGAAAAATTACACCTGTGGCCATAGGGTAAGGTAGGAACAAGGTGTCCTACATGGAAAGAATACCGGAAGCACCTATTTCTGTGGGAACATATGTTCATGGTGGAAATGGTATCCTGAGAGACACTTTTTTCATATTAATCTATTCCCGTGGACCTAGGGTCTCACAAGAGACCTCTACCACCATGGGCATGGATTTATATGGCTGTAAGGGTATCCCGTGAGACCCTTTTTCCACGAACTTATGTCACCATGGTGGTAGGGGAAAAATTATTATAATTAATATAATAATTATAATAATATATATTTAAAAATTATTAGATATATATGTATATCAACATGTTTTACTTATATATATACTCAAATTTCATCATAGTATAATTGTTAAGTCATTTGTGATGTAATCTGGAAACTCAATGATCAAAAGGCATGAAATGTTTTTTTTTAATTTTTTAGCATCATTATAGGAATTGAACCCATAGATATATACCTAAGATTTATAGGGATACTTCCACAAACATAGATTTTGGCCATAACCAGATATCAACATGGGTACAATGCTAGTGCTCATAGTGACAATGGTGCTTTCTTGAGGATATTGCCATGGGTTTTAGTCATAGGCCATGACCATGGAAATTTCCTAGACGATGACTTCCATGCCCCGATTGGCCATATGCACAATGCCTGTGGACATAGCCCCTTTTTATACTTTTTACAAATATTTTCATGGTAGCCTCTTGGATGAATTTGGGTGCTCTCACCTTCTCTTTCAAGTTCCAAAGATGGAGACTTGAAGGAAGAATAAGGTCAGATCATCCCATCTTCTCAGATTGAGTCCACATTCTTCAGGCAATCATGTGTTCATTTTAAAGCACTTGGATCTCTTGTTCTATCACTCAAAGAATGTAGCAAAATGAAATTGGAGTTTTTTGTTCATGCTTGAATGATCTAGAGTGATATAGGATCAGATTCATCAAGTTATAATGATCCATCATCAACTGAAGTTCACCTGTATTCACATTGTCCAACAAGGAATTATTTGTGTTTTTGTTTAAATTTATCTCATGCTTAAATAATTTGTATGAGGATCTATAGGTGAACCCAGGAACCACCTATATATCATATCTAATGTTACGACATAGATCTTATTGAATTTTTTTCAAAATACTAGCCTTGAACAGTTCTATAAGTCCCATGTTACTTTAATTAGTACAATGAATTCATGAAATTATTTATGTTGCAATTTTAATTAAATTCAATAGAATTCATATAGAGGGTGTCTATATGAACCCAATTCCGTAGAAAACATATTTATTTGAGGTTAGATGACTGATAAATGATTATCCAAATATCCAAAGTGTCTTGGTATCAAAAATAAAAAATTAAAAAAATGAAGCAAAAACTACTATGAGCATGAAGCCCATATGCACAGGGGTGTGGGTATGATATAACATAAAATAGGGTAATTATAAAAAAATTGAAATATAGACACCCTATTGATCATGGGATATTTCCTTGTATGATCTAGTACCACAAAAAACACACATTTCATATATTGATACAAAAATTCATTAGTCGCGTGATTGACCTTACACACTCCATAGATGCATTGTATAAAAGCACCACCCCAATTTACTAGGGGTGGCACCTGACATCAGTGAAAAATGAACTAAGAATAAAAATCCACTGGGAACACACTATGTATGACTCTATGAGTCAAAACAACCCGAACGAACTATATTGGACCCAAAATTTACCTGTACTAGCCTAAAATGTCCCCAAATGCCTTCGAGGGACATTTTAGACTAAAATAGTCATGAAAAAACATAAAAAAATAAAAAAATAAAAAAAATATATAGTTTAAATAATTTCTTTAAGGGGTAATGAGACATATAATTTAATATTTAAAAATATTTTAATACAATTTTAAGGATTAAAAATTCCCCCTAGATATAATTTTAGCATATTTAATTTTATTATGTAAGTTTAATGCATGCCGACAGATTTTGAGCTGAGGCTGACCCGTGTATGTTTGCATATTTTTTTATTTAATTTAATTATTTCATTTAAGCTTTAAAATGTATTATGTATGTATTAAATATCATTTTTAGATGATCTTTCAATTATCCCTATATCTTTAAATGTTCATGGGCCCACACATCTATATTTTAATGATAAAAAATGTATTCCCACATTCTGAGTTCCCCTCGCCTGCATGTGAGTATAAACTTTATAGATCAAAGGAGTACATGATGATGTGATTGGAGTATGTGAATTGACATGGAACCATAAAATAAAATTCATGAGAGTTCGATAGGCATTGAAATTTAAGTCTAGATATGACTCAAGGAATTACCCTAGGGTCTTGGTTGATTGATCATCTTCTTAAAGAATAAAAAATTGAAAAAAACTCATGATCACATCATTTTTTATTTATTTTATAATGCATGGTTAATTATTTTTGAATGTGTGTATGATACACGACCACATAAGATCATTAACATACTGTTATATATAATATAAATGAACATGAATGATAAATTATTACTATTTATGCATGGTTAAATTTGTGAGTGTGATCACATCATAACAATCATGATAAATAGAATCATATTCCAGTCATGTAGAAAAATAAAAGAACATTAAAACTCTAAAAGAAAATATTATGTCATAAACTCCTTCCACTACTCGAGTTATGATGAAACCATAGTTTGAAGTACTTTTTAGCCATAGTTTAGGGTTCATCCTTCTATCATGGCATTTTAACAAGAGTGTAAAGTTAACTTAACTAAAATTGGAACCAAATAAATAACCATAGCTAGCTTGATGCAATTTTAGAGGCAAGTTTTGATGAAATACAAGTTAAGGATATATAGGAGATTAGAATCTACTCAACAAATCAAGGATCCATGAGTTAATGCATATGGATAATAAAAATCCCACCTTAGACTATTAAAATAGTGGATATACCATAACTTGGTCTATGAAGAGAGTTTTAATGATCCTTGGCAATAAAATCTTCAAGAGAAAAAGTATTCTGAATCAAGTAGTTGAGGGATAATTGGATTTAAATAATATAGTTAGAGACATTTAAAATTAATAAATCAATAATTTCAAACAATTTATAATCAAGATAAAAGTAATAATATGTTAAAGTTTTATTTTCTTGAAAAATTTCAATGTAATACCACAAAAAAATGAAAATCAATACTAGAAAAATAATATGACCTAATCAGAAAAAATTTCCACAATTGGCATCAAAACTTGTATATAGTACAATGATATGAAAGGAAATTATATGTGATGGATTCCCCAATACCTGATGATCCACATTGTAAAGAAAGAAAGAGTGAAAAGAAGCTTATAGGATACAAATGGATGATTAATATGATGTTTACAATATAATTTACTCATTAATGTCAAGAAACATGAGGACATGGATGTTTACACCATATCATCTCATCTCCAAGAAGTTAGTGATGAGAATGTGAAGAAATAAGTGGTTGAGATTACCATTACACTAAACACATGTAAATTGAAACATGGAATCTAGTAAAGTCTTAAAGGACTCAAGATGATAGAGTACATCGATTGATTAACAAAATTTAGATTCAAGTCGAATCAAAATCTTTCAATAAATCCTATTCTCTCACCATTGTCACCTAGTTACTCCAGTTTCATTGAGAAATATAAAACAAAAATATGGAGAAACCACTTCTATATCTTCTTAATGAGGTTTAGCAAGTAGTTTAAAACATTAAAAAAGATAAATATTTAGTTATTATGATGAAATATAAAGTAAATGAAATGGTAAAATACTAATGGAAAGTAAAACACCAAAGGAACCTTCAAATCATCCTTATATTAAACCCAAGATAAAGTGGGTGAGAACAAAATATGAGGATATTTTCTTTTAATGTGGAAATAAAGGTCACTAGAAGATAAATTGTAATGTAATTAAGAAGAAAAAAGTGGAAACTCCTACTTTATGTATATTCACCACTTCATGTAATATTTATATTTTTATTATTGGATATTAGATAAAATTTGTGACTCGCACATTTGTATCCAAATAAAGGAACCAAGAAAGTCCAGAAATATAAAAAAACTGAAGTGGGTATTCATGTTTCTGATAGATCTCAACTTCTATATTATCTATAGAAGACCATAAATTTAAATTTCCAAGGGTAATGATTCTTATATTTAAAAAATATTATTTTGTAATGTGTGTAACCAAAAACATTATTTAAGTGTCATGTTTAGTCAAAATTAAATTTTATTTAAAGTTCTATATAAAATTGTTATGATGTACCATACTTAATTAATAGTTTAATTAAACTTGAATCACAAATGAACTATATTTATAGTTAATGATGAATATAAAATGTAAGAATCAAACAATACCATTTTATTTCAATATAATACTTAGTCAAGTATAATTGGAAGTAAATTTCAAAGATATACCAAGGAGGGTGTTATACTCTATTGAGTTAAAAATATCAAGGTATCTAGCATGATTTTTTATAAGGTTTAAAGTGACCAAGACACATTTTAACATTATAGGTTATAATTTCACAAATCTTTTAGAACTTGTTTACCAAGAGGCATGTGAACTATTTCAGGTAGAATCTAGATGTAAATTCATATACTTCATGAGATTTCATTGAGAGGTATATTGAATATAAGAGTAAAGTAAATAATGATCTTGGTAAGAAGATAAGATATACTTCAGGTAGGTAAGTCAAAGAATATATTAACCAAGAATTCATTGATTATTAAAATATAGAGTGGATTTATTCTTAAAGTCACATTTCCTTCTACACATCAAATCATAATGTTATTAAAAGGAGGACTAATAATGAGTCTTAAAAGTTTTGAAAAGTCTTCCATTATATTTTGAAGACATGCTTTGTGAATAGTAGCATATAAGTTCAACCATATGAAAACTATAATTATAAATGGATATCATATGAGTTATAATATAAAATAAATCCATTATTTCAAAAAATTCATGTGTTTAGATGCAAAGAGTTTATTAAAGTTAAGTCATTAAACAAACTTTCAATAAGAAAAACATAAAGTGTATCTCAGTTAATTATCCCAAAGGTTTCTATATATATCACATAAATTCCTAAGATAGAAAATTTATAGTCAAGTGAAAGACTATATTTATATAAGAAGGTGTATATATCTATTTGAGATTGTGAGAGCAATATATACTTGGATAAATTCAAGGATCAAGATGCACAAGTAGTTGGAATAGGAATAAATTCCACAAGAGTTTGTAGGGAAAGGATGTTCTAGATATTAAATCTTTATTGGAAATATAAAACCAAATATAAGTTGTTTTATAGTCACCAAGTTAGGTGATATATTATTCGTTGAGAATGATGAATTTTTATCTTAAAATGAATAAGTAAATGGAAATAATATAAAATATAAAGTAGATATGAATTCAAAAAATGGATTCCATGTACAAAATAATAATAATGCATTTATATAATTTCTCCAAATTTTTTAAATCCCACTGGGATAGAATAGGTATTTGAAGTTCCCAAGAATGGGTGCAGTCACATGAGGTGGGGGGGGATCGGTGGGTGAATCAGGGTGGACAATTTTATTGAAATCCATTTTCCTTATAATATTAAACCAGCAAAATATTCAAACCCTTGTTATATGTTATGATAATAGTGGATCTAATTTAATTACCCAACACAAATATTCCACATGTAATGAAAAAAACAAGTAAATAATAACGCACAATATTTTTTCAAGGTTCTCCCCAGATGTGGGTGGCTATATCCTTACTACGTTTAGGTCTAACCATGGAATAAATTTTCCACTAATATAAATTATCTATACAAGTGGTGTGGGGAAGTATAATCCTATTCCTAGGTAAGGTATCATCTATCACCTATGGATGTCTAACAAAAATACTTTCTATCCACTAATAGGTATTATAATTTTATACTAGAACCTACCAGTTTTGAAAGTTCCTTTCACTACTGAACAAGATCATCAAAAATTTTAAGGATGTCACTTCATCAAGTGATATGATCCTGATACTAAACTAGAAAATTTTTCTACCTTAATAAAATATACTAATCTGTATACAACTCAATCTTTGTAAATAACCAAAAAATTTGATCTTATATAGAATCTTGATCACTAGTCTTCCTCATCTCTCGAACCTTTAGTGATCATCAAATCATAACAGCTCCTCATTCTAAAATTCTCGACTTAGTAGATGATAAACAATAGTGTATATTGGTATCTCTCTTAATTCTTATTCTTATTCCTTATTCCTTCTCCATCTTCTTTAATTTCTTCTACAATATAGTAGTATTATAGGGAATGACTTAGTTCTTTCTTATTCTTGTATTCATTATCTTCTTCTTCTTATACTTAAATACACTAGATCTATTCTTTTGAATCATGTTAAATTATTCTCCTATGATACATGGATATATTCTTATTTAAGAATTCTATATTGGGTTTTCTTTTCTTCCTTTGGTACTATATGAAATTTCTTCTCAAATTTAGTATGTATCTCTCTATCTTTCTCCCTTTCTTATTCTATTTATTCATGAAAACATATTTTCTATATTTTGAATATAAAATTCCTTTAATATCGACATTTAATACCCTATGTTGTCCTTTAATTAATCATGGATAATTCACTTTAATAACTTTCTAAGTAACGAATTACACATTGATCTCCACATATGCATGAAATTCATATGTCAAATCTATTGTTGTATAGAGTTTTATCTCATATTGTACCTTCATTATTATGAAATAGAAACACCTCAAAATATAGAACCATATTTGGTTGGTATTTTTCATTCTCAGAAAATATTCATGGAATTATATTCTTATATATGATGTGGTTTCATCCTAATTCTCAGCACTTTTATTGAATCACAATCTCTTTTAGATAATTGTGATGTTTAATACATTAAAGAACAATACAAACATCAAATGATTTTGTTTTTCATAAGCATCATTCTAAATTTCAATCTTCTCAAATTTATCTAGTTATTAGACTCAATTTCACTCTTGAAAACTAAAGTGAGAGTCTATGATTTTTTCAAATTTCAAGTCTCCACAATAATGGTTAATTTTTCATATGAGTCAGGTGAATCTTATGATTCCTTCAGCTAACTCTTACATTGGGTCCCCATTACACTTATAATTATAAACGGGTCTCTTACATTTAAATTATTTCACTCTTCACAGCAGCAATGACCCTTATAAAATCTTGGGATGAATTTTAGCAAATCTTGGGATGAATTTTATGAAATCCTAAGACAACTCTTACAAAATCAATAGAGTTACTCTTACGCTCTACAAGGAGTCTCGAGACTTAGATACATTATTTATTATTGAAGTTGAGTTACTTTTACAAAATCAAGGAAATGAATCTTATGATCTCATCCCATTAATAGTTTTCTAGTCTACTACTAGAATGAATCTTATGAATTAAAGATGAATCTTGAAGTCATCTCATTCCCTTTTCAAATTTCCACCTGAGTGATGAAATGATTTTTACAAATAGTTTAGAAGACTCTTATACTCTCACAGTGCCTCTGATACTTAAAAATATTTTGGATTCATAAGTCTGGAATGGATCTTATAAAACCACTAATGTAATCATATGAATTTATTTCTATTTTCAATTTTCTATAATATTATGAATTTTTTTAAACTACTTAAAATAACTTTAGAATCAATTTAAGCCACTTCTAAATCACTCTAACCACTTTTAATAGATTTGAAAAATATTAAAATATTTTAAAATCTCTTAAAATCAATCTACTCTATCCACCATCCACATAATATACATCATTCAATACAACAAACTTTATGTCTACCAATCTGTGGATATATTCATACTTCGATCCAGCCTTGTACATATTCAAAACTCCATACATCTATTCAAGTTATCCAATACATGAAAGTAACTCTATACTCTTTAAAACAATTGTATATAATTCTTCCTACTTCAACTTCACATATCATGAATCCTTTAAAAACATGATCATCAATCATAATATGTTAAGGGTAATCTATTTAAAAAGTACCTAAGCAATAGAAAACCATTTCTTAGTACCAAGGGTATAATATTCATATCAAATTAGCTCTCACTCCCACACCAATACATATTTAAATTCTTATTGAAAACAAATACAATCACAATCCATTGAGTTCTTCAATATCCCCCCTTTGGATTTTTTATCAATACCTTTAACTGATTTTATATGAATAATTATCAATATGTGTTCAATAGTATTAATTTCTCCAAGAAGTTATTTTATATCCCCCATATTTACAATAAATAAAAATTTAACAATGTAATTGAAATAATTGCTTATTTCTTTTACTACCTTATTTTCTCTTCACCGTAATGTTTTCTTATTCTCTCCTTTATTAACCCATTTTCTTGAGAGATATAGTATGAGTCACTTGAGAGAAGGAGGGAATCACAAATCACTTAGTAATGATAAATCAATTAATCAACTCTAAGTCTATGCAATAAATTACTGGTGTAGAAAACAATCATGATTAATATAGACATCAATATTGTTTATAAAAATATCCAATATGTGATACCAAAATTTATTTATATATTCAGGGGATATTTGAATTTATTTCTTAAAAAGTTTATTGCATGAACTCAACATCAACAAACACATAAAAATATTCAAATTCAAGGAAATTTATTCCTCCTTCAAGATTATCACTCCTCCCCCATAATAATCATATTTGATAAACATGAATGATAAAAGTGTGATTTTTATACCTAATCATCTATTTTTAAAGTATGACTACAGTTATAGATCTATCATTATATAATAAAACTATAATATCTTCCTCCTATTAGATTACCATTAAGGGATTCACTCAATCATCTCTTCATCGTTTCTATTTTTATTTAATAATCAACTCCAAGAATCTCTTGATTCCAATTGAAGTGTTTCAAGGAGGATTCAAGTAATACATGATAGATGGAATACCATGTTGTATTATTATCACAACATTGATCTATTTTTCTTATTTTATACTTTAACTTTAATTATATATAAAAATAATAACAAACAAGAAAATATAGGAATAAACCGAGTCTTCATAGGGTCTTTTATAAGAGAAATAGGGCTGAGACTTATTCCTCAACTCAAAAAACTAATTTCTTTGTAGCTCCAAGTTCTTGATAATTATTCATGATTGTGCCTCATTTTTTATTCAAAATCTGATCCTCTTTGGGTAGTATAGATTTTTTTCTCTTTTCATCATTCTTATTAGAAGGAATATGTTTTTTTAATTTATAAAGAAAATAATATTCATTATTTTTTTATCACTCCAACTTCTTAGCTAATTTCAACTATTCTGGCCATATGGTTACACATTCTTTAGGCACATTATCAGTTTTATTTTTTTGTGTAGACCCCCTCTTCACATTAGTAAAGTTGACACAGGAAGTCACCAATGATTTATCTTCTTTTTTCAATAACTTCTTCTATCTAGGTATAAAATTAATACACTTGTTACCTTTATTACCAAACACTTTTCACCTAACACATATATTATTAATAGCTTTTAAGTTACCCATATTTGGAAACTTATCAAGTTCTTCTTATGGAATATCATCCACCAAATCAATCCTCTTATTTCTTTAATATGTTGATTATAATTTTTATTTCATGTTTCTTACTTTATTCTTGATGTCCATATCCATTTTAAAATGGTATATGATGTGACCTTTACTTACATAAATGAATCATATTTTCTTTATTGGTGATATAGATTTTTTTTAACTTTCTTTATGGGTGTAGTCTGCCCAATGATTTTCTTTTGTATCCACCCCAAGGAAGACATGTTTTATTTTCTTATTTGTTTCTTCATTTGGAATCGTCTTATCTTAACATAAACATTTGAGCTGCGCTTGATTTATATATACTAGCACTCTTCAAAATTGTGTCCATTTTTTTTTTCAAATTTCAAAGAAATTCTCCAAGTATTCAAATATATTTTTATTGAACATATTTCACCCTTTTTATGAAATATGCTTATACATAATAGAATTCCTCTTTAACCCAACTATGATCCCCTAAGATTCACGTCTTTAATGATTTTCGTAAGTTGAAATATTATACTAACACTCAATGGCCTTGTGCCCAAACCTCCAATAATAGAAACAATGGCTAATAAATCATCT
Organism: Viscum album; assembly: GCA_963277665.1. Lineage (NCBI taxonomy): Eukaryota > Viridiplantae > Streptophyta > Magnoliopsida > Santalales > Viscaceae > Viscum > Viscum album. The sequence goes on from CAUJRU010000497.1 coordinate 97,708, forward strand.
TATTTTTTATTTAGTAGTAGTCTGGATATATTTTACAGCTTGTACACATTGCTATTTTTAGATAAAAGAATAAATTTATTAGGATTCTCTTGGGGATATATTCTTCATACAATTTCTCACATCCACCCTCGAAAAATTCATGGGTTTCTTATCATTTTTTTCATGAATATTTTTCCATATTTTTATATTTATCATGAACTATCCATAAAAATAGTATCAATAAAAATAGATTTATCTAATGCATGAGTTACATTCCTCTATGAGCTTACTATAGATGGATATTTAAATAAAATCAAGATTGTATTTCCACTTAATTGAGTATTTTTAGAAATAATAAACTTATTATAAAAAATCATGGCAGAACATATTATTTTAACGGTTGGTGAAGATTATTCATCAGTTATTTCTAGATTTTTTAGCTTCATCTCAAACTTAAAAAATTTCATATTAAAAAATTTCTTCTCATCTTAAAGTAAGTTCAAACTATCTTTTCATTTTATTTTCTCCTTTATAAAACAATATTCATTCACATAACTTGTCTCTTATTGAATATTTTTAAGATCCTTTATTTTTATTACCTTAATTTCCAACTGACCATTTTTGAAATTTATAGAGGTTTTATGTAATTTATCCAATAAATAGACCAGTTATTCAAATACTTCCTTAATAAAAACTATCTCACAAAAAAGTATTTTTAATTATTCTTTAATAAGTGAAAAAATTTCATTTCAAAGTGATAAAAATTATTTCTTAGCTTCAAAAAGTTAAGTGAGAGTGTTACATCTATGTAACTTTTTAACCAATGAATTCCCTATTTTATTGGAATCTTGTTCCACCTGAGCTTTCTCATCATGTCTTCCCTTGATAAATGAAAATATTAGAGTGATAAACTCAATAATAACTTTCTTAAAATAATACTTGACTTTAGAGTAGATTTCTTTAATAAATTTAACTAACTCATACTCATCACATATTATACTTATTTTATCAGAATAATCACTATAAATAGATGAAAATAAACACTTTCCACTTTGATTTACTTTAAATAGGGGTGGATCCTTTTTCTATTTTGAATCCATTATTAGCTTCTAATCCCCCATTTTATTTATATTCTTCTGAGTCTTGGTAAAAAACTATATTTATGTTTTATCAGGGATGAAAATTAAATTTTACATCTATAAAACTTTTGAATTATATTTAAATTTGAACTTCATATTTCTCTGATAGAAATAATTAGGAATAAAAAATATCAAACCATAGAAAAAATGGTCATATTTTCTAATAGTCAAAGTACCCAGGAATAGGAATAGTCACCTTGGGGGGGGGGGGGTAAACCAAGGTGAATAATTTTACTAAATTTACTTTCCCCTTTAATATTTAACCCATATCAATTTCAAAAACCATGTTATTTGTTAGGATAATAATGGATACTATTTAATTTCCCTACAAACATATACCACATGCAATGCGAAAAACATGTAAATAATAACACATAGTATTTTTATAAGGTTCACCCCCGATATGGGTAATAATATCCTTACTATGTTTAGGTCTAACCGAGACACAAATTTTCCAATAATATCAACTATTAATATAAGTGGTATGGGTAGGTATCCACTCCTTCCTTGGTAACACTATAGTAAAATCAAGTGATAATGGTGTTTTTAACCACCTATAAATCATTTCATGATAGTTTTAGTAAACTACTTCTAAATGGCATATTGTTATTAGTTCAGAAGTGGTTAGATGTTATTAGATATGATTTCATTGAATTGTAACAAAGCATATTTAGTGAAAATTTATATTATTTATGAAAATTTTATAAATTGATGCTAAAAAATATTGGTGGTTCGCAACCATCTCTAAATAAAAGTTCTATGTATATTTAATTATTACTTTAGTAGTGGTTGTTAAATTTAATGGAAATTTACAAAACCACCTCTAATTATTTTAGCCGTGGTTTTAGTAAAAATACTACTAAAATATTTTATAGAAACGACCTATACCATATATATTAGTAGTTAAAATCACCATTAACCTTGTCTATACAGACTAAACAGATCATATTTCATTCCATCCCACAAAAAACCAATACAATATATATATATATATAAATTATATAGTCAATACAATATAATAGAAATAATTTCATACATTTAGATATAACAAACAAATTTTAAAAAAATAAATAGATTCCATAATAATTTAAAATATGCCAATGATTAAGTTTTTCAGTAATGGAAATGAATTAAGAAAATGTTAACAAACATATCTCTTCTCACTCATATGCATAACCTTCACTCTCCAGTAGTGCATCACACTTCTCATTACCTCATTACTTGCTCCCCTCCTATGGTGACTATATTTAAAGTAATTAAATAAAAATTATCAATGAACATAATTGATAAATATTAAATGAAATAAAATTTAAAAATAAATTAATAAGACATATGAGTATAACAAATATAAATCACGTAGTCTTAGTTTTAGTAATTGATTAATTATTTTATATGTGTGATTTAGTCTGGTCTGAAAGTTATTTTTTATTAATATTTTAAAAGAGAAACGAGGGAAAATAAGGAAATCCCTTCAATGGGGCTTAAAATGGTGAAGTCCCAGGGCATCCCCTTAAACCACACATAAACAATCCAGGGGAAGGGGTTGAAGACTATCATAAATAATAAGAGGATCCTCCTGTCTGCCCAAACGAGCCAGCGAGTCAGCTGCAAAATTAGCTTCTCTCCAGCTATGATGAATAGATCTTCCATGTCGAGTTTCTTCCTTGCACCTTCGAATAATGTAGGTCAGGTCCCAAGGAGTCCCACAACTTCCCTACACCACCCTAACCAGAACCTCTGAATCAGATTCAATCTTCGTCACCTTCAAGCCCCTCCTCTTGCAGACCAAAAGGCCTGAAGGAAGTGCCCAGGCCTCAGCCCTCAAGGAGTTACCAGGACCATAAAAAGAACTAAAGGCAACATACACCGATCCCCAACAGTCTCGAAGCAAACCTCCACCTCTCATAACTCCCTCTATACAAGAACCATCGATATTAAGTTTCAACCCTTGGATAGGTGGATTCCATTTTATCCAAATGCCCTCCCTTCTTTGAGGCATGTAAGGTTTCCTAAGGAAATTATAGATCTCCACCGAATCCCTCCCCCCTTTCACCAAGGATGCAAGTTCCACAATGAGCATTTTGAGCCTGGTCAGTAGGAAAATAGGGGACCTTTTAGAGCCTAGTCTAACCTGGTTACGCGCCTCCCACAGGACCCAGCAAGCATCCACCATGACGATGGCCCTGATCGACTTTTCCATGGCCCTGTTGTGTGTCCCCGAGAACCAGGATGCGACAAACTCTGGATAGGTCCTATGCACTCCATCTTTAAGCGGTGAATTGGAGAATGAGGACCAAAGGAGAGCAGCCCATTGGCCTTGGAAGAAGAGATGCACCGTTGATTCCATACAAGGAACTTCATAGTAGTAGCAATGGGACGCCAAACAGATCCCTTTCCTCTGGATATTCTCCTCCGTCAGGAGTGCTATGTTAATGACTCTCCACACCAAGAAGTTCATTCGCGTCGGAATCTCCTTGCACCAAAACACCTATCCCCCTTCCACCATGGGTCTCTCTCTTTGAAGTAACCTCCTGTAGTCGCGGACACTGAACCTACCAGAAGTAGCCTCCGTGAAGCAGCAAACATCCGGTACCTCGCTCATCACAATTTCTTCAAAAAGAATCAATTGGGTGGAGTTCAGTTCCGCAAGGATAACATCATACCTATTGCAGGCTTCTCTGAAAGACACATCAGGGGACGAGCAGCCTTCAAAGGCCAGCTTCCCACCCGCCCAGTTGTCATGCCAGAAGCTGATATTACCTTTACCAATAATCCACCTGGAGTTATCATGCAGCACCTCCATATGATCCATCATACATTTGGCCAGCCTCGTCGCACCATGCATGTTGAGTTCCTCACCCCAACCGTAACGACCTCTGAAGAAATTTTCCCAGAGAGTCTCCCCCATGATAAACTCCCATGCAAGACGCGCCTGTAAACCAAGAATAGACTCTTGGATGTCGTGCAGGCCGACGCCTCCTTCCTCAATTGGACACACCATTTTCTTCCACAAGGCCCAATGGAACCGCCCTTCTGTCTTGGCGTCCCAAAGAAATGCTGTAAGAATGGCTTCCATTTTCTATACCGTGCCCTTCGGTGGTTTAATAACTGCAAACACATGCATGGGAATAGAAAGAAGAACACTGTTGATAAGCATTACCCGACCTCCGAATGAGAGGAGTTTGTTCTTCCAGTTAAGTATCCTCCCAAGTATACGATCCATGATTCCATTGAAAAGTTATTTCTTGACCCGGACGGAAGACAAAGGCACCCCAAGATACATGATCGACAGTTGTTTCTGATTGCATCCAATAGCCCTCTGTATATCTCTGCATCTCTTTCTCGAACATTTCTCAGAGATAAAGACATTACTCTTTGAGAAGTTGATCGATTTTCCACTAAGCCTGTTGTAACTGAACATAATGACTCTGAAATGGTTTAAAGATCCACACCGGCCATTCAAGAAAAATAGAACGTCGTCAGCAAACATCAGGTGGCTGATGCTCCCCGAACTCCTTTTTCCCATGTACGGTTTCAGTTTGCCCTCTAACAAACCCTTATTCATATTCCTAGAAAGCGCGTCCCGAGCGATGACAAACAAGGCCGAAGATAATGGATCTCCTTGTCTCACCCCGCGAACAGTTTTGAAAAAACCAAAACTCTTTCCCATCATAGCCACCGAAAGCCACGACGAGGAGTAGCACCGGAAACACAAATCACAAAACCGCTCCTGGAACCCGAACCCCCTCATTACCTTGATGATGAACCGCCATTCCATTTGATCATAAGCCTTGTTCATGTCGACTTCGAGAATTACATTAGACCCAACTGTATGCCTGTTGATGTCCTGTACCAGCTCACTCGCTATACCAACCGCCCCTTGAATATTTCGACCCTGTATGAACCCATGTTGTTCATCCGAGATCACTTTGGGTAAGAGTTTTGAGAGTCTTATCCCAATCACCGTGGCCAAGATCTTATAAGAAACGTTACAGAGGCAAATGGGGCAAAAATGGTTGATGAGGCTGGGGTCCTTCACTTTTGGCACAAGTACCACCCTTGATGCAGTTACACCCCTATTTAAGAACCCCCCCTAAAGAAGTCTTGAATAGAGAACACAACGGCTGAGCCAATAATGCTCCAGGAATAACTGTAGAATGATGTCGGAAATCCGTCTGGACCGGGGGCACTTCCCTTGGGCATGCTCGACAAGGCCTCCCTGATCTCCTCTTCCCATGGTAATGAAGATATACCCTAATTATCACTGTCATTAACTAATAGCGGAAGTCCACTTAAGAACCTAGTGTCATCCATGTCATCTCTCACAAAACCGGACACAGGTTCTCCAGCCAGGATACTCTCGAAATGTTTCAGAGCCATAGATCCAGCAATATTCACATCCGACGTGAAAGAACCATCCTCCATCTTAATATTAATCTTTGTGCTTATTTTTTCCTTAATACAAGCTTGGAAGAAGGCAGTATTACGATCTCCTTCTCTGAGCCATCTGACCCGAGACTGCTCCTTGAAGACTCTTTCCATCTCAAGAAGTTTTTCCGCGAGAGAATCCTTCTTGTCACAAAGGGTGATAAAGGCGTTCTCGTCCCATGCCACCTGTAGAACACCCTCCAACCTCTCAATGTCGGTCTATATACTAACAAACCCATTAGAGTTGTCTTGTTGATTATTCAGCCAGTCCCTGATATCCTGTTTCAGTCGCTTGAGGCGATTCACCATCCCTGCCCAAAAGCACTCTCTCTCGTCCTTAAGCCAAGAAGTTTCCAGCAAGTGAAAAAATCCCGGATCGCGATGCCACTCCTCCGAGTAGAAGAAGGATTTCCCCATCGCCACTTCCCGTCTGATATCCACAAGTATCAGAGCATGATCTGAAAGAATGCGAGGAAGATGAGTGACCGAGAATTTAGAGAACATGTCAAGGCCTTACATGTTGGTGAGGCATCTGTCTAGTCGACTCCATATGTGACCCGAGCCTTTACGATTATTACACCACGTAAATTTTGGACCCATGAATCCTAAATCCATGAGTCCTGCATGCACCATGCATTCCTGAAAATCCACTAAACTTTCCTGATTAACCCCTGTTCCGCCTTTCTTTTCTGAAGGAACTGCAACCGTGTTAAAGTCTCCTCCCACAAACCATGGCAGAGAGCCAGAATGAGTTGCTTTTAAATGATGCCATAATTTCCTTCTTCCTCTAGCCATAGTACTCGCATAAAAAAATGAAAAAAAAGTGAACACCACCAATATCAATCTTGGTATCAATACACTTTGGTAAGATACTCACCACCTCTAACGAGACGTTATTCTTCCATCCAATCCATAGACTAGGTCCTCTCCTTTAATCTAGGTATATTAAGTTCAAAAAAACCCTAACTATGTGATTTTGGTAAGGAATTATCAAAATATTGTTATAACATGATGGGTTCCTTAAAGTGATCCCTTTGTCTAGATCAACTATTATAACAGATGAAATTGAAGATTGGAATGTTCTCTTATCATAAAAAAATCTATTCTCATATAATTTTGGTATATTAAGGTACCAACATATTATCTTGAGGGTTTCAGGTGAATTTTAGTGGAATAGATCATTAAAATGGAATTGCAATAAAAATCACCAGTTGGGTGCATGGTTGGACAATCCATACATCCCAACTATTTATGTCACCCTGGATAAGTAGCGGAAAAATCACATTTTAGAACATGGGATACCAAACTATACACCTAAACATGAATCCTTAGAAACCCTATATTTTCCTTTCATTCCTTTTTGGGTGACCTATGTTTGACTTCAAGATATTTTTATAGGTCCTATAACCAATGCATAAGAAATATTACTCATGAATTTCCCTTATAAATTTATCAATACTCCCCGATCCATTGTAATAATGTATCCATGTAATAATAGTAAATATCATTCTCTTTGGAAGATTCATTCATAGATAGAGAGTGAGTTATTGAAAGACTCTTTATCACCAAATCAGTATTAGCATTATGAATCTAACTAAACAACCTCTTTGATCTATTTATATATACTTGTTTTATATTCTATATTTTTATTCAATCATGTACTTCATGGAGGAACATTTATCCAATCCATTATTTATATACTTTAAATTTTTTATTTCATTTATCATAAGTAAAAAATCATAAAAATATATATGTAAAATAAAGAACATTATTTTAAATTTATGAAACATACCAATCTAGAATATTTTATGAGCATCCTTATTTATTCATGAATACTATCAGTCATCCTCTAAAACATGTAATCCAATTCACTCTCAAAGTTTAATAACTAACCATTATGTATTTTAATAAGTGTTTATTGAACTTTAATAATAATTTTCAGTTCATGAATTTCCTTATAACGAACCATCCTGGGTCAACTTGACCCTTCAGCCAAGCAATCTCACCATAAGGCCTAAAGGGAATTCCAAATCAACATGGGTTATCAATTAGATCCCGAGTATCAATAATACACACTTGGGAATGATTTCACCCTTGAAAAAATAACATAAATAATCAATGGAAACCATCAAGAATTTGGAATGACCCATCTATAAGTTGGACACCCATTAATATAAATATATAGTTACAAGACAAAAAAATAATCCAAAAATGGAATACACTAATTAAAAATACATAAAAGAGCCAATAAACATGCTCAATAAATACATAAATACAAAAAACAAACATAATAAAACAATATAAAATGACCAAATTGGCCGACACACAAGAATCCCAAAAATTAAATAAAACCCAAGCTGTCAAACTATCATTACCAAGTGATACCTCTCTCACTCACCATAAACCATGTATATCAAAGGATCTAAACAAATCACAATTAATGGGACTAATACCTAGGAACTTGATATGAAAACATGAGAGATGCATACACCCACTAGGGTATACAAGGTGTGAGAGAAATGTGCCTAGTAGGATTCTACCAAGGATTCAATGAAATTACATTCATAAATCAATACATAAACACTAGTATGAACATAATAAATTAAAATAGGTTTTTTACTTTTCAATAATAAAGAATGAAGGAAATAAGTATCAAACTTTATCACATTCCATTCCAAAATCATAACACAATCCATTCTAAAAAAATAGGGCATACCTAGTCTAAAAACCACCACTTTAACCTAAACAATACAACAAACTTTCTTTTAAAACAACTCTTTCAAAACCATTAGAGGATGAATTTTTATTTTATAAGAAAATCTAAAACCATTTCTTTTTTCCTTTTAAAAACACTCATCAGATACCATTTACAACATAATCATCACTTTAATTTAAAATCTCTCAACAAAATCCATTTTATAAATCAATTTGAGAATAATACAAATCCACTATAGATGTAAAAGGTAAACACAAACAAGAAATAACATGTATATCAATGAGTTACAAGGGATACAATAAATAAATGACATCATACAAACAATAATGGGCTAGGGGATATAAAAAAATCAGAGTAAGGGGTCCCTTAAAAAATTCTTAATAGGAACTCGGCACCATGGGAAACTCCTTAGGCTCTTGCATTAATGATATTGGACCTGGTACATTGGATAAATCACTAGGCCCCTATGTAAAATTGTAACATCTCATTTGGATTCCTCTCTCAAGCCTTATTGAGTACAAAATAAGCCTTAGTAGGGTACCAGTATTTTTGGGGAATATCCATCTTGCGCACACTAAAATAGTGTAATACTCAACCAAAACCATTATTTAGATACCTATAATTCCCATGAAATTGATTAATATAGGTGAGAAAACAAAAAAATCACAGTATCATCACAAGAATCAATAATAGATCATAAGAAATAAACCTCACCTCATCTCCAAAAAAGAATACACAAAACAACCCCTTTCAAAACTATGTATAATCATTACATCCTAAGTAAATATAAAACACCCCCATAGAGACACAATTTAAAACAAGCACAAAAATAGTAACGGGATCACAACTTATGGAATCAAATTTATTTATTGAATTATTTTACAAAGTTCCAAATGATCCTTTCAAAACATTATCATAATTCATATCCATTTTACCAACTTTTGAAATCAAATTTGAATAAAAATACATTTAAATCCATTTGTAAAATAATATTTTCTTTTTAAATCACTTTAAAATGATTATCATACTAATAATAAAACAGCTAAACATGGGCCAATACACCCCCTTTAAAACATCCAACTCTGTAAAATCATAAAATTCCCTCCTTTAGAAAACAACCTATGCTAATCACCATTTAAAATCAAAAACCAGTTTCAAAAAAACCTTAAAAAAAATAACTTAAAAATGGACCCTTGGAAATTTACACAAATACTTGGGATGTACAACCCTTTAGTTCTAAAAGAACATGAGAAATTCATTTAAATCATCCATTCCAAGTAGAGAAAACCCTTGAAATCCTTTTCCAAACCCATCATGGGTATCATATATACATATAATTTATTAGGAAAGAATTTAGAAACACTAAACCACTTTATGGCATGTTAAATAAAGGAATTTCATAGAAACACCTACCTTAATAAGTCAGTAATAGAGTCACAATGAGTCTCCTTTGGTGAAAAAGGCTCATCCATGCAGGGAAAATCCCTCTACAAGACCTAGATGTCTAAATCTTCTTGGTTAGTCCCACCATAAATGCTAATCTCATTCCTTAGGACCATTAAGGTTCATGGGAGAAATTTTTTTGAGGGAAATGATGAAGGGATGAGAGGAGAAGAAGATAAAGAATAAGAATATGATATTATATTAGAGGATCACTCAAAGTCAACAGATAAGAATAACGGAACCAAGTGAGAAGAAATGAGATCTCTCTAGAGATCTCAATGAATAGGTGACACTAATGGAAGAGGGGAAGGGGGATAAAACCACTAAAAAATTGATGGGGGGAAAAAAATTCAAAACTAAAAGAATTAAAAAGATGGATAGGGAACCACCACAGTTTGGTCCTATGAAACATGATGTGGTTCCACTTCCTTGACCCCCAACACAATGTAACCCCCTTAGTCTAAAAATTGTCACTCATTTCCAAAAAAACTTCCATAACCCAATCCCCAAATTGTGGTATGGAGGACCTTTATTAGGTAGATTCGATCTACCGAGCACCTAGCCACCATAGCATGGCCCTCTATGCTATGATATGGATATCCTTAATCAGGAAAAATCCAATGTTCTGATCCATAGGCCTCCATGGTTTTTATATCCCCCTCTAAAATATAGAGTTCCTCACCAACCAAGCCCCATGATGCAACCCCCCATCCCACTTCATGGTCTCCCACTCGCTATAAAAAGTGGGGGACATCCCTCATAAGAAAAAATCCAAACTTGTACGATGAAACCCCTACTCCACACCATGATCACACCATGACCATAAAATTCACAAAGTCAACAAGACTAACCATGATGTGGACTCCCTAGTCCACTGTATATCTTGTTAGAACCCAAGAAAAAAACTCTCAAAGACAATCTTAAAACACCCAAAAACTCTGATAACACCAAAATAACTCAAATTAACCCAAATATTAAAATAATAAACCACAATAATGAAACATGGGTGAAATAATTTTCCCCACCATTCCAATTTATTCCCCATAAATTTTTCAATCAAAATCAAATACAACAATTAACAAACCTCAACACCCAAAATAGAAGGTGATATGGCCATGGTGAAACAAGAACTAAAAAAACACATAATTTCTCAAAACCTATAGAATCCATCCTTAGTACCACCAATGTCTCTAAAAAAAACCCTACCCAAAACTATCCCACATCGATATCTAGGAGAATAAATACCTAACATAGGTCTCATATCCATTTATAATTCTTATAAAATGGTGCAGAAAATACATACACTCCTTAAGGATAAAGAAATCACCATAATAAACATATTTCATTAAAACATCCAATGAATACAATAATCCTCTATAAATTTTAACCACTATTTGAAAACCGAGATCCCCACTACCAAAAAATGGTACATCCAAAAGAAAAATCAAATGAGAGCTCAACCATGAGGAAAAACCAAACCTCCCACTGCATCTATATTAATAGAAAAAAAATCTAATGAGTAACATGCCTAAAAATATAACAACATGGTTCTAACCTTGGGACATGAAACAAAAATGAAGGTTAACTCATGACCAAACTCATGAAATACCATCCCATGATGATCTCAACAGAAAGTCCCAAATCATTATTTCCTTTGGTATAATCGAAAAAAATCCACTCATAATAGTTAATTGAGAATGTACCCATGGTTTTTCCCAGGATCAATCCATCAAAATAGATCTCACCCCATTGTTCAAACTATATAAAAACAATAACAAGAACTAGTAACAATGAGGCATGAACATAACAAGATGACCACCGCTCAAAAAAAGAAATCAAGAACCAACCAAATCATATAAAACCTAAAATAACCTCAAAAACATTAAGAATTTCTAGAATCACTGAACAAGAATCCCAAAATAAGAGAGAAATATTATAAAAGATCGACCCTTATCACCATTTCCTACTAACTCAGGCTCAAATAAATACTTACTTAAAAGAGGAAAAAAATACCAATATAACCAATCCAAGATCTAATGAAGGACCTCACCCAAAGAAACATGTTTCAAGAGGTAATTAATGACCAATTTTCAAGAAAAGATCCTAGCTCCACCACTCTAATCAGAATCTAGATAGGCTAAATTATGAAATAATTCACCCTAATGAAAAATAATAGAGATGTAATTTAACTTTTAACTAAGTCATTTCTATGAGGAATAATCCAAATAACATGAAACATGAATCCATATAATCTACGCTTCCTCATACAATCAAGGTAATAATACCAATCATAATTAAATAAAAAAATAATTTAAAAACTACTTCTAAATTTTCATTTTAAAACTGACCACTCTTGAAAACACATTCCACGATGGATAAACTATTTTACACACAAACAACTAAATAAGTTTTTACAACAAAAAATATCCTATATTTCATATGAAATCAACCACTTCTGAAATCATTTCATGAAAACCAAACTTATTTTATAATAAAGCACTAAGTCCTCAATTCAAACTAAAAATATTTTCCAAGAAATCCTCTTTTACATACAAACCAGTTTTCCAAAAACCACACACATAAAGGAAAACATAAAATATTAACCAAATTCAATTAAAAAACATAAAAATATCTCAAGAGACTCCATGATTCATCTCCTATTACTAATAATCACTCAAGTGTAGTCTAAATAACAAATCTAAATATGATGAAAACCTATGATCATCTTATCCGTATGGTTTGAAAGACGATGAACCAATAGAGAAAACGCAAATAAAATGTTTATAAAAAATACCCAATCTCTTTAAAGTTTTTTAGGTTGTGTAATACATATGTATTCCTCTGATTCCTTCTTTTTTCTTCATCAAAAAATTAAATCAAGCCCCTAATGTAACTCACACCATACTAATGAGGATCAAAACACCATCAATCCAGATTAAAAATCATTGATAAAACACAATTTCAGTGAATATTTTGTTGATAATAAATTAAATAATTTCCTTACATTATGTTAAATTTGTTTATTTATAAAATTTTTGGGATTAGATCAGTCATTTGAAAATTTGATGAAAATTCCAGTTTTTCCCTTTGAAATTCACTATAGTATTTAGGGAGTAAATATTTTTATGTGAATTATTTGAACTTAAATTTTTTAATTATGTTCATAAATTAATGGGATAAAAATTTTATTTAGTACATCAGAGCTAAATCATGCATTTGATTGAAGTAAATGGTCCATGAAGTAAAAGTTGGGTTGGACATGATAGATTGAACATTAATTCACTATTTAGACCATAACTTCTTTATCCATGATTAAATGGAGCCCAAATTTGGAGATAATCTTGAGGAAAAAATTTCTCACAAATAATACTTCTATAAAAAGATTTGTTTTATGATTTTTAAAGGTTAAATAGGTAGTGAAATTTAGAATAAAAAATTTGGTTGAATTTCCCCATTCACACTTAAAACCACTTGTAACCTAGCCTCCCCTCCACTCTATAAATGTGTGTATTTCTCATTTATAGGGGTTTGGAAGTGCCTTAGAGGATTGGGAGTATATTTTAAGTGTTAACTTTACATTTTAATTCAAAATTAGAGAAGTTAAGCTATCCATATAGGATCTTCTCCAAAATGCTCTTCTTTTTCTTCTTCTTTATTGTAATGTTTTTGTTCTTATAATAAAATTATTTATTTCTATTTAAATTAATCTATTTTATTCAATTTTATTCTTCTATAATCATCATATTTGGTATATAAATTAATATTAGAAACTATATTGGTTCATACCCTTTCTAAACCTTTTAGAATGCAATTCGTTTCTATGATGACTACATCACCCAGAAAAGAGTATTTTTCTTAGTAATTAATCTACCTATTACCTTATTAATGAATTTATTTTTAATCAATGAGACAATATAATTAAAATAATATGATTAATTAATTGAGGTTTTAAATTATAATAAACTAAGCAAGCAATTGAACAATTAACACGAAAACACACGAGGTCGAGATTTGTGTAAATTGTGAGAGTACAAACTTAATCGGTAAAACAAAACCACACAGGATAAATTTGTAGAGTTAAAATATAATACCTAAAATAAATTCATCCTTATTTATAGAATGTATTTATCTACCAATTTACCATTGAACATAATCTATACTTATACCTATAAACAAATTAAGGTTTTGTGATTGCATGTTCCAAAGCTAGCCTAGGGTTTAATTTACTTCATCTTTGTGGTAAAGTTAATTCTCATAGGGTTTAGGGGTTAAAAAGTTATAGGATAATAATTAAGTGAATATTAATTTAAATTATAATTATTAATAAGTAAGTAAATAGGTAGAGTTAGTTCAATTATTTCTTTTAAATAGTTTTATAAAAAACAACTTCTTATTATGTTTTCTCAATCTCATTTCAAGAAAAAGAAAAAGAAAAAAATACAATATTCTTCTAGAATACTTATTATAGTTTTATAAATGTTAATCACCCCCTATAATTTTAATTTGTGTGTTTATTTTATTTTATTTTATTTCCAACATACCTTTAATAAGTTGTTTTAATTAATTCCTCCTTTGAGAGACGACCATGGTCAACCACTCCACTGCTTCTAAATAACCTGAAAAAAATATCATTTGAGAGCTCCCACAACAATGCCTTTCAAATTGGTTCCATTTTTGGGGAGGAAAGTAATTTTTTAAACTAATAATAGATATTTTTTTTAATTTTATTCTTTTCTTCTCTTAATTATTTATTCTTTCCCCTTTCCCATTTTTTCTTTTTTCTTTTTTTATTGTTTTTTTCTTTCTTAGACCATCATATTAAAATTCTTTTTTAATTATGGTCCACTTATATTAATTTAATTTTTTGATTTATGACATGAACTAATCCTGAGGATATATTAGATATTAACCCTGATATTGAACATAGCCTTCGAGCTCGAATGAGACAGTCTCAGTCTATGGGAAGTTTCAACATTCAACTAGTTGGAGAATTCTCCATTTCAGGAACAATGAAATTGGAAACACTTATAAATAAAACATAAAAAAGGAACCAATTCCTGCATAAAATAATAATGAACTTAACAAAACCATTTGAGAATTGGTTGCACCAGATATTAACTATGAACCAAATTGTATTTCACACCCAAATCTCGAATATAAATATGAACTAAAATATGGGTTAATTTACCTTCTTCAAAAATTTCATGGATTATCTAATGAGGATCCAAAAAAAAAATTAAAATAATTTAATATGGTTTGATCAACCCTAAAACCATGAAATGTATCTGAATATCAAATCAAACCAAGATAATTCACATTCTCACTTTATGGAACTAAAAAAGATTAGATGTATTATTTACAACCTGAAGATGTAACATTTTGGAATGATTTGAAAATTCTTTTCATGTAGATATTTTTTTCCAGCATCAAGTACCACTACCATTTGGAAAGAGATCTTGGGAATCAAGATAGCCCAAGGGAAATCAATGTATGAGTATTAGGAGCAATTCAAGAGGCTGTGTGCAATCTGCTCACACCGCCAAATTAGTTATAGAATAACCATCCAATACTTATATGAAGGCCTCATTCCTATGGAGATAATAATGGAGGATTCCATAGTTGGAGGGGCATTGGTCGAAAAAACACCAGTATCTAAATGTGCATTTATCAACAAGATTGCACAAAACTCCCAATAATTTGGAAATTGAGGTACACAACATGTTAGAGGAGTGCATCAGGTAATTATTTATTCAATTGAAAATAATTTAGTTGATAATAAGTTGGAATAATTGAATACTATAGTGAGACAGATTGATTTAGATCAAAATACATCTCAACCCTCTCCAATAAGGCCTTATGGAATTTTCACTAAAACAGACCACCCAACCAATTGTTTCCCACAATTAAAAGAAATGGAGGATTGTATAGAAGTAT
Organism: Viscum album; assembly: GCA_963277665.1. Lineage (NCBI taxonomy): Eukaryota > Viridiplantae > Streptophyta > Magnoliopsida > Santalales > Viscaceae > Viscum > Viscum album. Next base: position 113,347 of record CAUJRU010000497.1, read on the forward strand.
TATCTGGGAGACCATATCAATAGAAGAAACCACATCCGCAAAAGAAGTATAATTCATTTTCACCAACATACAACCAAGGGTGGAAGGATCAATTAGACATGAGGTATATATCTAGACAATAACAAATGCCCCCTTTTAAACATAATTTCTAGTATCCTCCGCCTTACCAACAAGGTTTCCAACAAACCCAAAGGTGATTTAAAAACCAAGCATCAATAGGTTAACAACAATAAGATAACTCTAAACTAAAGGTAGATTCTAATACTGATGACATTTTAAAATAAATTTTTCTTAATCAATAGAATGAGATGAAGACTCAAGGTTCAGAGTTGAGGGAGTTAAAGACACAAATGAGCCAGATTTCCACCACCCTTCATGAACTAGTAATTAAGAACTCCAAAAATCTTCCTTTCTAACCTACTCTAAATCCCAAGGGTAATGTTAGTGCCATCACATTAAGAAGCGAGACACAAATGACTAATACTTTTGCATCTACCATTCCACCAAGATTCACCTCAACCCCAAAGAATACCCATTCTAGAACAACTGATGAGAATCAAAAGGAAAAAGAAGGTAAGAAAAATATTGATGATGTTCCTACTAAACCCATTATATTTTCAAAAATAGTTGTACAAACCAAGAACATGGATAAAGAGGTGATGAAAAAAGAGGTTTTGGATACGTTCAATCATGTTGAGATCAACATCCCTCTATTTGAAGTAATAAATAAAATACCAAGGTATAGAAAATTATTAAAATAACTCTGTACCAATCGAAGAGGGATCAAGGTAAATGAGAGGATCAATCTTGGAAGGAATATGTCAGCACTAATTACACTAACGTAAGCAATTCCAACAAAGTGCACGGATCCTGAGACATTCACCATCCCATGAACTATAGGGGAATTACACTTTTCTAATGCTTTATGTGATTCATGAGATTCTATAAATGTGATGACTCACTCTGTATTATCTTCTTTACATGTTAGTGAGTTGAAGGTGATGAGAGTAGTGGTGTAGTTGGAAAATATAACCACAACATATCTAGTAGGAGTCCTTGAGTATGTACTTATTTGGGTAAGATACATGATCTTTCTAACATTTTTCTATGTGCTTAACATGGAGGATGGTCTGGTAAATTCTTGTGCTCTAATTATCTTAGGTAGGATATTCCTCAAAACTAAAAAAAATAATCATCAATGTCCATGAGGGTAAACTTTCCATGGATTTTGGATATGAAGTTGTGATATTTAATGTTATGGACTCCATGAAGTACCCCATTAGAGTACCATTATGTTTTTGTTATCTCCCATTTTGAACCACTATGTAAAAACCACATGGATTTTTATTTTCCTATGCTTAGGAAGATTATGAGCATTGGTTATAGTTTTATTTCTAATATCACTTCCACACCCATTTATAATGCATAAAATTATCTTTTATTTTATTTTTAAATGGATTCATATTCTTATTTTTATCATGTTCACTCTGATTATGAATTGGATATTGAGTATGCTGATGGATTTGATGCATTATTCTCTAATTTTGATGATGTCTATTTTGGTATTGATGTTCATTGTGTTCATATTTTAGTTCCTTAAATGTCTCCATCCATACATCACCCCCTATATTGGAACTCAATCCATTTATACAAAATCTAAAATACTCATACTTGTTAAGTGGTGAGATATTACCTTCTATCATTTCCAACAATATCCTTTTTGAACATGATGATTTTTTTGAATATTTTGAGGGAGAAAATTAGGGAAATATGGTCGAACTTGGATGACATATCTGGTATTATCCCCTCCATCTTCACACATAGGATTCTAATGGAGGATGGGGTAAACCGGTTAATCAAGCACAAAGGATAAGGGATCTAACTCTTCTAGAAGTTGTTAAAAAAGAATTTGAAAAGTTGCTCGAGGTAGGTATAATTTATACCATTTTAGATTCCCAGTGGGTGATTCCTATTGAGAATGTGCCTAAGAAAAGTGGTGTTACTGTTATTATAAATGATAGAGAGGAGTTATTTCCAATGAGGGTGAAAAACAGCTAGCTTGTGTGTATTGATTATATGAAACAAAATCAATCCACTCATAAGGACTATTCCCCCTACCATTTATTGATAATAAGCTTGAGAGACTGTCTATGAAGACATATTATTGTTTCTTGGATGGATTTTATAGATATTTTTAGGTTTCTATAGATCTGGAGGATTAGGCGAAGACAACATTCACTTTTCCATTCGGAATATTTTCCTACCGAACGATGCCATTTGGACTTTGAAATTCCCCAGGTACCTTATAAAGATTCTTGGTGAGTATTTTTTTCATATTTCATTAAGACCTGAATGGATGTTTTTAAGGATGATTTTACAGTGTATGGATCTTCATTTGTTGAATGTATCTTTAGTTTAGGAAAGGTGATGAATCATTGTGTTGAGAAAAATATAGTTTTGAACTTTGAAAAGTTAAATTTTATAGTAGAGAATGGAATTATATTAGGGAATGTAGTGTCAAAAAATTTAATATAAGTTGATAGATCTAAGGTTGGTATCATTTCATCTTTTCCACATCCTTTATGTGTGAATGATGTTAGATCATTCTTAGGGAATGTAGGTTTTTATTGATGCTTCATCAGAGATTTCAGTGTGATCACTCTAACCTTATCTCAATTACTTTAAAAATATATTAATTTCATTTTTTATGGTTTATGCAGGGTATCATTTGATGATCTAAAGAAGTGTCTAACCACTCCACTGATCATACAACCCCCACGGTGGGACATTCCATTTGAGCTTATGTGTGATGATTTAAACTTTCCAGTTAGAGCTATCTTATCACAAAGGGTGGAGGGATTTTCACATATGATTACCTATACTTCAAGGATATTGGATTCAGTTTAATCAAACTACAAAACCATGGAAATAGAGTTTTTTTTATAATATTTTCTTTAGATAAATTCCATTCATATTTATTAGTATCTAATGTAGTTTTTATGACCATGCACCTATAAGGTAGCTCTTAAAGAAGCTATATGTGAAGCCTATGATTATCCGATGGATGATACTTCTTTAAGAATTTGACATTGAGATAAAGGAAAATAATGGGCTTGGTGGTGGACCACATGAATAGTCTTACTCACATACTATAGGAAGACACCTTGTACCGAGTACCACTTTAGGACTCTTTCCATGATGATAATCTTTATACACCCTCAAGTACACATCCTTGGTATGCTTATTTAGTTAACTATAATGTAGAATATAAAATTTATACAAATTTAAAGAAACATTAAGTCCAAAAATTAATGAGTGAGTCTAGGTTAAATGAGTGGGATGATACTTACCTATGGCGCATGTGTAGTGACCAAGTTATTAGGATGTGTGTTACTAATAATGAGTTTGAGTATTTTTTACATTTTTTCCATACACTTTCTTGTGGTGGAAACTTTGGACCCCAATGAACAGCTAGGAAATTCTTATACTAAGGATTATATTGGAACAACTTATTCCATGATGATCATGTGTTTTGTAAGTCAGGCTCACATTTCCAACACACTGTAAATATTTATAAGTGATACAAGATTCTCCAATAACCCATAATTTTCTGTGAGATTTTTGATGTATGGGTCATTGATTTTATGGGTCCTTTTCCAAATTCATTTATTTTCTTGTACATTTTGGTTTATTTTTATTTTTTAGAAAATGGGTGGAGGCTAAAGAAACTAGGACTAATGATTCTCATGTTGTAGTGGATTTTTTCAAGGAAAAAATTTCCTATAGGTTTGTAGTACCAAAGGCTATCATCAGTAACCAATGGACACACTTTTGTAATCGGAATTTGGATTCCGTCCTTCAGAAGTCTGGGGTGACACACAAAACATCAACACCATACAACCCCCAAAAAAATGGCCAGGATGAGGTTTCAAATAGGGAGTTTATTTTTTTTGGATAAAATCATGAAGCCTAATAGGAAGGATTGGATCAAGAGATTGGATGATGCGCTTTAGTCATATAAGGAAACGTACAAGACCCCCATCGGCCCCATTTCATATTTTTTTGGGAAATCCTATCATCTCCTCATGGAGGTCAAGCATCAGGCTTATTGAGATATAAATAAATGCAACATGGATTTGGCCTAAGCTGGAATTCAACAAAAGATGCAAATTCAATAGCTTAATGAGATTCGATTATCCTCATATGATAACTCCAGGCTCTACAAGGAAATAAAAAAAGTGGATCATGATATAGTTATCCAAAAAAGGGAGTTTTATGTTAGATAGAAAGTCTTTCTCTACAATTCACGACTGAAGATGATGCCTGGTAATTTATGTTCTTGATGGTTAGGTCCTTATGTTGTGTCTAATATTTTTCATTATGGTGTAATGGATATCACAAAAGTAGACATTAGGAAGAGTTTTATAGTCAATGGAAAACATTTGAAGTAATACATTGAGGTAATTCTTACTAATTCAGTTGATTTCATCACACTTCATGACCCCATAATCACTTGATAATATCTGGTTATTCCTAACCCTTTCACTTTTATATTATTTTTCCTATTTAAAATTATGCATTTTATGTGCACAAATCATCTCATAAGTTCAAATTGAGTAAAATACAATATTTTAAGTGTGTGGGAGGGGAAAACATTTTGGGGTAGATATTTAGGATTTTCATTTGTGTGTTTTGTGTTTGTTTTCTGTTAAGATCTTGGTTAAAATTTTCAAAAAAAAACATTTCATTGATTTCTACACACAAATTATCATGAAACCATGACTTGTGAAATTTTTCCTACACAATTTAATTTATATCCAAGTTAGGTAAAAAAATTAATATTATATCAATGGTTGGTCCATATGTTCGTTTCTCTTTTGATAAATTTCATCACTGTACCAAATTGACCTATGTGTATGTACCTGATATCCGATAGTTGTACACCCTCAAAAAAATATAAAAATATAAAATAAAAAAATCAAATAAAAAATATATATTAATAAAGAGGGTAGTGATGAAATGTACAATACGTGGGGATATCTAGTTTGGGAGCTTAAGGTTTAACTTTCAGGAATGCTTAAGTGAGTGGGTCTTGAAATTTTATTGTAAAGGAATGTATAAAGAGTTTGGAGAATTAAACCTGGTAAGAAAAAATATTTTACTTGACTTGAGTATTTTGAATAAAGGGTGGAGATATGAGCTTGAAATTGTTGGCACACACACATGTGGAGAATTAATGTCATGGTAGACCCATAATTTTTTTTATGATTAGTGTCATTAATCTCAATGGATTTTATTTTGACATAATTTACAAGACAATGAATTTAAAATTTATTAATATTGACTCTTGATGGGGATATTAATTTTCCTATATTATCACCATGGATTGGGGAATATGAATATTCATATATTTTGTTACAATTTTTTTGGAATACATGATATGAGGTTTTTCACAAGAGTGAAAAATGGTAAGTGTGTGGGAGTTGATAAAATAAAATTTTATTGAATATTGTATTCATAATAAATGAAATAATTTCATCACATTATGTTAAATATGTTTATTTATAAAATATTTGGGATTATATCATTCATTTGAAAATTTGATGAAAATTCTAGTTTTTCCATTCAAAATTCAATATAGTATTTAGGGAATAAATATTTTTATGTGAATTATTTGAACTTAAAATTTATTAACTATGTTACTGATTTAATTTTATATAACTTTTATTCAGGACATCTGAGCTAAATCGTGCATTTTATTAGAGTAAATGGTCTATGAAGTCAAAGTTGGGAAGGACTTTCCAGATTGTACATCACTTTAGTATTTGGGTAATAATTTCTTCATCCTTTCTTTGATTGGGCCCAAATTTTTAGAAAATCTCAAGGAAAAAAATTCTCACAAATAATCCTTTTATAAGGATATATGGTTTACTAGTTTTGAAGGTTAAATAGGAGGTTTAATTTACAATAAAATATTTGGCCTAATTCCCCCATTCACACTTGAAACAACTTGTAACCTAGCCTCCCCTCCACTCTATAAATGTGTTTTTTCTCATTTGGAGGGATTTTTACGTGACTTATAGGATTGGGAGAAGATTTTAAGTGGTTCCTTGTCATTTAAATTCACAATCATAGGAGGGAATCTATCAATCTAGGATCTCCTCCAAAGTAATCTGCTTTTCCTCTTCTTTGTTGTAATGTTTTTGTTCTTCTAATAAAATTATTTATTTCTCTTTCAATTATTCTGTTTTTCTTAAATTTTATTCTTATCTACAAATTCTATTTGGACTATAAATCAAGATTAGAAATTATATTGGGTTATACCATTTCTAAACCTTTGTTAATGCAATTAGTTTCTACGATGACTACACTGCCCATGAAAGAGTAGTTTTCTTAGTAATTTATCTACCTATTACCTCATTAATTTATTTATTTTTAATAAATAAGATAATTTAATTTAAATAATATTATCCACAAATTGAGTTTTTAAATTATAATATACTAATAAATTAATTGAATAGTTAACATAAAAACATGTGCAGTCGAGATTTGTGTAAATTGTGAGAGCGCAAACTTAATCAGTAAAACCAAACCACACGATATAATTTTTTAGAGTTAAAATATAATCCCTAAAATCAATTAATCCATATTTATAGAATATATTTATTCCCTAATTTACCATTTACCATAATCTATCCTTATAAAAACAATTAAAGTAGGGTATTGCAATGTCATGTTCTGAAGCTAGCCTAGGGTTTAATTCACTTTATCTTTGTGGTAAAGATAATTCTCATAGGGTTCGGGGGTTAAAAAATTAGGGGATCATAATTAAGTGGATATTAATTTAAAATATAATTATTAATAAGTAAATTAATAGGTAGATTTATATTTATTACACCTTTTAAATATATTTCTAAAAAAATACATTCTCATTGGGTTTTCTCAATCTCATTTAAAAAAAATTGATTCTTCTTTCAGGATACTTCTTCTAGTTTTATAAATGTTAATCACCCCCATAATTTTAATTTGTTTATTTAATTTAATTTATTTTATTTCCTACATAACTTTAATATTTTTTTAATTACTTCCTCCTTTGAGAGATGACATTGGTCAGCCACTCTATTTCACCCAAATAACTTGAAACCGAACATTATTTAAGAGCACCCATGAAAACACCTTTCACTAATCAACAAAAAACTAAAATAGAATCCAATTAAAAATTCCAATCCCAACATTCCCTAAAAACTTGATGAAATAGACAATAAATATCTAGATAAAATATTCTGATACCTACCTCTTATGTTTTGACATTCATATCTCCAGACTACCTAACTTCCCAAATAACAAGGGGGAATTTCAAGAACCCATGACCTTTTAAGAACTTGGATTTGATAAAATTTTTATAACAAAATATCTTGTGTAAACCCACCCATTCATTCTATCTAACTCACCAAAAGTCCCTAAGGGAGTTCCTAATCCTCATGATATAAAAACTAGTTTCTGGGTATCAAGAAGATGTATGTGAGAATGATTTCATCCTTAAAACAATAACATAAAACAAGTGATGAAAACTATTAAGAATATGACATGACCCATCCATAAGTTGGAAACCCATGAATATAAATAAATAGTTACAAGACAATGAAAAAAATAAAAACATGAAATAAACCAATTAAAAATCCATAATAAGAGATAATAAACATGATCAACAAATATAAAAATATAGTATAAGAAGAATACAATAATTTCACTTGTCGAATTGGAAAACACACAAGTATCCCAAAAATAAAACGAAACCTAATAAGGTACAATATCATTACCAAGTGACCCCTATACCCCTCACCATAACCTATATCCATCAACTAGATCAAACAAATCACAAAAAAATTTGATCAATACCCAAGCACCTGAGATAGAAACATGCAATCTGCATACACCCATTAGTGTATGTAGGGTGTGAATGAAGAATACCAAGTAGGATTCCACAAAGGAGTATATGAAATTTATTTCATAAAATATATCATAAATTATAGTTTTAAGATAAGTTATAAAAATAGTTTTTCATATTTTAAAAACCAAGCATGAAGGAAAAAGTATCACACTTTATCACATTCTGTTCCAAAATCATAAGGTAAGACATTCTAGAAAAATAGGGCATACCTAGTTTGAAAACCATTACTTTAATCCAAATAATAAACTAAAATTTATTTTAAAATAACTCTTTCAAAACCAAAATGGGATTAATTTTTAATTCATAAGAAAATATGGGCCCCTATAATTTTTTTCAAAACACTTCTCAAATACCATTTATAATATAATTATCACCTTACTTTAAAACCACTCAACAAAATCCATTTTAATAATTAATTCTAGAATAAACAAAAAACACATCTAAATTAGAACATAAACATAAAAGGTCACTAATATATACATTAATGAGGTATATAGGATAAAATCGAGCAATGGTTCTATAAAAACAAGAATAGGATATGGGATAAAACAAATTAGAGTAATACACCCCCTAAATAATCCTCGATAAGAACTAGGCATCATGTACAACTCCCTAATATATAACATGAATGATACTATACTTGGTTCATCGAATCACTCACTAGGCCCCTATGTGAAACCAAAACATCTCATTCAGCTTCCTATCTTAGGTTTTTTAGAGTAAAAATTAAATCCCTAGGAGGACACTTCTCTCCTAGGGAACTATCCAACCAAAACACACTAATCAAGTGTAACATGCATACATACCTTCTACATAGCTACTTATTATACCCATGCAATCAATAAATAGTGGTGAGAAATCAAAAAAATCATAATAAAATTATAAGAATCAACAATAGATAATAAGTAATAAATCTCATCTCATATCTAATAACCTTGTACAAAACACCCCTTCCACAACCATGCATAAAACATCATATCACAAGGTAATATAAAACACCCCCCATGGGGTCAAAATTTAAAATAAGAACAAAATTGTAAGGGGATCAAAACTGAGAGAATCACATTCATTTAGAGAAATCTTTTATAAAGTTACAAATAGGCCTTTTAAAAACACACTTACAATGATAAGCTAGTTTACTAACCTTTGAAGCCAAAATTCAAGAAAAAATACCTTGAAATACATTTTTAAAAAAAATTTTCTATTAAAATTACTTTAAAATGATTGCCAGACTAACAAGTCTTCAAATGGCCAAACATGGTCCAATACACCACTTTTAAAACATCAAATTCTTTAAAGTCATAAAAATTTATCCTTTGGAAAACAACTAGTTCCAAAAAAGTCTTTAAAATATCTAACTCATATCAACCACCACTTTTTTAAAACTAAATTCACTTAAAATTAACCTCTTATTCATTTATAGAAACACTTGGCATGAACAACCCTTTGGTAACATGATAAATTCATTTTAATATTCTATACTAAGTAGATAAAACCCTTAAAATCCTTTTCCAAACACATAATGGGTATCATATATACATGTAATCTCATAGTAATGAATTTATAAAACCAGAATAAGTTTATGAAATGTGAAATAAAGGAATTTAATAGAAACACCTACCTTGATAAATTGAGAATTGAGTTAGAAGAAGTCAACTTTGATGGAAAAGGATCAACCAAGTAACAAAACACACTTTATAGGTCATAGACACACAAATATCCTTGGTTTGTCCCATCCCAAACCATAATTTTTATCCCCATGGCCATTAGGGTTCATGGGAGAAAGAAATTTGTGTGAAAGTATGAAGAGATTAGAAGAGAATAAGATAGAGATGAAGAAGATGATGTTACCTTCAAGGATCAATTGAAATAAATATAGAAGAAGCAAGGAACAAAGGGATAATAAAGGAAAACCAAGGACCCAACCAAACTAGTCTACTGGAAAAAACTTACCACAAAAAATCACCGATCACATAGAGGGAACCAACACAAGGGATTACAAACCCATCAAAAAGAACACAATAACCATTATCCCAAATCAAACTCACTGACAAGAACTCAATTTGAGTCACCAATAAACCAAAAAGTGTTTTCAAGCTCAAAAAACCTCACAACAACATTCCCAAAATACAAGAAGACACACCGCACAATCAATGATTATCATAACACCTCATTTTCCATTAAAATAACTTTTGAAAATAAGACATAATTTTTGGGTTTCACACACACTAATGGTGTCCCATAGATCCCCACACATGAAAATTCTCGTACCATACCATGCACCCATCCACTTTCTCACACATATCCATGCACGCGATCACTCATGGAAATACCAAAGGTTAAAACAAAACTTTTCCACTTTCCAAAATAAATATTCAACCCACAATTCCATTTTCTCAATTCATTTTCATTTAAAAAATTCAGAAAATTTTAAAGGACTCACTAACCACCCTATAAAAAACCATAACAAAACTCACCTTAAATCCAAGACATCTCATCCCATAAAAATAATTTTCAAAACCAATTTATCCCATTCAAAACACTTTTCCAAAACTCTCTTTGGAATTGTTCATGTTTCCAAAGAAATTAACTTTGATAAATCATAGATTTTGATTATAGAAATCCAAAATCAATATTCTCATCCCCATTTACTCAAAAACATTTTAGTAAAATACACTTTTTTAAAGATTTATTCAAATAAATCCTAAAAAAATATTTTCCCACCTTTTAAAAATAAAACTATTTTTGCTTTAAAACCCATTTTTCACAATTTTTCAAACAAGGGTTTTCAAAATAATTTCTAGAACCCAAGGTGACACAAGACAATTCTCAAAGGGGAAACTAGTGCCTATGGGTGATTTGGACATATGATTGGAAGCCATACACTGGTCACAACACCATCACAAAGAGTATTCTAAGACCATATCCCTAGCTCCACATGGCTTGATAAGTCTTGCGAGCTTACTAAGACCATTGGCCCAACTCCTATTTCATTTCCTAAATAATGGAAAACCCTAAGAACCAAATGACCCAAAAAAACCCAACTTCAACAATCGACTTGAGTCCTGTCACTAGGTGTGCTAGCTGGGAACCCTACTCATACCTAGAATGTCAAGTCCCAATAACCCTAGCTCTAGTCTACCAAGACTCTTCCCTAAGGAACATGACCTAAAAGAGCGTGACCTCCTATGATACCATTTTTTCAAAAACCAAACTGGGACACCATCTGACCTGACACCTAACCTGGTTCGTGGCATGGACTGAAGGGTGTTCCCTATCCCCAAGATATGGAAACTAGGTCCCATATATCAATAATTCACCTTGGAATTTTTTTTACCCAATCACATAAACATAATAACCAAGAATTATAAATAAACCCAAACTGAAAATATATAACCAAACATGACATAACCAATTTTCATAATCAAGGTTTTAAAATTTCAACCAAATACCAAAATACTAAAAAGGAAATAAAGACACTAAACAACCTAATAATCTCTATACATCAAGAGGATCCCCACCCTCAAAACACCGCTACAAGAGGAACTCAAGCAACACGAACCACTAACATGACGTACCTTGTCTTTACCTCCCAACCAAAAGGTCTAAATATACTTAAGGGTGTATGTAGGGTGTGAGCCAAAGCCAAGTAGGATTCTATCTAAATAAAAATATTCTATGATAAATCATTAGAAGTTAATTTAAGAGGAAAAATTATGTATGTTTTTTTTAAAACATTTCATTGAAAACATTTTATGGAAAACCATTCTCAAAGGGAACACTTCCAAGGGAAAACCATTTCACAACAACTCTCTTAAAAAATAATTTCATAAAGATACTCACAAGGTCTACTGTATTCTGATTTTTGGCACCACACCATATAAGCATCATGTCATAGTATAACACCATGTGTAAATCTCCAAGGATAATCTAACTCGAGTGAGACACTAAAACCTCATACCTTATTGAAGGGTGGTATAACAACCACAATCAAAACTTTTACATGCACGATCCACTTGGAGGGGAAACCCCATAGGCCTAGTGGCCTTCAATCATCACCATAGTTTAGTTAGTGTTGTAAGCATCAATCTAGCTAAGTGAGACATAGAATTTTCCACTTCTGAATCACTAGCATAATAGAACTAGTTAGGCCACCTAGATAACCAGGATTCCCTTGTGCTCAATACCATTTCACATGTAACATAAACCACCACTTACACTTACTCAAGTCAAAAAATACACCAAAAAATATATTCCACCACTTTTATAGAAAAAACATCTTTTTAAACCAAACACACACCAAAATTATTTCAAAACATGTTTCACACAACTTTCACAATTTATCGAACATACTACATAATTTTTAAAACATATCCAACATTCAAAATAAGGGTTCACACTTGAAAAAATCCCAATACCCTTTATAAAAACTTTTTTTGTCTATAAAAACATAAAATTTATTTAAAAATGGGTTTAAAATCATCTAATTTTTTTTTATCTAACACATTCAAGGAATAAATCTAGAAGGCATATATGAAACACACATAAAACATAGCCTATATTCTTTAAAAATTTATTTATAAAAAAGGAACACATTGAATATTTTCAAAAAAACTTTTCTCACATCATATATAATTCATATACCATGAATAAGAAACAAAAAAGGATACTAAATTCACTAAACATTGTTTAAGCATGGAACCACCTACCTTGGGTGAAGAATATTCTAGAATCCAATGAGAAACTTCAATCGCACCTCAACTGCACCCTAGGTAAGCAAGATCAAACCTAAAACATCAAGATAAAACCCAACATTTTAATATCTAAACTTAAAAACGAAACCCTACCAGTTGGATAATTGAATCCTCAAAGAAAAAGAGAGAAAACCTAAAAAGAAAGGATAAATCAAGGGAATGAGGGACTTATATGGAGTTACCTTGAAGAATACAAGACAAAACCACCAAGAAAGGGGAAATATAAGGGAGACATGGGAGGGGGAGGAGGAACCTAGGGTGGATGAGGTTGATGGAGGAAGAAAATTGTGGTTTAGGGGTTAAAAATTATAGAGAGAGAAAAAACGGGGAAAACCAAAATTAATGACCTAGACAGGCTGTATGGTTTATCAAATCGTGCGGTGACTGTGTTCCCATCTCTACTGAGGAGGACACCTACTGTAGGTTAATTTTCATAGTCTGAATTACCATGTGGTATCCATGAAATAACTTGTGTAAAAGACCCATACCTACCATATGATTTTTGGGAAGAGGTGCATGATCGTGCACCGACTGTGCGGTTGGTTCCGTCTCACCCAGACCCCTACCGCACATTACCTGGGCAGGGTGTACGGTTACCACTAACTATGCACCAACTGTGTACCATGTTTTTTCCACCAATTTTTTCAATTTTTCTTGAAAATTCAATAGTAAATCCAAGGAAAAGCACTATACCAAGAATAACCCAAGAGAATACCTCAAAAATTCAAACATGTCACACACGGTTTTTGAGAAAATAACTGATAACCCGACCCGAATCGGAAGAAATTAAATTAAAAAACCTGGCTGTGACAAAATTTATTGAAATATGAATTTTGGATAGTTGTTTTAAAATTAAAACTGAGGTGGTTAGTTCCATGATTGAGATTTTAATGTAAGGGTATGAAATGAGATAGAAATTCTTCTATTTTTTGTTTAGAAATAAAAAGACCTTGCTCAATTTTAAATAATTTCACTACTAAATAGATATTTTACATTTTTAAGGAAATTTTCATGATTTAAGATAAGAATATATGAGTTCAATTCCAATGATTATATGTTAATTTAAAAACCCATATTTTATATTATAAGAAATTGCATAGACTCTTTGGTGAGATCATACTAGGCACGTTAGCTCACACCCTTCATACACACTCATGTGTGTGTATACATCTAATATGTTTTATATAGGTCCATGTTCTATTTTAGTTTGGATATAATTTTATTGGGTCATGAATGGGAGAGTTTGTAATGAGAAACCATGGGTTCATGTATGTGATCTTTCCTTGGTTCGAGTTTTAGTTTTTTTGGGATATGTTATTGTATTAGACAAGACAAACATTATTTTTTTTATTTTTTTAACTTATTGGACCTAGTTGTGTAGCTTTATTTTGGATGTTATTTCATGTTTATAAAAATGTGTTGATTTATTTTATTAGATGCGACTTGTTGGTTTATTTCTTATATGATTCTTCTTATTTTTTTTCATAGACTTCCCATATTTGAACAATCCATGATAAATTTTTGATAGAATAATATGCCACTTTTTTTACTTTGATTTGAGGGTGAAACCATTCCCAAGGTGAATTCCTTGATTTTTAGAAACTAGTTTCTTGCCCATGGGGATCAAAAACACCCTTCAGGCCTTGTAGAAGACTTGGTTGAGTGATATTTTGGGTCAGTCTAGGCCATTTCATTACATAAGCACTCTATCGAGAATAAGACCACACCAAGAAGTTATTCTGAAAATAAAAAATACCATCCAAATGTTGTTCTATATTTTGAGGTGTTTCCACATTATAATAAGGAAGTATCACTATGATAGAAAACTATATACCATGATAGATTTATTGTAAACCTTTTATGAATACTTAGAGTTCAAAGTGAAAGTGGTTACTTAGGAATTTATCAAAGGAAAGTATCTATGATTAATTAAATGGATTGTATAAAAGTAAATGTTGATATTGAAGAAATTTTATATATTTAAAATATATATAATGTATTTGTATGAATAAATAGTATAATAAAGAGAGAGAGATAATGATAGAGAAAAAAGAAATTGATGCTGGATTTGAGAATAAATGTTATAGAGTATCAAAGGAAGAAGATAGAACATGATGAAACTTTCTTGAAGAATATTTTAGTGTATCAAATGAGAAGAATCCTTCATGATTCAAAAGAATAGATCTAGTGAATCAAAGTAGAAGAATAATAATTAAAAATAGAGAATGATAAAAATAAGAAATAGGAAATAAGTCATTCCCTATGAAACAACTATTTTATGGAAGATAGTTAAGAACACTGAAACTAAAGAAGAATGAAGAAGAAGAGTTTAGAGAGAGACCAATATACACTAGGCCTAAAGTCCCTCTATTTTGTGAAGTGAATCTCATAAATTGGTGATAACCTAAATTCCTAGACCCTAGGCCTCTAAAGTGCAACCACCCCTCCACAATGTAGAGCACCTCACCGACCGAGATCCATAACACATCCACTTACCCACATAATGGTATCTTACTCCCTATAAAGATTGAGGGAAAACCCTCACTAGAAAAATATTACCCTCCATGATGCGGCCCATACTCCATGTTGTGGTCACCCCATGGCCAAAAAATCAATAAAGGTAACAATAATATCCACAGTGTGACCTTTATAGGCCACGACATGGTCAACTCCCACTTGATCCAAAAACCCTCTAGGATTTCATAAAAAACCCAAAAAGGACTCAAATTAACCAAAAAATTAAAATAATAAACCATAATAGTGACATGGGGGTGTCATATTCCTTTCGTGCCTTAATATCCTTAAAATCTATAAACCCACCTGTAGCTGGCATCATCGAAGTAAATATATGCGACTTTCCAGTGACATGTGATGGTGATGGTATAAAACCAATCCCCCTCACATAAATATTTTTTTTAATTTCCTTAAACTCAATATAATAACTCCTTTTAGGATATTGAAGCTAACATGGAAGGGTTTTCATCCCACACTTCTTTGATTTTTCATTGAAATTGAATATCATTAAATTATATAGTAACATAGTAACACTAACATTAAAAATATTTTTTTACCCTAATTTTTTGTATAGGTTTATTTACATAAATTACACCCTTTTTTGTGTAAATTGAACCATAAATCCATCCATCCAACATAGAAACTTACCTCCCTTGACTGTATTGAAAAAGTTCAAAACCAATGATTAGAAAAACTAAATTAATTTGACTATTATATATATATATATATATATATCTTGTAATTAATTTAATGGTACCTTTATACTAAATTTCCTAGATAAAATCATTTATCTAAAAGTGTGGGTAATTACTTTATTCTCTCAACTAGAATAATTTCTCATAGATTTCACATGATGAGATTATATATCATTAAAAATTGAAATTTTATTATGAAAATGATATTAATATATTAAAATATAATAAAATACTTGATTTGATTCAGCATGATGATGGTCAAAAAATTCATTTCAATGGTCTCTGATCATACCCACATGGAACTTATCATATATTTGGGATACTGATAAAGATGTGTTTTTGAATTCATTCACAGTATCCACTTGAAATCATTCTATTTATTGACTAGATTTTTTAATGCCCATGGATGTGAAATTGAATCAATTACATCAAAATGAAATAAAATTTATAAATAAAATATATTAATACCTTATATTATTAAAATATTTAGAAAGAATGTTAAATTTAACCATATATGAATATATTATTAGGATAATACCTTAATCTGAGTATTAAACAACTCATTCTTCCAAGATAATGGAATGTGCCTCCAATATTAGTAATGAATGGGTAAGGATTCCACCTCACAAGCTAAATGGCCTAGTATCTACCTGTAAATTCCCAATGAATCCTTAATGGGTACTCCATAGTCCTCAAAATTGAAAAATACCTTTAAATTAACGAAATTATAATTTTTTTGACTATTTGTACTTGTCTTTATTCTATTTTTATTTTTATATATTTAACACATGAATGAATGAATTAATATCAATATTTAAGAAATTAATGTTATCAAATAAAAATACATATCGATGACTATGATACGCCATTAAATTTTTGATGGTAATTGAGTTCTAGTTTGACTTCCAGAAAGATTAATTATAGGTGATCTACTTAATGATGAAATATCCTCTATAGAAGGGACACCTATAAATGAAATTATAATATAATAAGATGACATGGTACAAAAAGAAGTATGAAAACTATATAATTAAGTATACCTTATGTCATAGGGGTAGGACGAGAATCATGTGATATAGAGTGAGTTGTGTTTGTAAACCTCTTTGGGGATGGAATACCTATAAAAAATATAAAAAACAATTAACTTAATTAAACATTAATTTTCTTTAAAAATCATTATGTTTAATGTATGTGATGATGTGTACCAAAATAATTATGAAAGGTGTGTGATAAAGTTTACCTGGTGCCACAGGGGTAGAATGAGAATAATATAATATAGAGAGAGTTATGTATGTAAACTTTTACAAGGATATAAAACATACAATGAAATATAAAAAAAATTAAATCAATTAAATCAGAAATTCCTTTAAAAATCAATACATTTAATGTATGTGATCAAGTGTACCAAAATAACTATAAAAGCTATGTGATGAAGTGTACTTAGTGTCACAGGGTTATAATGGGAATCGTGTGATAAAGAGTAGGTCATTTCCATACAACTCTTTGATCTTGACATACCTAAAAAAAATTATTAAAAAACAAATAACTCAATTAAATCTGAAATTGAATTAAAAATTTATACATTTATATTTATCCAATTAAATTATAAATAAAAAATAGATATCACATTTACTAAATATCAAAAAATAAAATTACAAAACCCATTCTTCATTGGTCATATTATTATTAGTACCCATTACTGACACAACTTATTCTCCTCCTCCTCCTCCTCCTACTTCACCCTCCCTTTCAAGAATAACATTTTCAATATAATTATGGAAAAATAAATAAATATGTTTTTTTGATGGGGTTTACTATCAAAAATTACTTCACATTCATCACCCATATCTTACATGTCTCTCAGTTTCATGTAGTAAACAACACTTCAATCTTAATATACTATATCATTGACATAATATATCATTTTTTATTAGGAATACAAAATATAAAGATAATTTTCTTCATTCTTCCCAGTATCAATTATAGAACTAAATTTAAATGAATCTTTCCTTATACCCTTGTTAATTTTGACCCATATTCATTTAAATAACACAACTCAAAATTTCCTATGAAAATTAAACTCGATAATATCAACTACATTTCTACAGTAACCAAACTATGTAACTGTAAATATACTATTGTTTTATGTTTTAAAACCTTCCTCAAAATCAATAGTATAAAACTTAAATCCACCAATATTGTAAGTATCAAATCACTATGCATGATTCAAAGGACCTCTGGCAAAATACTTAAAATATTTAGATAGTTCATCTTGATTATCAACATTCATTACCTATATAAGTTCATATAAATTATTTTTACTTAAATTATATAATTATAATCATATTTAAATCTAATATTATATTTTTTAACTTACATGATGTGAAATCAATCAACAATTTCTTTGTTAACCACATTTATTATCTCTGTATCATTTCAAGTTTGAATCCTATGGTGTATTTTTAGTTTCCATCATTAATTATTTAATAAAATGATAAAAAATATCACTATTGAGAAACACGTATATATGTTGTTATCTTAACTTCAAATCTATCAATGAAAATGAGGATACTGTTCTAAAATTTTGAACTAAATTTTGAAACATTGACGATTCGTTATTTTCCATATAATTACTTGGATTATCATCAAAACCTCCCACTCAATTCAATATTTTCTCTATCATATCCAAATATCATGAAAAAGTTTAGACACTCTTTGAAAATATACCCTTATACAATAGAACCTTATGGTTGATCTTTATTTTTTACATCAGACTTCAAATGTCCTAAATACCAAATGAAAAATAGTAATAAATTAATAAATAAAGCCAATAAGTACTAACTAGGAAAATTATATTTCACTAATGAAAAGAAAATTAAAATAAAATAATTCTCTCTAGGATACATCAATTGATAATGCATGGGCTCTCCAACTTTAGTTTCTTCAACTAAATACATATTCAGATAAATCATCATAGTGAAAAATGTTGCGGGAAATATCATCTCACATAACATAACATCTATAAAATTAATTTTTGAAGTTTATTTAGTTTGATCATGTTTAAGGTATAATAAAAAATCCATAAAAAATTACACAATCCCGTGTTTTAAGTCAAGAATTAATTTTCTTACATTTTAAGGATCTTTATGGTTTGAGTTTTAGATAACTAGTTCATAATAGTTACATAATAAACACATACATTACAAAGTTCACACTTCCGTTATGCATCACTTTTTTTTCAAAAAAAAGTTCTCTTAAAATGAAACATATTTTATTTTCATGAAAAATCTTTATTATTTTCAACTTGACTTTATAGTTGTTCATAATCATCCTTAAACCCTTTAAAAAACATTTTAAATTGTTAGATGAGCACAAAAATCTCACTAAGGTACACATATAAATATGAAAAGAAATAGTCTAATTTTTCTGAAATTATTCCTAGAGTTTTTATAATAAAATTTATAATAAAACATAATGTAAAACCACATTCATGGGAGTTTCTCAAAAAAAAATGAGAACCCATGAAAACATTTTCTTAAAAACTTACCTTTTTTACCTTTAATGTTCATAATGATTCCATTAAAGAAGAGATATTTTTCTTACCTTATGAAATAAAAATATTTCCACGAAAAATCATTATCAATAATATGTAATTTATTTAGGTTCCTTGGGACATCATCTTCATAGAACCCTTACAAGAACCCTTAAAAATGGAATAACCTTCTCAGTTAATTTCAATTTAATTCTCTATAGAGTGTAATCATTACCAAATGCATTAGAGAGATATATGAGGATCATCTATCATAATAAATAATTTAACCAGGCTATAAAATACATAAGACACATAAAATATTGAATTTATATCATTAAACTCATAAAAATATTATTTTGAACCTGTAAGAAAACATTTTTAGATATTGATATATTCCTTTCATTTAAAACACAATTTTTAAAACTAAAATACCTAGGACAAAGGGAATAAGGGTTTTTATTTTAATAAAATATGGAATATTATACAGGAATTCAAATATAAATTAATGGTTATGGTGGATGAAAAATTCATTGATGTCGTATATGTTAAAATATAACATTCATTTTTTCCTTTTGTAAAAAAAGTCAAAATGTATTGTATGAAATACATAAAAATATTCCCTTTGAAAAATATTGAAAGAAAGTAAAAAGAGATATAAAATTTCCTTCATAATTTATTTATTTCAATATAAATACATAAATAAAATTATTTTAATAATATTTATATGGAGGAAAAATATATATAAATTAAATATTTAAAACATTTAAAATGTGGTTTTAAGTTAAACTATCTCATATATCTAATAAAAAGTGTCCTGTATGTTTTTTATATTCATGAATAATAAAATTATTTTGATTATTTAATATCCTAATAACCTTTTTAAAGTTTATTATTCCCTTTTATTTCACTTATATCCATGTTATACTTAATTACTTAATCGATTAAGTTCACATCAGATGTTTTGAGAACATTCATCTTATAAGGCATAAATGGATTGGGTAGGTTGACTATGGTCAATGTGATATATTTTAAATTATTCAAAAAATAAAAATCATGAAATAATTATCATATTTATACGTTAAATAAAATTTATAACCATACATGAAATGTGTACATGAAAAATGAGTCACATCGCTTTGTGGAGGTAGTAGTCCACATGTACGCATGAATGGCATTATCATTTTTAAATAGACAGAAAGGTAAGATAATAAATGATATATTATCTTTATATAATGATAATTATTTAATTAATATTACATATATTAATTAAATCTATCATAATAACCATCCTTGTGAGGTGGTGATGAAAAATTAAACACATCGCTTCGTGGATGTGGCAATCCACATATACATACGAGCGATGTTTTCATTTCCCATCGGATGATAAAAGAGATGAAAAAGGGTTGTACCATAATCATAATAAAATTTTAGTATATTTAATATATTTATGTTATTATTTCAGAATGGTTAAATAATATTTTAATGACCTTGAAGCAGAAATATACTTGAAATAAGTCAGTTAGGACTTATACCATCTTCTTAGATAACCTCTTTGGATTACACATTAATAATTCTAGTGTTTATCTTTTGGTGAGACCAATACAATTGATAAATAGTTAGAGATATTTGGGGATAAATTTAGGTTGGTATTGGACAAACTAAAGTGCTAAAATAGTGTGAGGGAGAGAGGAGAGAAAGTGACTTTTTATAAGTGAAGGGAGGGGAACCCTTTTATTTACTTAAAGTATTAAATTAAGATAAAATAATCTTCATATTCAAGTGGAAAAAATTAACATATTTAGAATATATGATAATTATTAGTTGAAATAATCTTATAAAATAATTTTTTAAAAGTTTAGGTGTTGTTTTCACTCTTATATCTTAGTTTTAACCTTAATTAACCATTTTAATGATTACTGTGATATCAACATTTTTTACTTTATATAATTAAATAATGTTATAAAATAAAAAGTAGGTAGTAAGTGGAAAATAGTTAATATAATTTAACATATACCATTAAATTGGCTAATTATAATATTCTTATGAATTTTAAATCATGAAATGAAATATTATTTTACATAATATACTATTAAAGTAATTTTCGGTACTATTCCCATTGTTGGAATTTAATGAATTCAATATAGTAAATTAATTTGAATATAAACTTTTGAAACATAACTAATATGTTATATGTATCTATTAAATTCATTTAACATAATAATTCATCAAAATCATATTACTTTTAATGTTTTTAAAAATTATTTACTTGATTTTTCTAGTACTTGAAGAATAACTCTATTAGCATTGTGTAATCATTTAAAATAATTATTACATCACTAAATTTAAAAATAACACCATGATAAAAAAATTAATTCATGTTTAAAATAAACATTTAATTCCTATCATAACTAGTTTTTATCCCCATCACAAAATATTTTAGATATTAAAATAAATATAGTGACATTTTGAAGTTATCCTTTACATAAAATAATATAAATATTATAATTAAAGTAAAGTGGTATAAAATTGCCAAATTTTTTAATATAGGATAGTTATGATTTAATAAAACTTATCTAATAAAATAAATACAAGTTTTATGGTTATTTTAATATCTTATCCCATAGTTTTAATACCATTTTACTTGTTTTACCCTTACTGATGTAAAAAATATCCACTACAGTTACTATTCTTTATGACCAAAAAAGGGAAATATTTACAAAATTTGAACCTCATGATTAAAAATACATAATACAATTTTCAAGATTCAATTTTTGTAAGTGAAAGAAATAAATTTTAAAATAAATGTGTAAAACACAATTAAAAACATATTTTAAAATATATGTTTTTAATCCTAAAAATGAATTTATACCATAATCAAACTGAAAATATAGATGTACCCGATAGATTACATGGAAAAATGCTCTAGACGGGGATTTAGAGTAGTCAAATTCACCAAAGTAGAGCTAAACGGACTTGGAAGATTGAGAGGGTATGTCATCGCCATCGGTACCCGACTTATGTAGCTCTGCACGAGACAATTACCTGACCAGCCATGTGAAGGTGGAGAGTTGACATCAAAACATTTTCTGGGGAGGGGCGGTTCTGAGTTGTCTTGTTTGGGTTTATTTCATAATACCCATGGGTCATGTAATTTCACTTAATTCTGAAGGACTTGTAAGGGTTTTCCCGCATCCCTTTAAAGGGGGATTAAAAAAATCAATAAAAATTGAAGGCCTTCAGGCCATTCAAGAAATTATTGAAAATTGAATACTTATTTATTATGAATTATTCAATACATGTGAATTTACATAAAAAATGTATTAATATTATTCATAATGTGGTTATTCCTATTTATACCTCCAATTTAACATCAAGGTTATAATAATCACATTTAAATATTAATATTTTTTTATCTAATATCACAATTTTCTTAAATCTTGGTGTTGCGTGTAAATAAATATATCAAATATAGTATTATTTTAAACTAATTTTTTGGTGTGTTACATTATACCACCTTAAATAAATTTCATCCTCATAATTTTATCTCATTATTGATAAAATGTGTTTAAGATATATTTTTTAAAATCAATTCTGGGGAGTGGAAGATAAAACATAAGATCATAGGAGAAAAAACCTTTTTAATATTTAAAAATACCTTTTTTGAAAACCCACATAATAAAAAGGGTTAATAAAACATCCTTTTGAAATGCGAGGAATGTAAATATGAATATCACATAGAATAACACATAATCATGTTCCTATATATATAAAATATTGGTAGGAAGTAAAAATATGGACATGAAGGTGAAAAATAACATCTAATGAATAATAGAGAGTGATAGAAAAAATGGATTAATAATGTTAAATACCATAAAACCATAAATCATCATGGGATAAATAAGGCCATAAATTCATCAGAAATAAAGGTAATATGATAACATTTGTATTTAAAGACCTATTTTATAGAGTTTATGTATTATTTTAATATCAATACAAATAGAACGAGAAAATATATTTACTTGATTTCTTTCTATTCCAAAAGAAAAATATCATCCTTTGGTTGTGATTTTAGAAGTTTTTATAATTTTATTTCATCGGTTACTCCATGAAAATAATATTTAAGATGTATTATTTTTCATGCCTAAAGCACCAAAATTAACTTTTAACTGACTAAAAGATCCATAAAGGGATAATGACTTATTCCTCTTGTATTTAAACATTAATCAAAACCAAAAATGGTTAGAAAAATATAATATAATATCCAATATGTATAAACCATCATATAAAAAAATATTAATCTCTAATGCCTAAAATATTACACACAAAGTTCAACTTAAATCATTCCATAAATATCCAACCTTAAAGACCTTCAAAATATTCTTGATCAAGATTGAAACCCAAATATAATATTGATTTGATCATATATTATTCCATGATCTACTTATCAATTATCTTCAAATCAAGCATTAATCTATATACCAAAACTATATATTCCCTAATTATATAATCTCTAAAATATTCTAATATTTTCCATAAATAAATTAAATCACCATAAATCTACAATAAAATCATATAAGCTTCCAAAATATAATTAAACCTTTATAACTTAAATAAAATCTGATATTATAAAAAAATATTTCTATTTACCTTAATCATATAATGCTTACAATATAGTGAAATTAATTAAAAATAAATTTAATCACTTAGTCACTAAATTAAATTTCAATCCCATGGTTATCTATACGATAAATCATATATTCCCAAAATGTAATAAAGATTTTATCTCAATTAAATATAATTACCTCAATATCAAATTTCATGTTATCTATGAAGGTCGTCAATACCTTAAACTTATATCTACACAATATAAAAGCATTATTTTTCAATTAACCTTTTTAGTATAACACAAGATAAACATAAGAGGTTTATATACCTAAAAAATTTATGAAAAATTAATAAATTCTTCCTAAATTACTTCCATAACATAAAACCTCAAAAGGTACTATATAATTTAAACTCATTATCATCCTTAAATTTATCAACCCTTAAATAAAATACCACTACATCATAACTATTGAAACCATATATGTTGGAACTTTTAATCATTCAAAATTCATCATAATTAATTATCCATGCTTTTCTATATTATATCTTTATACTTCATTCTTAAAATAAAAAATATGAATCATTCCCTAAGATTCATCAATATCGATCTATTATTGTTTTCTACTTTAAACATAAATAATAAATAACTCATACCTATGAAATATAGACCGCCATTCATTCTAATCCTAATTTTGAAGATGGATTCCCCATAATCTTCTTGGTCAAGTCCATAAATTTTTAGAGTGCCTCAAAACCATTTCAAATTTCTCTTTTTTCCTTTTCCATGTACAATAATTTCATATTAGTTGAAATGAAAGTTTATAAAGATTGAAATTTTTAAAAAATCCCATGTTTTGAATATATAGCTTTGAGACATTATCTCAAACCACTTTCTCCTAATACTTTTGGATATGGTTTGACTTGAATTTTTCAAATAAGGTTTGGTGTTTTTAAAAATTAATAAATTTAGATAACAAGATAAATACATAAAATTCTTTAAGTTCACCCTCCATTTTTACCAATTAAAGGGTTAGCAATCCATTTTCTGAGTCATATAATGTAAAAACCTGAAAAATTTCATTATGGTATTTTCTAAAAGGGGAATGATAAGATAGTTCTATTTCCACAACATGATCAAATGTATCCCAAGATCCTTCTTGATGTTGAAGTATAGAAGATGATTGGGATACATTATAAAGTGTTTTGAAGGTAAGTTGAATATTATAGAATGTGTTTAAATCAAAATATTTTTCATTTATTATTTTAAAGTGAATCCTTTGGAAGAGAAAGGAGGTTTGTGTTTGATTTCAATCCATCCATATTGAAAAAGATATTTTACCCCATTGAAATAAATTTGTGATTCAATAATCAATAATTTCATAAAGGAAATAATAGTGATAAACTAAATAAATTTTGAATGTCTTAGTGCATGAAACCCTTCCTTTCAATCTGTAACACCTTTGGTTTAACCTAGTCCATCGATGAAAATCAATAAATTCTATAACCTTATATTCAAATCCTTCATAATGGTTTATATAAAATAAGGAAATTAACCCAAGAGTATCCCTTTATAGTGTTTGAAAATGAGTGTAGTATTAGTCCCCCTCACCATGCACCAGGTGATGATTGGGTTAATACCCAATCCACCCCTTTAATATTTTTTACCCCTAGGTTCATTTGTGTCACAACTGTGTCCATTTTCCAGTAAGATAAATTGGATGTAATTTCTCAAAAAAACACAATCTTTTCTCCACAAAAACTTTAGGATATTATCCCCTAATTAAACTTATTAACACATAATGGTATCTAAAAATCTTAAACAATACTCATTTGATTTATCTTAACCTCTAAAGTTATCCAAAAATTTTCTTTGATACTAACTATATGAACTTGAAATTAAACCATTAAATAACTTTGAGTTTTAAGTCAAGAATTCATTTTATTAGTTTTAAAATATCTTTGTGGTTTATAGTTTTAGTTAATTATGTTATAACTCCTATATAATAAATCCATAAATTTCAAAGTGGTCAATTCCACTAAGTATCTATTTTTTCCACAAATAGTACTTTTAATATGAAATATTTTTTCTTTTATTGAAAAATCTTCATGATTTAAACTTGACTTAATAATTTTTTTCAAATCATCCTTAAACCATGTGAATAAAATTTTGAAACATGGTATGAGAAGAGAAATCTCAGTAAGAAAAATATAAAAAGATGAAAATAAACCTATCAGTCAATTTTAAGACCATGAGATCATATAAGATAGTTTTCCTTTAATATAATAAACATTGAGAACAAATATTCATTTACTTACACAATAAATCATCTTTACTACCTAGAGTTTTTCATGAAACACTTTATAAGAAAACATAAATAAAAAATATAAGGGTTTTTAATACAAAACATGAGAACCTACGAAAAAATTTTCTTAAAAACACACCTTTTAACCTTAAAGGGAATAATCATTACTTTAAACAAAATATCATTATATAACCTTATAAAATCAAAATATTTCAATGAAATCTCATTAGAAAGATTATAAAATTCATGTAGGTTTATTAGGAAATCATCTTTATAAAACAATTATAAGAACCCTTGTAAATGGAATAATCTACTTGATAAATTCCAACATAGTTTTCCGGAGAACATAATCATTACCCAATGCATTAAAGAGATAGACTAGGCTCACCCATACTCAAAAAAAATTTATAATGAAAATAAAATACATGAAACACATAAAATT
This sequence comes from Viscum album, assembly GCA_963277665.1. Classification (NCBI taxonomy): domain Eukaryota; kingdom Viridiplantae; phylum Streptophyta; class Magnoliopsida; order Santalales; family Viscaceae; genus Viscum; species Viscum album. The sequence goes on from CAUJRU010000497.1 coordinate 140,143, forward strand.
GTGCATTTACATAATCAAACTCATAAAAATATACTTTTAAACCCATAAACAAAACATTTTCAGATATTGATATATCTATTTTCTTTTAAAACCCAATTTTTAAAACTAAAATAACTATAAAAAAAAGTAATTAGTTTTTTTATTTGAAGAAAACATGAAATATTATAAAGGAATATAATAATAAAATAATGGTTATTATGGAGGGAAAAACCATTGAATTATTATATATTAAAATAGAACATTCCATTTTACCTTTGTAAATAAAGTCAAATAACCTGTATAAAATATGTAAAAATATTCTTTTTGAAAATCTTTAAAAAAATTAAAGACACATAAAATTTCCTTTATAATTTATTTATGTCAATATAAATACAACCATTAATATATTTTATGAATATGTATGTGTATGAAAAATATTTATAAGTTAAATATTTAAAACATTTAAAAAGAGGTTTTAAGGTAAAGTGTCCCTTACCTTGAGTTCGAATTGTAACATATGTTCTTTATATTATTGAATAATAAACTTATTTTAATTATTTACTTTATTAATAACCTTTTTAAAGTATATTATTCATTTTATTTCACTTATATCCAAGTTATACTTAATTACTTAATTGATTAAGTTAACATCAGATATTTTTGAGAACATTCGTCCTATAAGTCAGAAATGGATTGGGTAATTTGAATATGATCAATGGGGTCATTATTCTATTATATAAATAATCATAATCATGAAATAATTATCTTGTTCATAAATTATGTACATTCTTATAACCATCTATCAAAGGCATATATGAAAAACGAATCACATCGCTTCATGGAGGTGGTAGTCCACACATACCCAGGAATGACATTATAATTTTTAAATGGATGTAAATGTAAGATAATAGATGATATATTATCTTTATAAAATCATAATTATATCATTAATATTATATATATTAATTAAATTCCTCATAATAACCATCCTTGTGATGTGATGATGAAAAATGAAACAAATCCCTTCATAGAGGTTGTAATCCGCACGCACACACGAGCGATTCTTTCATTTCCCATAGAAAGGAAAAGAAGATAAAAAAGTGTTTTAAAATAATCATAATATCATTTATTTATATATAAGTGTCATGACCTGACCCATGACAGGTCTTGAGTTGTAACTACCCCAAGCTCGCCTCTATAGGCCAGGGGCGCCAACAAGTGCCGAAGGCACAAAAAACTTGAGGAGTCCTTTGCCTAAGTACCTATAGAGACCCGAAGCCTAACGTACATGGACATTACATTACATTTTCAGAATACTTAGTACATAACAAAAAACACATACACAAGGATCGTAATAGTTTAGTGTCTTTGGAAACTCAGAACGTAATCTTCTAATCGTGGTGAAAGATCTTCAATATCTCTCATAAAGATCTTCCCTTTTTTTTATCTAAAACCTTTCTTTATATCCTGGGGAAAAGAAAACATAAAAGGGTGAGCTCAAATGCTCAGTATGGGTAAACAAAAGAAATATCAGTCACATCATATACATAAGAACATAGCTTTTGGAAATCTTAACCTGCAAAAGAGATCATAATATCATAACATGGGATAAATCATAGAAGTGAAATGTAATCCCAATAATCACAACTTAAAACATGAAACTTTGTGGCATACACACATAATCATCATTTCTTGTTAGTCAAGACTCATTTCCAAGACTATCTTAGTGGACAAAGTCCCTTTCTGAACCGAGTCACCCTCGTTTCAGTCCTGTTTCACTGAACCGGTATAACCTACCATTCCAGCCACGTCTATCTCATGAGATATAAAATCTTTACCCAATGCATTGGAGGGAGATATAGGTCCTACCCATCTTATAATGAATCCTTTCTTATGTGTGCCACATAATCATAAATCATACATCATCTCATAACACATGTAACAAAAATGGGATTCTTGAAACATCATGACATCATAAAACAAATCATATAAGGTAAATGACTTCATAAAAATAATTCCCTCACAACATAATCAAATCAATGTAATAATAGGGATAAAAACAGAACCCTTTATTATCTTAGATGGAAAATAATTTTGATAAAACACTTGAACTCCATTCTTGAGGAAAATATCCTTTCTTCTTCAAAAACATTTTTTTCCTTTCTTAACATGTCGTACAAAAAGAAGCTGATTAAAAATAAACTTGAAATCTTGTAAAGGAATCTTCTTGGAAATAATGTTTTAAAAATCCATTCATGCCGTATAAGTTAAAAAAAACCTTCTTCGTACTTTTGTCGAAAAAGTCAAAAAGTACCTCGTACGAAAAACGACAAAAGATTCCTTTCATATTCTTTACTAAAAACTCACCGAAGGGTAAAATTGGATTTAAACTATTGTAAGTGGATGGAAAAAATATTACATATTGAGGTAACATGGATGTGGATGATAAAATACACCCCAGTAAATACCAAAGTATAAACAATCTCGGATAAAAATGAGATTGTGATATTTCCCCTTACCTTAGGTCCGACTTGCTTTGTAAGTGTCCGAACCTCCTGTATAATGATTTAAATCATGTTATTGACTTATTACAAAATCATATGCATTGTTATTATATCATATATGGTCCACTTATGACTTTATATTACCTGTTCTTTTGTAAATTAATGTTAAAGTAGCGTTTTGGGTAAAATCATCTCATTTGTCGTTCGTGTTTTTAACTTGTAATTATTAATATGATTACTTGGATCATGATTACTTATATCCAGAATGTAAAACATGATTTATATATAATATATATTCAGAATATATATATATATATAATATATTGATAAATGGAATGAAATACACCGTTCATGGAGACGGTAGTCCGTACGTACGCATGAACGCTATTTTCATTTCCTTATTAAATTGAATGGAATTAAGTAGATGACATACATATAAATATACATAAATCTAGTATCATTATTATTTCATATATTTCATTAGTACTTATTATATATACTTTATAATCATTCATGAATGGTTAATCATTGAGGATGAATCTCATCGCGTCGTGGAGACGGTAGTCCGTACGTACAAACGAGCGATGATATCATTCCCATGGTCGTGGAATTGTGTTTAAGTGTATGTATTATATTTCAGTATCAATATCACTTTATAATAATCATATATAGTTACTCATTACACCATTATACCCATCCTATTAAGGTGGTGGCGGAAAATAGCTTACACCACGGCGTGGAGACGGTATTCCGTACGTACGCACGCGCGGTGATTTCATTTTCCGTAGGATGGATAGATGGTTAAATAGGGTTGTTTTATACTTATAATAACATATCAGTATATTAATTATACTTATGTTATTACTTTATAATGAAACAACTAAAGAAGAAGAAGTTGAAGAAGAAAGAAATTGGAAAGGATCGGTAATGGATATTACCTCTTCTTTGAAGTGCTTCTTTGAGACCTTCTTTTAGGGCACTAAAATTGGTCTTTGAGGAAGAAAAGAATCTCTAGGATGTTTTTAGGGAAGTTTAGAGGATAATTTGGCAGGGGTTGGCCGAACTTGAAGGCTCAAAGTTGTGTGAGGAAGAGAGGGAGGAGGTGCCCTTTTATAAGGGAGGAGAGGGGCATCTTAGGAAAATCTCAAAATATTATTTTATATTAAGGTCAAATTCGGTTTATAATGGTTCCAAATGGTCTTATTTCGAAGCTAAAGTGGGTATGGGTCGAAATAATCTCATCCAATAGGATTTAGACAAGTTTAGGTTATTATTTTAACCTTATCAATTAGATTTAACACTAAGTTAAATAATTTAACTTTTACCGTGTCTTTTTGTTTTCTTACACTATATGGTTAATAAACTTACTATATCAAGCCAAACGAACCCCAAGTTGTTTATTATTAATATATATATCCTTATCTAAGTCATTTGGCCGAACCTTAGATTTTTAGGAATTAAATAACAATTAATAATATAATATTTGTTTTAAAAACTAATTTATGTCAATTTTGACACTATTTGGTACATGATTTTTATGAAATTTATAACAGAATGATAAGTTCTAACCAAGTTACTTAAATCAACAATAGCATGTCATATTAACCTATAAAATTAGTGTAAGTCATAAAAAGTCTCAAATTACATTTATTTGAGCATTTATAACATCAATTATGTTAATATTTTCTTAAAAAGGTAATTACTGCATTATCATTGTGTCATAAATAAATTAAATTATTTAAAGTATAAAAATTACAAATAAAATACCATTATATATGAAATCTTTTTAGCTTTATAATGAATATTTATAGTCGAATTTATCTTATGTATAAACTTATATTAAAAATGTTTTAGTAAATAAACTTTGATTTTAACTCTTTTAACTCTTCTTTGAATTAAATAATAATAAATGTCCTAATCTAATCTAAGTGGGCCTAAATGATAATATTTTACACTTAAGGTTGTTTTTGGTCGAGATGCACTTGTCCAATAGGATTAGGACATGTGTTAGGGTAATATTAATATCATTTTTACCCTTAATTACCCTATTTACTTTTAACCGTGGTAAATAAAAGTAAAAAGATACTATTCACCAAAAATTATTTTCATCTCATTAAACCACATTTTACTTACTGACATCAACCGTGTCTCTCGGATTTTTGAAATTCCATTCACAGAAGCGGTAAAATTAAGATTTATGAAAAAAATTAATTTTTTTAACTACCACTTAGTAGTTTCACTATTCATCAAAAATTGAAGTTTTTCAGAAAAATGCCAAAATTTCACCCTAAGATATAATTGATATTAGAAATTCAAAAATGATTTCTATTTTACAAAATTCCCGACATATAAGTTGCATTAATTAATTTTATAATTAATTTTCGCTGTCACAACAAATAGCGTGTTTTTAAGAGATAATAACTATCAAAAGATTAACACTTGTTTATGTCTGGTGTAAATGTGAAATTACATCCAATGACCAACATTGTATTGAATTGTGAAAATATATTCTAAATATACTTTAAAACCACTCAAATTAATAATTTATCACTATTAATTATTTCTATTAAAAAAGTATTTTTTAATTAAAATTTAGTAATTTTCACTATTCATCAGAATATGAAAGTTATCTGAAAAGTACCAAAATTTCACCTTAGGCTAAATTCGGTACTCCGAATCCAAAAATGAAGTCCATTTTGAGAGCTAAAATTTCTAAAATTTTAAAAGGTGGTTATTACTATTCATAACGGCTAGTTATAATAATATTTTAATAGCATATCGTTGTTTAGGGAAACTCAGTATTGCGTACTACACACGCTATTGAGGAAGGTCGCGATTGCGTGTAATGCAAGGCAAGTCAAAGATGCGTGCTGTGCAAGCTCCTTTTGGTGTAGCGTACAACACAAGACATTAGTGAAATTAAAAATAATATTTTTCATAAAATCTTGGGATGTTACATTCTACCCCCCTTAAAATGAATTTCGCCCTCGAAATTCGTCGGGGTTATAAATGGTTTACTATTTGAAAGTTTCTTTAATAGAAACCCACATCGTAAAAAGGAATACCAAAACTTGGCTTTAAAAACTAAAGTATGAAATGTAACGATTACCCAAATAAACTAATCACTGGGTTTCCACATAGGTGAAAATATGGATATAGAAGAGAAATCTAACCATCATGTTCTGATGGAGAGTGGTAGAGAACATGGATATGGAAAAGCCAGTAATCACAAATCCATAGATTTGTGATAATATAAGGTACCATCTGATTCATCAGGTATAAGATCACTAGGACAACATTTTTGGTTTTCAAGATCATTTCCCTAAAGTTGAAAATTTGAATTAGAATAAATACTTACTTTATTTTGGTACAATCTCACTGTTGTTCGTGCCTTGAACAATTTCCACTTCATCTCTTAAATAAATGAAGTTGAATTTGTTATTCGTGAAGTGTTAGTAGATCGGGTCATTCCATCTGTCTCAAACAAAAGGTTAGCAAAAATTATATACATAAGTCGATCTATAGTGATATTAATCATATATGGTTCCTAAAATGGACTTATACTTCATATATCATACTGCTTAATATAATAAAACTAGTTTCTACTAAACAGGGACTTCCTGTAGGCCAGTGGTAGGCGATAAAGTCCAGTCGCACTTCGGTTGTGGGTTCGATTCCCACGGCCTTGTCCGACGTGATGGGCTGTCGCCCATCCTGCAGGTTGTCCTTTTTCTAAAACTATATTACTATAACATCCCATAAATAATATCAAAAAAAGAACTTCTATCCTTAAACAATACTAACTTATGTCCAACATAATCCATTCCAATCTTTAGGCTTATCCATAATACTGCAGTCCACTCTCATAACATAGTGAAAACGATTACCAGAGATTTAATACCATCGTTGATCCCCATATATCATAAGATATGTTTTTTGGTCACATTACAAACATTCAAAGTCCTTAATCATGTATTCTCTTGAATACCTTAGTGAAAACATGAATGCAGTTAAAATTTAACACCTTCCACATACTAAAATCCTCAAAATTCTATATACTCAAACCATGATATCACTTAGTCCTTATATCAATCATGAGCTCATGAATACTTTTAAACATTTCATTTTCTCGTTTTCCCTTTATTATGAGCATAATATCTCAATCCCTTTGAATACCACATTAGACCAATACATAAATATTCCAATGCTCCATGATACAACATTATTTTGGAATCCCATTACATAAACACTTAATCATTCCACCACATCATTGTCATATTCAACATTGCCAATAGTGATTTCATGTGACTTCCCTTTGTCCTTTTCCTTCAGTGGTTGCTCATGTTGATCATCACTAACCCTTGGATTAGGGCATTTATTATCATAATGCCCCATTTCCTTACACTTGAAGCATTGAAGTGTCGGTGGTGCGTTCTCTACAGTGTTTGCTTTATTCACATCATTAGAATCTCTTTTTCCATTACTTCGACACTTAGCTTCTCAATGAACTTCTTTTCCACACTTAAAACATTTTATAGTCCCTTTAATACAATCTCCACCATGCTTCTTTCCACACTTTGTGCATAAGGAAACATTCATCTTCTTTTCACCATTATTCTGAGATTTCTCCTTGAACTCCATCTTTCGTTTCTTGTCAAAACCATGAGATGGATATGTAACACCAACTTCCATTTCTTCCTTGATAGCACAATGCACAATTTCTTCATAGCTACTGAAGTCTCTTATAGCTAATGCCCTTCGAAGACATGGTTTTAAGCCACTGAAAAATCGATCAACTTTACTTTCAGGTTGGATGATAATGCCAGATGCATACCTTGCAAGTCTTGTAAAATTCGCTTCGTATATACCAACAGATTCATCATCCTTTTTCTTTAGTTCAAGAAACTCCTTCTCCATCTTTGTTCGAAGAATATGAGGGAAGTACTTATTGAAAAATAAGTTCTTGAACTCGTCCCATTCCATGGACTCAATTTCATCTCTTTGCCTCGTATTCTTGATAAGATTCCACCATTGATCAGCTTCACCTTCCAAACGATATACTGCTAATATGACTTTATCATGTTCAGAACATTGAAGAACTGAAAATATCTTTTCAGTGGTACTGATCCATGGTTCAGCAACAAGTGGATCAGAAGACCCACTGAAAGAAGGTGGACGTTGCCTCATGAAGGACTCAATAGAATGTTGTTCCCTTCTCTGCTCATTTGGAAGTCCAGAATGATTCATAGCTTGTGTAAGTATAGCAATAAGATTTTTCACTCCATCTCCCATAACATTTGTTTGTTCAGGAGGACAATCATTGCATTGTCCATTGCATTGATCAACACGGTTCCTTCGGGTTCCAGCCATCGTCTAAAACCCAAAAAGAATAGTGTGAGAGGCAAAAATCATGCTAGGGAAAACAACATAATAAAGGGGGAGTACCTTCAATATCTAACATCTTAGGTTTAATTCTATGATCGTTAGCGTAATTCTAGTACTATAACCTATACATATACTTAACCTTAGGGACATCCCTAGACATACCTTAGAAATATCTCTAGGGATCTCACTAACGTTTTTGCATCCTAGTTTCCAAAGGTTGACTAAACCTTTCCTCTGATACCAACTATAGAGACCCGAAGCCTGACGTACATGGATATTACATTACATTTGCGGAATACTTAGTACATAACAAAAACACACACACAAGGATCGTAATAGTTTAGTGTCTTTGGAAACTCGGAACGTAATCTTCTAATCGTGGTGAAAGATCTTAAATATCTCCCATAAAGATCTTCCCTTTTTTTTACCTAAAACCTTTCTTTATATCCTGGGGAAAAGAAAACATAAAAGGGTGAGTTCAAATTCTCAGTAAGGGTAAACAAAAGAAATATCAATCACATCATATACATAAGAACATAGCTTTTGGAAATCTTAACCTGCAAAAGAGCTCATAATATCATAACATGGGATAAATCATAGAAGGGAAATGTAATCCCAATAATCACAACTTAAAACATGAAACTTTGTGGCATACACACATAATCATCATTTATTGTTAGTCAAGACTCATTGCCAAGACTATCTTAGTGGACAAAGTCCCTTTCTGAACCGAGTCACCCTCGTTTCAGTCCTGTTTCACTGAACCGGTATAAACTACCATTCCAACCATGTCTATCTCATGAGATATAAAATCTTTACCCAATGAATTGGAGGGAGATATAGGTCCCACCCATCTTATAATGAATCCTTTCTTATGTGTGCCACATAATCATAAATCATACATCATCGCATAACACATGTAACAAAAATGGGATTCTTGAAACATCATGACATCATAAAACAAATCATATAAGGTAAATGACTTCATAAAAATAATTCCCTCACAACATAATCAAATCAATGTAATAATAGGGATAAAAACAGAACCCTTTATTATCTTAGATGGAAAATAATTTTGATAAAACACTTGAACTCCATTCTTGAGGAAAATATCCTTTCTTCTTGAAAAACATTTTTTTTCCTTTCTTAACATGTCGTACAAAAAGAAGTTGATTAAAAATAAACTTGAATTAATGTAAAGGAATCTTCTTGGAAATAATATTTTAAAAATCCATTCATGCTGTATAAGTTAAAAAAAACATTCTTCGTACTTTTGTCGGAAAAGTCAAAAAGTACCTCGTACGAAGAAACGACAAAAGATTCCTTTCATATTCTTTACTAAAAACTCACCGAAGGGTAAAATTGGATTTAAAATATTGTAAGTGGATGGAAAAAATATTACATATTGAGGGAACATGGATGTGGATGATAAAATACACCCCAGTAAATACCAAAGTATAAACAATCTCGGTTAAAAATGAGATTGTGATATTTCCCCTTACCTTAGGTCCCACTTGCTTTATAAGTGTACGAACCTCTGGTATAATGATTTAAATCATGTTATTGACTTATTCCAGAATCATATGAATTTTTATTATATCATATATGGTCCACTTATGACTTTATATTACCCATTCTTTTGTAAATTCATGTTAAAGTAGCGTTTTGGGTAAAATCGTCTCATTTGTCGTTCGTGTTTTTAACTTGTAATTATTAATATGATTACTTGGATCATGATTACTTATATCCAGAATGTAAAACATGATTTATATATAATATATATTCAGAATATATATATATATATATATATATATATATATAATATATCGATAAATGGAATTAAATACACCGTTCATGGAGACGGTAGTCCGTACGTACGCATGAACGCTGTTTTCGTTTCCTTATTAAATTGAATGGAATTAAGTAGATGACATACATATAAATATACATAAATCCAGTATCATTATTACGTCATATATTTCATTAGTACTTATTATATATACTTTATAATCATTCATGAATGGTTAATCATTGAGAATGAATCTCATCGCGTCGTGGAGACGGTAGTCCGTACGTACGCACGAGCGATGATATCGTTCCCATGGTCGTGGAATTGTGTTGAAGTGTATGTATAATATTTAATTATCAATATCACTTTATAATAATCATATATAGTTACTCATTACACCATTATACCCATCCTATTAAGGTGGTGGCGGAAAATAGCTTACACCACGGCGTGGAGACGGTATTCCGTACGTACGCACGCGCGGTGATTTCATTTTCCATAGGATAGATAGATGGTTAAATAGGGTTGTTTCATAATTATAATAACATATCAGTATATTAATGATACTGATTTTATTACTTCATAATGAAACAACTAAAGAATAAGAAGTTTAAGAAGAAATAAATTGGAAAGGATCGGTAATGGATATTACCTCTTCTTTGAAGTGATTCTTTGAGACCTTCTTTTAGGGCACTAAAATTGGTCTTTGAGGAAGAACAGAACCTATAGGATGTTTCTAGGGAAGTGGAGAGGAGAATTTGGCAGGGTTTGGCTGAGATTGAAGGCTCAAAGTTGTGTGAGGAAGAGAGGGAGGAGGTGCCCTTTTATAGGGGAGGAGAGGGGCATCTTAGGAAAATCTCAAAATATTATTTTATATTAAGGTCAAATTCGGTTTATAATGGTTACAAATGGTCTTATTTCGAAGATAAAGTGGGGATGAGTCGCAATCCTCTCATACAATAGGATTTAGACAAGTTTAGGTTATTATTTTAACCTTATCAATTAGATTTAACTCTAAGTTAAATAATTTAACTTTTACCGTGTCTTTTTGTTTTCTTACACTATATGGTTAATAAACTTACTATATCAAGCCAAAAGAACCCCAAGTTGTTTATTATTAATATATATATCCTTATCTAAGTCATTTGGCCGAAACTTAGATTTTTAGGAATTAAATAACAATTAATAATATAATATTTGTTTTAAAAACTAATTTATGTCAATTTTGACACTATTTGGTACATGATTTTTATGAAATTTCTAACAGAATGATAAGTTCGAACCATGTTACTTAAATCAACAATAACATGTCCTATTAACCTAGAAAATTAGTGTAAGTCATAAAAAGTCTCAAATTACATTTTTTGGGCATTTATAACATCAATTATGTTAATATTTTCTTAAAAAGGTAATTACTGAATTATCGTTGTGTCATAAATAAATTAAATTATTTAAAGTATAAAAATTACAAATAAAATACCATTATGTAGGAAATCTTTTTAGATTTCTAATGAATATTTATAGTCGAATTTATCTTATGTATAACCCTATATTAAAAATGTTTTAGTAAATAAACTTTGATTTTAACTCTTTTAACTCTTCTTTGAATTAAATAATAATAAATGTCCTAATCTAATCCAAGTGGGCCTAAATGATAATATTTTACACTTAAGGTTGTTTTTGGTTGAGATACACTTGTCCAATAGGATTAGGACATGTGTTAGGGTAATATTAATATCATTTTTACCTTTAATTACCCTATTTACTTTTAACTGTGGTAAATAAAAGTAAAAAGTTACTATTCACCAAAAATTATTTTCATCTCATTGAACCACATTTTACTTATTGACATCAACCGTGTCTCTCGGATTTTTGAAATTCCATTCACAGAAGTGGTAAAATTAAGATTTATGAAAAAAAATTAATTTTTTTTACTACCACTTAGTAGTTTCACTATTCATCAAAAATTGAAGTTTTTCAGAAAAATGCCAAAATTTCACCCTAAGCTATAATTGATATTCCAAATTCAAAAATGATTTCTATTTTACAAAATTCCCAACATATAAGTTACATTAATTAATTTTATAATTAATTTCCGCTGTCACAACAAATAGCGTGTTTTTAAGAGATAATAACTATCAAAAGATTAACACTTGTTTATGTCTGGTGTAAATGTGAAATTACATCCAATGACCAAAATTGTATTGAATTGTAAAAATATATTCTAAATATACTTTAAAACCACTCAAATTAATAATTTATCACTATTAATTATTTCAATTAAAAAAGTTGTGTTTAATTAAAATTTAGTAATTTTCACTATTCATCAGAATATGAAAGTTATCCGAAAAGTACCAAAATTTCACCTTAGGCTAAATTCGATACTCTGAATCCAAAAATGAAGTCCATTTTGAGAGCTAAAATTTCTTAAATTTTAAAAGGTGGTTATTACTATTCATAACAGCTAGTTATAATAATATTTTAATAGCATATCGTTGTTTAGTGAAACTCAGTATTGCGTACTACACACGCTATCGAGGAAGGTCGCGATTGTGTGTAATGTAAGGCAAGTCAAGGATGCGTGTTGTGCAAGCTCCTTTTGGTGTAGCGTAAAACACAAGATATTAGTGAAATTAAAAAGTATATTTTTCATAAAATCTTGGGCTGTTACAGTACCTGTACACATGCACATAGAAAACTCAATGAAAAATTGTATAAGGAAAGAAAATAAAATATATAGTATTTTTATAAATAAACCATACATGCATGAACTTATAAATAGTACAAGTTCGATAAAGTAAACCAAAAAGTAAAGGGAAAAAATACACTCCCAACAAGAAAAGTGTCCCAACCTGACACAAACTGGAAAAGTAAAATAATTGAGAGAGCCTCACTCCTAGATCCCAAGATAATACCACCATATGCAGTCTAATAACCCATATCCCCAAGCTCCTCTGAAGTCTCAATCAAACCTATATATTTTCTGCATAATGAAAAATACGTGCAGGCAAAGTCCATGCAGGAGTGAGTATACACTTTCCCAGTAGGATGCCCCAAAAACATGAAGGGGGATAAGTAGGAGATACACTGAATAGGAAATATTTAGATATAAAAAAATTATAGTAAAGAGTGAAGCTCAACCCAACTAGAGAGTGAGGTAAGCTCATCCAAACACAAGGAGATAGAAACAATGAGAAGATGGAATTCTGTTTGAGTCTTCACTACCCATAGTTGGAGAGTAGACTCATCCAACTATGATAATCTAGACATGAAAAGAACGTAACATACCCTATGTGTATTCTTCTATCCTGGAAGGAGAGTAACCAAAACCTAGGGAGTGGGTACTGAAATAGGATATAAATATACGATCATTCAAAAAAATCCCAAACAAGAGAGTAAGGGGGTCTCCATCACACAGCTCAACCCAAGTAGAACAGTCACCAACAAATCCAAAAGTAACCAAGAATGATGACCAATACTCCACATGTCTTCCCTAAACACGCAAGTCAAAGGGACTCAATCACCACACCTTGATAATATCTGCTTTGGGCAGAGATGACTCACTCACATTTTTTTAGGTCGTGTCACAAGAACGTGTCTCAGTGGGGAAAGAGTCCCTCTTACTTGTGCATCCAAAGTTATGTCAAAACATATCTCATCACCGATCTACATAGTCGAGAGTTCATTTCTCAAGGTTGAGGATGCATGACCAGCCTGACTGCAGGTTCCACTCTAGTGTCATCGTGGACCCATGCCCAACCCAGGTGGAGGGTTCCACTGTAGTGTTTCCGAGGACCCATGCCCAGACCGACTGGAGGGTGATACTCAGAATATGACGAGGACCCATGCCCAACCCGGCTCAAGGGTTCCACTCTAGTGTTGTTGAGGACCCATGCCTAGCTCAGCTGGAGGGTTCCACTTGGAAGACATCAAGGAACTACACTAGTCATCCCTGCTAGATGGAAACTCTCTAAAAGCATTGAGGAACACCACTCCCCATCCCAGCTGGAGTGTAATCTCATAAATATTTGATATGCCTGGCTAATCACTATTGTCATCGAACACCACCTAAAGATTCTTCATGCTCGAAACACCTCACATCATATCCCAAAAGCTAAAACTGAGGTCACAATCACGTTCTATGTGAAAACACATACATGATATTCTATTTACTTGCCCAAAATGAATAACTGGTGAAAAAGGAACTTTTCACTGTAATATGTCTGAATGGGACATCATGGGGATCACATCTCGACCCCAAACTTTAAATTAAAAATTTGACCTCAAAAGGTTCATCCCAAAGAGAGGATCACACTACTATAGTTGGCATGCCAATTGGACAATCCATTTAGAAGAAAAGGCCATTTAAAGATGCTGTATGAAGATTAGCCGGGACCCAGGGCTGATCGGCCATGGAATGACCATCGCGGTCAGTCCACTGGCCACATCAACTGACCTCACGGTCATCTGTCATGGTCGACCGATTGCTTCTACTGGCCCTACAAAAATTCTAGCCACCTAGGCTTCGTGATCGACTACCGTGGTCACAGTCATCTCCCGCTGACCCTGGATCTGACTCGGGTTTGACCTACTGATTTGGGCCCAACCCATATTGGTTACGCCCAACCCAACCAGAATCATTTGGGCCTATTCAGCACGACACACCTTCCGAAGTCAGCCTAACCCTCCAAGTTGTCTTCATCCCCACGTCAACGCAACGAGGGTTTCCACCTCGGGTCTTACCTCATAACCCTTCCTGGACGATCGACCAGGCCACACGACACCGCCAATCGCTGCCAGTGGCTGCTCACTAGTGGTCTCTTCCATGGACCACCATGCTTCCTCAAGTTACCCAAAAACCAAACTGAAACCAGATATGAAATCCTTGTTCTGAGAATTTCACATAACTAAGATCCTCTTGACAATCTATCAATGATTCGGCATGCTAAAAAGTAAATGGTGATATTCATGAATAATAGATGAAGAACACGCAAAAAAGAATATTCGAGCATAGATCGATGGTTTTGTTAGTTTGGTCATCAATGAAGATAATCAAAATAATGAAACAAAAATATAAGAAATGGATTCTTGATCAAGAAATTTCATTCATAAAGTAAAATGGAGTATTTCTACCTCATTGGATCCATTCATCACTAAACATGTCCACTGAGCTTCCACTATGATCTACTAAAGGTTCATCGATGATTCCTTCTTGATCTTCCAAATAACGAAGGGAGAAATAGAGATCATGGTGGATGGAGTATTAGGCTCTAACCCTAAAATATCCTCTTAACCACCTATTTATAAAATTTAACAAAACACCTGCCAACAATTTCGGCTTCCAAACATCCCAAACCGTCTCACTTTATGTCGTTCTTAGGTAAAAAACCCCATTATGAACTCAATGATAATCTCATATTTCAAATCCGAGTCTCTGTTCAAAAGTTATTCGATGCGAAGTCTGAGATAAACTAAAATAATTTAATTATTTTATTTATGATTATTCCCTCTATGTATTTTTCTACATAATACCCATGCCGATGAAAGTTATGTCCCACCTAGGGTAAACACCACGTTTCAGACTCAACCATGCCCTCAAATTTCTGATCCGAGCTACCATTTGATAG
Source organism: Viscum album (assembly GCA_963277665.1). Lineage (NCBI taxonomy): Eukaryota > Viridiplantae > Streptophyta > Magnoliopsida > Santalales > Viscaceae > Viscum > Viscum album. The sequence continues at coordinate 155,427 of CAUJRU010000497.1, forward strand.
TTATCACTTTTAATTCACATTAATAGTATAAAATATACTTAATATTTTTATAAAATTTATTCCAGGCACACTGGGGCTCATAATTTCATGTTTTCTCAGTGCCTAGCTCTGGAAATATATATAGAAATATTTCAATTTTTTACAAGTAAAAAACCTGGTCTCTATATCATTCCCTCCTTCAATATTTTCATCCCAAAAAAAAAACTAGGAAAACAAATCCTGATACTGAGCCTACATCTGGATCTCCCATTCTCAAGAACTCTTCTACATGTTTTAATAGTTCCACAACATGCGAACCAAAGGGATGGTTCATCCACGTAAGGTCTACTCGTGTCAATCCTCGATCACCACTGGGTGCTCTGCAAAGGTGGATCCATCTTCAATGTCCCGATCGCCCAGATGATGACATGCATAGGATCATGAATGTATCTTCTCAGCTATGACATATGGAAGGCGTCATGCAGCCACTTCATCTTTGCGGGTAGGGAAAGGCATTAAGAAACCTCATCAACCCTTTATAGGATCTCAGACGACCCAATGAACCTTGGGGATAACTTTACTCCCTAGAAAAACCTCCGCATTCCACATCCTGGAGAGACTTTCAAGAAGACATGGTCTCCCTGTTGGAACTCCAGTGGCCTATGACAGTAGTCCATGTAGGATTTATATCTTCTTTGGGTTGTTCTCATCTATTCACGAATGACCTACACTTTCTCCATCATCACTTTCACCAACTATGGTCCCATGAGGGATGACTCTCCAACCTCCATCCATCTTAAAGGTGACCTACAGGGTCTCCCGTATGGGGACTCAAAAGGTTCCATGATAATGGTAGAGTGGTATATGTTGTTGTACATAAACTCTACCAAAGGCAGATGATCCTCCCATCTCTAGATGAAATCTCACATGCAAGCCCTCATCATATCCTCCAACACCTGGATAGTGTGCTTGGTCTACCCATTGGTATAGGGGTGAAAGGTCATACTCATCTGAAACTGGGTCCCAAATTCCTCCTATAGGTCTCTTCACAATCGTGACGTAAACCATGCATCGCGATTATATACAATCTTTGAGGGTACCCCGTGAAGGCGGTACATACAACTGCCCCAAACTCTTCACTGAACTCCATTCTATGATAGTAAGTAAGTTCACCAACTTCATGATTCAGTCTACAAACACCTAGATGATGTCATAGCCCTTCATCGTGTGCGGAATACCCATGATGAATTCCATGGATATGCCATCTCATTTCTACTCTGGGATCTCAAGAGGATACAACAAAACCACCAGAACCTGATGCTCAGTCTTCACCTACTGACAGGTGAGGCATAGTGAGATGAACATAGCTATGCTTAATCTCATTAATGACCACAAAAACTACCACTAAAGATCCATTTACATCTTCCCCACACCAGGATGTAAAGCTAAGGGATAAGTGTGTAACTCTCACATCACCTCCTCCCATATCATGATTGGAACCACTATTCACTCTTAGAACATGATCTCATGATTCCCTACTTTATAATATCCATTTGGTGTATCACCAGTGGATATCTGATCATGTAGAACTTCTCAATTGATGTCTCCCAGTTGGGATTCTTTCACACGCTCAAATAACAAATGAGCTAGCACCATCGACTATAGAAAAACTATACCCTCCTTCTCCACCAGAGTCAACTGTAGGGAAGCTAACTATTCTAAAGCTTCATGCACTAGGGAAGCCTGTGAAATCTTACTAAGGGCATATTCTATAGTTTTTTCCTTCCCTGGAGTATAGACTATATTTAATTTTTAGTCATGTAGGAACTCCAACCAGCATCGTTGCCTCAGATTCATATCTCTCTGGGTAAAGATGTACCTAAAGCTCTTGTGGTATGAGTAAACCACAAAATGATCTCCCATAAGATAGTGTCTCCAAATCCTTAGGGTGAAGAATACCACTGTGAGATATAAGTCATGAGTCTTATATTTCTTTTCATGGGGTTTCAATTGCCTTAACCTATATGCAATGAATTATTTTTGTTGCATCAACATTAAACCAAACCTATATCCTGAGGAATAAAAATACACTACAGACTCAGCACCTTCCTCTGGTAGTCTTAAAACCAGAGCACTCTTCAGCCTCTACCTCAACTCCTCGAAGGCCTTCTAGAACTGCTCAGACTAGGTAAACCGTTGTACCTTCCGCATCAGAGCAGTCAAATGGGATACAATCCTAGAGAAGTCTCCCAAAAATCTCCTATAGTACCCGGACAAACCAAGAATGTTTCACACCTATAACACATTCTTGGTTGGATCCCAAGAAACCACTACATTGATCTTTACTAGATCCATGTCTAAACCTTTTCCATATATGACATTCCCCGAAAAGTGAAACTCATGTATCTAGAACTGTAACTTCGAGAGCTTTCCTTAAAGATTATTCTCTCGAAATAATCAAGAACCATCCTCAAGTACTCTACATGATCCCCCTCTGACACAAACTAGATGAGTATGTCATCGATAAAGACAAAAAAAACTTGTCCAAATATGGTTGGAATATCTAGTTCATCAAGTCCATAAATATGATAGGGGAATTTTTCACACCAAAGGGAATCACTAGGAAATTTTAGTGCCCATAGCGACATCGAAAATCCAACTTAGGAATATCAGCCCCGTGAACCCATAGTTGGTGGTAGCCATATCTGAGATAAATCTTGGAGAACCATCTCACACCTTGAAACTGGTCGAAGAGGTTGTCGATTCTCAATAAGGGATATTTTTTATTTATCATGGCCTTGTTCAGGTGATGATAATCCACGAAAATCTATAAGCTCCTGTCTTCCTTCATGAAAAAAACTGGAGCCTCTTAGGGGGACACACTGGTTTTGATGGAAACCTTCTCGTGAAGGTCCACCAACTGTAATCGTAGCACTCAAATCTTGGTGGGTTCCATTCGATATGCCATAGAAGATATCGAGGTAGTCCCTAGTTGGAAGAAAATGAAAAACTCCAACTCCCTCCTTGGAGGTAGTCTCAGAATGTATTCTGAGAAGAAGTCCATATAATAATCCACAACTAAAGGAACCAAGATTATTAAAGAGTCCACTGCACTAAGGGTTAAACTCCCTAACAGATGGGTGAAAGGCTGTAGACTCCTGTACACGACACTTGTCTTCCCTGCTATGAGGTCTCTTTCACTAAGAAAGGAGAACCTCATCCAATCAGTGTGCAGACATCTGACTAGCCTGTGGTGACAGTCAATCTGGGCTCAAACCATGGAAATCCAATCCATTCCCAAGATGAAATCATAAGGTTCCATCATGATGATTAGTAGTTCTCACATAAACCTTTTTTCTCTAAGAGATAGATCACACTACTGATAGATGAAATAAATAGAAGAAGTTCTCCCTGTAGAAACCTCAAGACAAAGATGATGTAATAGTTCCTTTATTGAGAGATCCAACTCCCATACCAAGAGTAAAGAGATAAAATAGTGTCAGATACTATGTCTAATAATACTAAAGAAAGAGTATAATAAACACAGAGCATACTTCAGATTATCTCGTGCATTGGAGGATCACGAATATCCATAGATTGCAGCTGTCCACAACCCCGACAACCAACTCCCTGAGCCTAACGTGGGATGCCTGGTGGTGGTGGTGGGAGAATCTCATAGCATCATCCCCCACCTATATCTCCTCATTCTACTCTTCTAGAACCACCTCCTTAGGGACCACCCTATCCCTACCTAGGGGATCCTTGATCATGGCGTTGTCTCTTCCTTAGTGGGCCACCTGCTATCTTCTTGGGATGATCAGCACACCTAGTCAGACAGTCTCATGCCATGTGACCTCACCCATGGAAAGCATAGAACTAGACCTCTATAGGCTTACCTAGTGCTCTGCACTACCCTAGTGCTGCCTAACCACGTGCTGAGTCTGATCCTGGGAAGATATCCTATGTTGAGATCTTGTCAACTAACATCGAATGGCTATCATAGACGTATCAGCTCTATAGCATCCAATTTTAGTCCCAGCTAACTGAAACCCCTATGACATAAATCTTTCTATCACCAGTGATATCTACAGTGCCCCAACATAGGTAGGGATGCACAAAGTTACTATTCTAGAATGGATCTATCTACAGAGTCCCTTTATGAACTTCTGTTCCCATAATTATCCATCAAGGATTATATCTAGAGAGTACCAAGTGAGGTCTATAAACCTAGCTAAGAACTCTGCCACTATCATCCCTCCTCATCAAAGTTACAGAAGCTCTAGAATTTGAATGGAGTGTAAGTAGGAGGGGTAGCACTCCTCACGAAATATCTGCTGGAAGTCATCCCATGAGAGTGTCGACTCATCGTGAATCTGGGTAACTAAGATCCACCAACATCCAATCATCTTGTAGAAAATACTGGCCTCCAAAGACACCATCTGATCTATTGGTGTTCATATAAGTCTGAAGAGGTGGATCACTGAGTCCAACCAATCATCAAATACTTGAGGATCTGGCTCATCGTGAAACCTCAACAGTCTTTATCACTGGAAATTGTGAAGTGCGCTCAGCCTATGCTCATTCTCATCCTATTCTACTGGGAATATCTACTAATCAATGGGTAGAGGTGCTTCTGTCACCCCACCTAGAGGAAGGGGATCACATGATGGACCATGAATTGATTCCTTGTCTTTAAAAGGGTCTTCATCATGAACCGAAGCTGGTATCCTGAATGGATGCTGTCGCGAATGCATCCTGAAATTTATCAAGGAGTACAATAGTTAGATGCTTAAAGACCCAAGATTGACGTACATGGACATTACATTTCTTTTATGGAATACTTAATACATTACACAAATGTAAACCCAAAGAACATATTAGTTTAGTGTCTTTGGAAACTTGGAACATAATATTCTATCTTGGTGAAAGATCTTCAACATCTCCCATAAAGATCTTCCCCTTTTGTTTTCCTACATAAAATCTTTCTTTATATCCTGGGGAAAAGAAAACATAAAAAGGGCGAGCTCAAATGCTCAGTAAGGATAAAAATAGATAATATAAAACATACCACAAACATAAGAATGTGAAAACATGAACATAAAGTTTAAATATCAAAATATTGGGTCATGAAATAAATCTTGGTAGTAAGTAATTCATAGATCATAAAGAAACATTAACCATGATAAAATAGCATTTTTATAAAACATGGAATTGTGGTAAAATAATAAGCACATAATATGATTTTAGTAGTAGCCAAGGAATTGATACCAATACCATAATAATTGACAAAGTCTATTACTAAACTGGTTTTACTTTTCAGTTCCAGACATGTATTACTGAACCAGATTTACTTGTCATTCTAGCCCTGTATTACTGAACCAGATTTACTTGTTATCCCAGCCCTATATTACTGAACCAAATTTACTTGTCATTCCATTCATGTATATCTCATTAGATATAAATCTTTACCCAATTCATTGGATGGAGATATAGGTCCCACCCATGTCATAGTGAAATCATTCTTACATGTTCCATAAAACATAAATTAGTCATCATAGCATAACCCGTGAAATAAAATGGGTTTCTTAAACAAAATTACATTATAATCCATATAAAATAAATAGATTTCATAAAAATAATTCCATCATAAACACAATTAAATTAAATTAATAATAGGGATACAAACATAACGTTATGTAACCTTATATAGAAAATAATTTTGATAAAACACTTGAACTTAATTATTGAGGAAAATATCCTTTCTTTTTCAAAAATGTTTTATTTTACCAAAATGCTATGAAATTTTAAAATAAAAGAGTTTAGTTGAAAATAATCTTGAAATTGTGTAGAGGAATATCCATGGAAATAAGGTGTCATGAAACTATAAAAATACATTCATGCTGTATAAGTTAAAAAAACATTCTCCTCATACTTTTTCTAGAAAATTCAAAATGTACCTCAAATAAAATAACGACAAAATATTCTTTTCATACCATTTAATAAAGATTTACCAAAGGGTAAAATTAAATTTAAAAAATTGTATAATAATAGGAATAATATTACATAATTAGGAAACATGTATGTGGATTATAAATATACCCTAGTAAATACTTACATATAAACAATCTCGAATAAAAATGAGATTGAAAAATTATCCCTTACCTTAGGTTAAATTTCTTTCGCATGTGTCTGAAACTCCTTTATAGTGGATTTAAACATATTATTAAATTGTAACAGAACCATAATAATATTTATGATAACATATATCATTCACTTATGACTTTATATTTCCTGTTTATTTATCAATTCCATGTTAAAGCAATGTTTTATGTAATAATTGTTTAATTTATCGTACGTGTTTTAACTTGTTATTCTTGATCTTATTACTTAGATATTGATTTAATTACTTAGAGAATTTAAAAAATTATTTATATATCATAAATATCAATTATATAAATATATATAATAGATAGATAAATTAAATGGAATACACCGTTCATGGAGACGGTAGGCCGTACATACGCATAAACGCTGTTTATGTTTCCTTATTGAATTGAATGGAAGAAAGTAAATGGTATATATATAGACACACACACACACATAAATCCAATATAATTATTATTTCATATATTTCATTATTATTTATTATATATACTTTATAATTATTGTCGAATGGTTAACGTGGAGAATGAATCTCATCGCGTCGTAGAGATGATAGGCTGTACGTACTTACGAATGACGATATCATTCACTTAATGGTTAAATGGTTTGGAATTTATGGTATATTAATTATAAATAATAATTATCATGTTATATTAATTATTTAAATCCATTATAATCATAATTATACGCATCCAAATTAAGTATTGTTGAATATCAAATTACACCACAACGTGGAGATGGTAAGCCGTATGCATGCACGCATGGTGATATTGTTATTTGTAGGACAAATAAAAGAAGATATAAGGTTGTAACATAATTATAATAACATATAACAATGTATAATATTCTTTATTTTAAATTTATTATGATAAAAACAAAACAAGAGGAAGTATAATGTGAAAAGAATTTTGAAAGAGTTGATAAAACAATTACCTCATTTTCAAGTATCTCTTTTTGGTTTGCACAAAAGGTCTCCATATGATTGATTTATGCCCAAATTTTGGCCTCTATAAGGACAGGAGGGATGTTGGTAGCTTATTTGAGAAGATTTTAGATGATAAAAATGGCTTGAAAGTTGTGAGTAAGTGGATAGAGGTGGTGACCTTTTATAAGAGGGAGGAGGGGCACTTTTGGAAAGTCCTAAAATAATAATTTATTATAAATTTATTTTCAGTTTATAATGGTAAAAAATAATTTTTTTCAAATATAAGATGAGTATGGGTCTAAATCCTTTCAAAAAATAAAATTTATACATGTTTTTATTTTATTTTAAACCTTATCATTTGTATTTATCCTTATTTAATCTACTTAATTTTATTTATGGTAATAATATTCAAAATATTAAATGGTTATAAAAATTAACTTATGTGTTTTAAATTTTCCATAACTGGATACTTTATGAAATTTTAGAACATTTAATTTTCACTTGGTAATTTTTAAATATTTTTGTGATTTTTAAATAATTTAATAATATGTTATTTTTATAAAATATCAATAGTGTCAATTTTGAAACTATTCATTTATTTGACTTTAAATAAAATATACAAGAAGTTAAATTCAAAAAAATAATAATTAATATACTCCTAACATGTCATAGTCACCTATAAAATTCATTTATCACATTAATTAGTTCATATAATATTTATTTTAATAATTTTAAAACCATTTATTTGATATTTCTATCAATAAAATAATTGCTACATCACTATTGTGTCATCATTAATGGTAATTATTTAGTCTCTAAAAATTCTAAATAAATTCACATGATGTATATAATTTATTATATTTCTTTAAAATATTTATCTTCTAAGTTTTATGAAGTTTATCAGTGTATTAAAATTATTATACTTATAAGATATACAAGAGTGACATGTTGTAATTTTCTTTTGTTTTAATTATAATCACATCACTTTCATAGAAAAAAGTCTATTAAATGAATAAATTACGACCCTTAGGTGATATTGGTAGACTTTAATTAATCCAATATAATTTTGGAATGTGTTAGGGTAATTTTATTATCTTTACCATATTTTTTGTTATCCTAATTTACTCGATTTACCTTTAAATGTGGTAAATAAAAATTACCGTAGTTACTATTCATAATATCCAAAAAAATAAAAGTAACCCATTAACATAATTTTGACCCACTTATTCCAAATATGAAGTCAATTTTTCAAAATTCTAAATACATAAGTTCCATTAATTAATTTAAAATTAATTTTCATTTTCAAAACCAGAAATCGAGTTTTTAAGAAGTAAAAACTAGCAAAACATTGACTTGTGTTTATGTCCAATTTTGATGTGAAATTACTTCCAATGAAAAAAATTATATTAAATGATAAAAATATAATCCAATTAAACTTTAAAATCAATTAAAAATATAATCTAACTATATAAATAAATTAGATGAAAAGACAATTTTGAATTAAAATGCTTCACTATTCATTAAAATATGAATTTTATCAGAAAAATACCCAAAATTCAACCAAATTAAATTTTGATGTCCTGGTTCCAAATAATATATTATTTTGTGAAATATAAAATAGAAAAGTTTTAAAAAGTAAATTTAAAATAGGTGGGCCATCAAAAGGCAGAAAAAGTGCATTTTTTGATTAATACTTATTTTACCCAAAAAATTGAATTGGTTCTTATATTGTGTTTTAGAAAATACATAATATTAATGTTAATGTTATATAAAGTTCAAAAATTTGGTTAATACTATTCATAATGGCTAGTTTATATCCCATTAAATAATAATATTTTAATAATATATCATTGTTTAGTGAAACTCGATATTACGTACAACACAAGCTACTGAGGAAGGCCAATATTGCATGTAATTAAAGACAAGAATATTGTTACATATATTGAAAGCTAATATGGTGTTTTATATAGCACAATCTAATATTGGTGTGGCATACAACATAATACATCAAAGAAATTAAAAAGAATCTATCTCATAAAATCTTGGGGTGTTACATTATACCCCCCTTAAAATGAATTTCGCAATCAAAATTTGTCGGGGTTATAAAAGGTTTAATACTTAAAAGTTTAATTTGTAGAAATCCACATCATAAAAATGAATACTAAAACTTAATTTTAAAAAATAAAGTTAGAGACATAATGCTTATGCAAAGTAACTCATCACTGAGTTTCCACATAGGAGAACATAGGTGGGAAGCAAAAAATTGGATATGGAATAAAAAATATAACCATAAAGTTCTAATGGAGAGTGATAGAGAACAAGGATAGGAGAAAATTAACAACCAGAAAGACATAAATCTATGATGATTTAAGGTACGATCTAATTCATCATATAAGAGGGTACTAGGATAATATTTTTGGTTTTCAAGATAATTTTCCTATTGTTGAAGAACATGAATAGAAATATATACCTAAGTTTAGTACAATCTCATCATTGGTCATGCCTTGAACAATTTACAATTCATCTCTTATTCAAAGAAACGAAGTTGAATTTTTCATTCCTGAAGTGTTAGAAGATCATGCGATCCATAAATATAATGATAGGATATTCCATCTGTCTCAATAAAAAGGTTAGCATAGGTGATAAAATATGAATAATTCCACCTATAGTGATATAAGACTTTATTATAACTAATTTCATATGAAGTTTAACTTTAAATTTCAATAAATTTATGACATTAAAATCTTTATAAAATCAGAAAATCCAAAACTATATAAAAAGGTTCACTTACTCAACTTAACATTTAACCCTTATATATCACAAGGTATATCTTGTTAGTCACATTCCAAAAGTGTGAACACCTTCATCATATTCTCTTGTGTCATGGTAATAAACTAAATTACCATATATCCTCATTTAAAACATGCATGTTTTCTTATTCCAAAACTTATTGGATATATTTATTAAGTCCCAAAAAGTTTTATTCTTTATCCATGATAGAATAACCCTCTTGTAAACAACTCAATAATTAGTTCCCAAGAAACTAGAATCATCTAATTTACTTATTCAAATACAACATATCCACACCCAAACATCATTATCTTAAATTATGGGACATATTAAGGGATATATTTCCCTTAATGACGTGTTCTCCAAGTATATCACTTTACCCTTAAATCAATTTTTGTCTCCTTCAAATTATTCAACATATACTTTCCAATCCTTGATGAAAAACTTATACAAAAAAACTTATATATTTCATGATTCATATAACATAATATTTTAATTTAGAAACATATACACCTCAATCATCCAACTTTATTCTTAAACCATTACTCAGGATCCATCATATTCATCTTTCCTAAAATATGAATCATGTCTTAAGGTTTCTCAACCTCAAGACTCTTAGGTTTAATGTAAAAAATACTAGAAGAACATCACATACATTTCACATGTCTTTTACAATATCTTTATCCTCAACAGTATAACCAATAATCATACCATCTTCATGATTCTCTTCATTATATTTCCACTTAGGAAATCAGTCTTTATAATTTCCATAATTTCCACACCTAAAAAATTCAATGGTTAACTATATTCAATGTAGTTTGGGTAATTGAATAAAACCAGAAAGAAAAGCGTGAAAAATAAATATCATAGATCAGAAACACATAAGTAAGGAAAATTACTTATAATATTTCAATCTATGATATATTTGGTTTAACCTTAGGTTAGTCATGATTATCAAAAAAAACCTAGGATTTTAAACTATACTCGTCTTATCCTTAGGAAATCCCTAGACATATCCTTATAAATATCTATAGGTATATCACTAAAGTTTACACATCCTAATTTCCAAAGGATGACTAAACCTTCATTCTGATACCAATTGTAAAGACCCAAGATTGACGTATATGGACATTACATTTATTTTTTGGAATACTTAATACATTACCCAAATATATTCCCAAATACCATATTAGTTTAGTGTATTTGGAAACTTGGAACATAATATTATATATTGGTGAATGATCTTCAACATTTCACATAAAGATATTCCCCCTTTTTTTCTACCTAAAACCTTTTATTATATTATGGGGAAAATACAAAATAAAAAGGGGAGCTCAAATGCTTAGTAAGGGTAAAAATAGAGAACATAAAACAAACCACAAAAATAAGAATGTAAAAACATGAATATAAAGTTTAAATATCAAAATCTTGGGTCATGAAATTAATCTTGGCAGTACATAAGACATAGATCATAAAGGAACATTAACCATGATAAAATAGAATTGGCATAAAACATGGAATTGTGGAAAACTAATAAGCACATAATATAATTTCCATAGTATCCAAGGAATTGCTACCAAGACCATAATAGTGGAAAAATTCCATTAATGAACTGGGTTTACTTGCCGTTCCATCCATGTATTGCTGAACCGGATTTACTTGCCGTTCCAGTCCTGTATTACTGAACTAGATTTACTTGTCTTCCCATCCTTGTATTACTAAACTAGATTTACTTTCTATTCCATTAATGTCTATCTCATGATATATAAATATTCACCCAATGAATTTGAGGGAGATATAGGTCCCTCCAATCTCATAGTGAAATCATTATTACATGTTCCATAAAAACATAAACCAGTCATCATAGAATAACCCGTGAAATAAAATGGGTTTCTTAAACAATATTCCATCATAATATATATAAAATAAATTTATTTCATAAAATAATTCCATAATGAACAAAACAAAATAAAATTAATAATAAGGATATAAACATAACCTTATGTCATAATATACATAAAATAATTTTGATAAAACACTTGAACTTAATTCCTGAAGAAAATATCCTTTCTTTTTCAAAAATGTTTTCCTTTCCCAAAATTCCATGCAATTTTAAAAGAAAAGAGTTTCATTGAAAATAATATTTAAATCATGTAGAGGAAGATTCATGAAAATAAGGTATCATGAAACCATAAAAATCTATTCATGTCTTATAAGTTAAAAAAACATTCTCCTCATACTTTTGTCAGAAAAGTCAAAATATACCTCAAATCAAATAACGAAAAAAGATTCTTTTCATACCATTTAATAAAAATTCAAAAAAGGGAAAAATTAACTTTAAAAAATTATAGAAGAATATAAATAAAATTACATAATCAGGAAACATGGATGTGGATGATAAATATACCCCAGTGAATACTTACATATAAACAATCTCGGATAAAAATGAGATTGCAAAATTATCTCTTATCTTAGATCCAATTTCTTTCATATGTGTCCGAAACTCCTGTATATTGTATTTAAAAATATTATTAACTTTTAAAAGAACCATAATAATATTTATGATATCATATATGATTCACTTATGACTTTATATTACCTATTTATTTATGAATTCCATGTTAAAGCAACGTTTTGGGTAATACTCATTTTATTTATCGTACGTGTTTTGACTTGTTATTCTTGATATTATTACTTAGATCTTGATTTACTTACTTCCAGAATGAAAAAAATGATTTATATATCATAAATATAAATTATATAAATATATAAAATAGATAGATAAATGAAATGGAATACACCATTCATGGAGATGGTATGCCGTACGTACGCATGGACGCTGTTTCTGTTTCCTTATTGAATTGAATAGAAGCAAGTAAATGAAATATATACATATATATACATAAATAAATTAGAATAATTAGGTCATATATTTCATGATTATTTATTATATATACTTTATAATCATTCTTGAATGGTTAACGTGGAGAATAAATCCCATTGCATCATGGAGACGATAGGCCGTACGTACACACAAGCAATGATATCATTAACTTAATGGTTAAATGGTATGGAATTGGATGGTATATTAATTATAAATAATAATTATCATGTTATATTAATTATTTATATAAATTATACTCATCATTATACCCATCCAAATTAAGTATTGTTGAATAAAAAATTACACCACGACGTGGAGACGACAAGCCGTACGCACACACGCATGGTGATATTGTTATTCGTAGGATGGATAAAATGAGGTATAAGGTTTTCCCATAGTTATAATAAAATATCATCATGTAGTAGATACTTTATTTATTAATTTATTATGGTAAAAACATAAGAAGATTAAGTACAAGAAGGAAAGAATTTTGAGAGAGGTGATAAAACAATTATCTCTTTTTCGAGTATCTCCTTTTGATTTTCACAAAAGGTATCCCTAGGATGGATTTATGACCAAAGTGCGGCCTCTAGGAGGATTTGAGGGATGTTGGGATCTTATTTTAGCATAGTTTGTATGATCCAAAGGGCTTAAAATGTGTGAGTAAGTGGGTATATGTGGTGACCATTTATAAGAGAGTTGAGGGGAACTTTAGGAAAGTCCTGAAATATTAATTTATCATAAATTGATTTTCAGTTTATAATGGTACCAAAATCATTTATTTATAATATAAAAACATTATTGTTCTAAATCCTCTCAAACAATAAAATTTAGATCTATTTTTATTTCATTTTAAACATTATCATTTTTATTTATCCTTATTTAATCTACTTAATTTTATTTGTGGCAATAATATTCTAAATATTAAATGGTTATAAATATTTACTTATGTGTTGTAAATTTTAAATAATTGAATACTTTATGAAATTTTAGACAATATATTTTTCAATTTTTAATTTTAATTTTTTTTGTGATTTTTAAATAATTTAATAATATGTTATTTTTATAAAATATTAAGTGTCAATTTTGACACTATTCATTTATTTGACTTTAACTAAACTCCAAAAAGAAGACAAATTCAAAAAAAAAAAAAAATTTAATATACCTGTAACATGTCATAGTCACCTATAAAATTAGTAGAGCACATTAAATAGTTCATATAATATTTATTTTAATATTTTAAAACCATTTATTTTATATTTATATCAATAAAATAATTTCTACAACACTATTGTGTCATCATTAATAGTAATTATTTAGTCTTTAAATATTATAAATAAATTAAAATGATGTAGATAATTTCATTATATTTCTTTAGAATATTTATGTTTGAAGTTTTATGAATTTTATCACTATATTAAAATTATTATACTTATAAGATATAAGAGAGTGAAATGTTGTTACTTTCTTTTGTTTTAATTATAATTACATCACTTTCATAGAAAAAAGTCCATTAAATTAATAAATTCAGACCCTTAGGTGATATTGGTCGACTTTATTTCACCAAATATGTTTTTTAGGTGTTAGGGTAATTTTATTATCTTTACCATATTGTTTGTTACCCTAATTTACCCGATTTACCTTTAACTTTGGTAAATAAAAATTACCATGGTTAGTATTCAAAATATCCAAAAAAATAAAAGTAAACTATTAAAATAATTTGGATCCACTAATTCTAAATATGGAATCTATTTTAAAAATTTAAAACACAGAAGTTTTATTAGTTAATTTAAAATTAATTCCCACAGTCAAAATGAGAAAGTGAGTTTTTAAGAAGTAAAAACTATCAAAAGATTGACATGTGTTTATGTCCAATTTAAGTGTGAAATTACTTAAAATGAAAAAAATTAGATTAAATGATAAAATTATAATCCAATTACACTTGGAAACCAATTAAAAATATAATCTAACTATATAAATAAAATAGATGAAAATGCAGTTTTGAATTAAAATGCAATATTTTTCACTATTTATTAAAATATTAATTTTATCATAAAAATACCAAAAAATAAAACAATGTAAATGTTGATGTCCATATTCCAAATAATATATTTATTTTTTAAAATAGAATATATAAAAGTTTTAATAACTAGATTTAAAATTGGTGCTCCATCAAAAGGTGGCAAAAGTGCATTTTTTGAATAATACTTCTTTTAACCGAAAAATTGAATTGGTTATTATATCATATTATAGAAAATACATAATATGAATGTTAATGATATATATATTTTAAAATGTGGTTAATACTATTCATAACAGCTAGTTTATATCCCATTAAATAATAATATTTTAATAATATATCATTATGTACTGAAACTCGGTATTGCGTACAATGCAAGCTATTGAAGAAGGTATCTCTTGCGTGTAATTCAAGCCAAGAACAGTGTTGCATATACTACAAGATAATGCAATATTGTGTATAGAACTAGCTAATATTGGTGTATCATACAATAAAAGACATCAAAGAAATTAAAAAGAATCTATCTCATAAAATCTCAAGGTGTTGCAAGATGAGAATATATATATAACAATAACAAATGGGGAGTTGACTCAAAAAGTATCCCATATGATGCATGTACCATTATTCCTTTCAATAATTGTCTTAGGGTGCCGAGTCGACAAGCAGGTAATCAGGGTCCTGGTGAATGGATACGTCAGACACTTATACCATCACTAGACTCCATAGCTTGAGAACTACTCTCGAGACACTTCGACACTGTTTCCCTAAACCCAACTATGACCTTTTTAGGGAAACATCTAATCAAAGTCACAAGGGTCTAACCACCTATGATACTAATTTTTCATGATCCAACCCATGATGGGGATCGAGCTGTAACTACCCCAAGCCTGCCACCATAGTCTAGAGGGTGGCGAAAAGTGCTGAAGGAACAACAAACTTGGGGAGGCCTTTGCCTAAGTACGTGTGCACATGCACACAACCAACTCCATACAAAAGGGCATAGGGAAATAAAATAAAATATAAAAAACTACTATAAATAAAATATACATGCATGGATTTCTAAACAATACAAGTATGGTAAATTAAATTAAAAAGTAAAGGGAAAAAATACACACCTACCCAGAAAAGTGTCCCAACTTGACAAAAACTGGAAAAGTAAAATAATTGAGAGAGTCCCACTCCTAGATCCCAATATAACACCACCGTATGTTGTTCAAGAACCCGTATCCCCAAGATCCTCTAAAGTCATGATCAAACCTATTTTTCATCCATATAAGGCATGATACGTGCGGGCAAATCCCATATAGGGGTGAGTATAAACATACCTAGTAGGATTCCCTGAAAAGGTGAAGGGGGAGCAGTAAGTGATACATTGAAGAGGAAAGAAGTAGATAGAAAAAAGTATAGTAAAGAGTGCAACTCAACCCAACAATAGAGAGATGTAAGCTCATCCAAACATAAGGTACTAGAAATGATGAGAAGATGAACTTCTCGTCGATTATTCACTACCTATAGTAGGAGATTAGACTCATCCAACTACGAGAAGCTAGACATAGAAAGCACTTGGCATACCCCATGCATCTTTGCCTCTCCTAGAAGGAGAGTAACCACAAACTAAGAAGTGGGTACTGAAATAGGATATAAATATTTTCTTAGTTAAAAGAAACCCAAATGAGAGAGTAAGAGGATCTCCATCACACAGCTCAACCCAAGAAGAAGAGTCACCAATAGTTCCAAAAGTAACCACAAAATATGCCTAGCATCCCTCACGTCTACCTTGAACATGCAAGTCAAAGGGAATCAATCACCACACCTTAATACTACCCGCTTTGAGCATAAATAACATTCCCACAAGGTTTTAGGTCACACCACAATAACCCATCTCAGTGGAGATATAGTCCCTCTTCCTTTGTGTCCAAAGTTACGTCAAACCATGTATCTTCACTGATCCACATAGTTGTGAGGTCATGTATCAAGGTTGAGGAATCATGCCTAACCCGACTGGAAGGTGAAACTCTAGGGTCATCGAGGACTCATGACTGGCTCGACTAAAGGGTGACACTTGGAGTACGATGAGGACCCATTTCCATCCTGGATGGAGGGTGCCACTCTAGTGTCATTAAAGACCCATGCCTAGCCTGGTTGGAGGGTGCCACTCAAAAGGTATTGAGGAACTACACTGTCCATCCCTAACGGATGATACCTCTCAGAAAGCATCAAGTAACACCACTACCTATCTTAGATGGAGGGTATGCTTAGAAATATATGATATTACTGCCTAATAATTGTTTTCTTTGAACACTACAAAAAGATGAGTCATGCTCAGAACACCTTTCATCATATATTGAAAGCCTAAAATAAGTTAACCATTATGTTCTATGTGGAAGCACATGCAGAATAGACTATTTACTTTCTCAAAATGTATAATCGGTGAAAAGAGAACATTTCACCACAATAGGCTCGAACAAGACATTGTGGGGCCCGCATCTCAACCCCAAAATTTAAATTCACTAATTGACCTAAAAAGGTTTGTCTCAAATATAGGATAAAACTTCCATATACAAAACATCAATTGGACACTCTGTTTAAAAGAAAAGTCCGTTTGAAGACACCACATGAAGATCAGCCGAGACCTGTGGCTGAACAACCATGAACCGACTGCCATGATTAGTCCACCTACCACGGAAGTAGACCGTTGTGGTTTTTACACTATCTGTTTCAACTAGATGACATGGTCTACTGCTGTGGTTGATCATCTAGACCGGTCGCGATCGCTGGCCCCACGACAGCTTTAGCAGCCGCAGCCGCGGTTCGCTACGGCTAACCCGGGTCCATCCCACTAAGTTGGGCCTGACCCACTTTAGTTGTGCTTGACCCATTTGGTTAGGCCAGGCACGACTTACCTTAGATGGGCCCATTTGGCCTGGCATGACTTCCAATGTTGGCCTGACCCGCCGAGCCATCAGCATCGCCACATCAACACGGCCGACAACCCAATGCGTTCTGTGGTGGGGGTCACCACCTTGGGTCACACCCCACAACCCTACCTGAACGACTGACCAAGACTTATGGAACCACTGCCATGCGTCATTTCTAGTGGCGGCTCCCCAGTGGTCCATTCCGCGGACCAACGTGCTTCCCCCGATTTCCCAAAAAACAAAACTGAAACTAGATCTGAAATCCTTATGTCGAGACCTTCACATAATTAAGCTCTGATCGACAATCCATCGATGATTCAGCATGCCTAAAAGTAAACAATGATATTTGAGAAGAACAAACAAAGAACATGCAAAAAAAAGGATATTCAAGCATTTATCGATGGCCGTGTTAGTTCGGACATCGAAAATGATATTCAAAATGATGAAATAGAAAGAAAATGAATGGATTCTTGATCAAGAAATTTTATTCGGAAAGTAAAATAGAAGAACCCTACCTCATTGGAACCATTCATCGTTGAACACATCCACTACACTTCTACTAAAATTTGCTGAAGGTTCATCAATGATTCGTTCTTGACCCTCCAAAGAACGAAGTGAGAGAGAGAGAGAGAGCTTGATGGAGGGAGGATTAGGCACCAACCCTAACACATCCTCTTAACCACTTATTTATATAATTTAACAAAACACCTAACAATGGTCGTGGATTCCGAAAATCCTATACCCTCTCACTTTACATAGTGCTTAGATAAAAAACCTCATTAAAAACTCAACGATGGTCTCATATTTTCAATCTAAGTCTTCGTTCAAGTTTTATTTGATACGACGTTTGAGATAAAATAAAATACTTTAATTATTTTATTTATGATTACGCACTCTGTGGATTTTTCTATAGAAGAACCACACCAAAAAAGTTATGTCTTTCCAAAGGTAAACGTCATGTTCCTAACTCAACCATACCCTCATAATTTTTATTCGAGCTACTATTTGAGAGTTATCCCATTTACTTTGCATGCATAGTATAAAATATAATTAATATTTTCATAAAATTTATTCCAAGCACACCGAGCCTTGGAGTTTTACGCCGTCTCAACGCCCAGCTTTGGAAATATATATAGAAATATTTCAAAGTCTTAGAAGGAAAAAACTGGGTCTCTATAATAAGATACTAATGTTATTATTTCAGAATGGTTAAATAATATTTTAAAGATATAGAAGAAGAAATAAATTTAAAATGGGTCGGTTAGGGCTTATACCTTCTCCTTAGATTAACTCTTTGGATTATACCATAAGCATTATATGTTTGGTCTTTTGGTGATGAAATTAACCATAGGATGTTCTAGGGATGTTAGGGAGATATTTGGATTGGGATTGGTTAAATGATAGTGCTCAAAATTTGTGAAGAAGAGAAGACATGAGGTTCCCTTTTATAAGTGAGGGGTGGGGTACCCTTGGAATTACTTAAAGTATCAAATTAATATAAATTAATTTTTATGTTAATGTGTCAAAAAGTATATATATTTAGAATATATAATTAGGAATTTTCAAAATAATCTCATCTAATAAAACATGGACAAGTTTATGTGATGTTTTCACCTATATCTCTTAGTTTTAACCCCGGTTAAACCTTTTAACGATTAACACGATATCAATTTTTTTACCCTATAGAAGTAAATAAAGTTACAATAAAATAAAAAGTGACCCATATGTGTAATTTTTTTGATATTCTAGACCATATCCTATTCGGTTGGTTGAAAATAAGATTTTTACGAGTTTTAAATCATTAAATAAAATATAAAATATCATAATATACCATTAAAGTCTTTTTCAGGACTATTCCCATAGTTCTAATTTAATAAATTCAAGATATAAATTTAATTAAAAAATAAACTTGTAAAGAATCAATAATATTTTATATTTGTCTAAAAAATTCATGTAATACAATAATTCATCAAAATTATATTTTTTTTAATTTTTTCAAATAATTAACTTGATATTTATATTACTTGAACATGCACGGTGTCAGTGTTGCGTAAGAATTTATGGTAATTGTTATATAAATAAAAATTAAAAAAAAATAAAAGTGTTAGGCATATTTTAATGTCTTATCCTATAGTTTTAATCTTTTTTACTCATTTTACCCTTATCGAGGTGAAAAATATTCCCCATTGTTGCTATTCATTATGACAAATAAATAAATGAGTCATATTTAGAAAATTTAAAAATCATAAATAAAAAATATAGAATCCATTTTTCAAGATTCACTTTATTGAAGTGTTAGAAATAAATTTAAATCTAAATGCATAAAAAGAAACAAGTTTTTATAGAAAAATGCGTTTTTAATCTTAAAAGTAAACTTACACAAAAATCAAGTATAATACCGATTCCTATGTAATTAACTATATTATATCTAATTAAAGGAGTTTTATGTTAATTTGAGGTCAAATTAAATACATATTGGGTATTTTCAATTACTTTATTTAATGAAAATAAATAATAGTTTTATAAAAATTGGTATTTTTTACTTTTACCTAAAAAATAAATATTTTCATAAAAATACCAAAATCTTACCCTAAGAAAATTTTAGAATGATATTTAAAAAATTATATTAATTTAATAAAAATAATTCCTAAAATAATATTAATTATTTATAATTTACTCACACATAATTCACTAAAAAATATTTTTGAAATAAAACATATTTTTGAAGCATAAAATGACTTTATTAAAGATTGAGTACTTATTTGTTATTAATTAATCAATAAATTTACATTTATATAAAACATTTATACATATTTTTCATAATGTGGTTATTCCTATTCATACCACTAATTTAATGGCTAGGTTATAACAATCACATTTAAATATTAATATTTTTCTAGTAATATGTAATTTGCTTAAATCTTGCTGTTGCATACTAAGAAAGATATTGAGAATAGTTTTCTTTGAACTAAATTTTCAATGTTTTAAATAAGTTATTTTCACAAAGATTTTTAAATAATGTGAAAAAATAAATAAGAACTATAATTATTATTTCAAGTAAAAAAATATGATTTCCCAATGGTAGCAAATGATCCATCCATATACGTGAGTCATGAATTTTCTATATATGCATTTTTTGATGATTCATATCAACACATCTTGAAATGTTACTTGAATATACATTAAAAAATTTCACATTTTTTAATCTTTGAAGGGAAACACCATTTTTTTCATTTTTCATTGTATAAATTTCTACTGGATACATACAATTATCATTTTTTGATAGATTACATTTGATATCCAACACTTTTAAGTTCTCATGGGAATTTAAATGATTTTTTATTTCCTCTATTCATTAAGAAATGTAAAACACACATTATCTCACATGGTCTTCTCCATGTGAATAATGTCAAGATTATGAAGTAAAATATTAAATTCCAAATATAAAAGTTTGAAAAACACATTCATTTTCTTCCATTTTTGTGTTATAGTCATATATGATGTTGTTCTAACTCTTTTATTACATTAATTCAGTTAAAAATAATTTCCAAACTCTATATAGACATTTGATAATTGTGATAAGATCTATGATTTAGAAAATTATTTTTTTCTAAGACTCAAATATATTTTCCCACTAAAATGTGAATTATTAAACCAAAACCTATGAGATGTGTCTGTGAATCGATGATGAAAAATGAAAAAACACTTTATACTATAAGTTAATAATTGAGGCTCAAAATAAAAGTTACAAACTGGATAATGAAAATCATTGTGTGTTTTTACTAGAAAAATTTATTATTCTAGAAAATTCACTGATGGTCCACATTAGGGAAGCATGAATTGTAAAAATTTTCATAGTATATGAATTATATGTTTCTATACTATCATTCTATAAATATTATAATTATCAAATAATATGTTAGAGGTATACATAAATGTAATATATAAGAATTTTATTTCAAGGAATAATCATCTATATGATGAATGGAATGTGTTTCATACACATCCATGTAAGTAGATTATAAGGGATCAAAACAACTATCCATATTCTCTAATTTAAAGTTAAATTACCAAAAGGGTTGAATCCATCAATTGAAAATCCTAAGTGAACATTTATAGGATCAAAAGATAAATATGGCACATGAGCCTCAGCCCAGTTGGTGAGGTATCATTAAGTGTATCCACAAGACCCATGTTCAAAACCATGTAGAGGCTTATTTCCGGGTTACTGTAGCAGTACTCTAGCAAGCACTGTACTAGGTACTGTAGCAGTACTGTACACTACGTGGGTACTATTACAGAACTGTACACTGTACAGGTACTATACAGAACTGTACAATGTGTGGGTACTATAGCAGGAACTATTGCAGTTACTGTAGCAGGTACTGTTCGGTACTGTAGTGGCTGGAACTATTCACATTGGGACACCAGTTTGGGCTTCGAGTCCTTAAGGCTTTTAGGACACCTAGGTTTTCATGTCAGTAGGGCTTTCGGGCCATCTCAAGGCCTTCCAGCCAGATACAGTCGCCCCAGACACACTAAAAAAGAGCAGCCCCAAAAGAGGATTCGGAGCTGGTGCACTCACAAGAGCAGAGCCAAATGGATTTGTCAGAATTAGAGGGTATGAATATTCCATCGGGACCAGCCTGTGCTTGGACGGGAAGCCTAGCCAGATGACCATGTGAAGGTGGAGAGCTACTATCATGATGCAGATGCTGGGGAGGGGCATTTCCTTGTAGATAGTCTAGTTGAATTCCCTAAGACTTTCGGGTCATGTAATTTCCTAATCCTACAAGCCATGTAATCTCTGAGCCTACGCGCTTTGTAAGGGTTCCTCCCCCTTAAAAGGGGGGTTATCAAAAATCAATAAAAAAATGAAGGCCTTCGGGCCATTCAGAGTAAAGAGAAATATGGATGTATTAAATCAAATATATTACATTCCTTTTAATCTCTTGAATTTCACATGAACTCATCATTTTTATTATCCAAAGCATGCCAATTAAGATGTTTAATAATTTTTTATGACATAAACAGTCTTTTAAATCGAGGTTTTAATGAAAAGTAATGTAAAATATTCACATCAGTTTTATTTTTCTATTTCTTTATGGTAGTACCTAAATTCAGTCTTGAATAATTATTTTTTGAGTTTCATATATAAGTATAAAATATTCTCCACTATTCTCTATTTTAATCTTCTCCCTAATAAATCATAAAATCAACACATACATATATATTCATATAAATGGGTATTACATTGTTAATAATCATCTTCATCTCATTAAATTATATAGGAATATTATCATTAGAAAATGCACCATGAAATAATATAAATATCATAGTAATTGCTTTATTTGAAATTCCACATAAGCACTTGATGTGGTATAACATTAAAATTAATGAATATTTTGGATACTTGGAACATCCTTCATATAATTATTTATTTCCATATTTTATTAATTTAGATAAGGCATTTGTTTTCTTTTTTTATGTTTTCCACTATATTATTCCCTAAATCATCATCCAGTAATATGCTATCTTCTTGATTAGTTGTCATATAGTTTTAAAAGGATCACTCATATTTGCAACATCAAGATTTGGATCAACTAACATTCTACGATCTTGATGGTACTAACCTACTATTCTGAATGCATCATTTATTAAGTTCTGAATTTCATTTTCCACCATTAGGGCATTAACCCGTTCATTAAGATGTTAGGCATAACTACTCAAACTTTCTGAAATGTTTTATTCCCCATGCTAATTCCACTACACATATTGAGGAGGAAACTATTTCAATATCAAGTGTTTAAATACTTTACCTATCTTTAACCATTATTTAAATTTACATTTGGACATGATAATTTTATCCCCTATCCATGTATCAATATGAAATAAAAAAATAAAAAATATATAATCCCTTAACATACATCGATATGTTAAGAGGTAATATAGTACAAATTATATATATATGTAATAAATTGACTAAAATTTGAAATAAAAAATACAGTTACAAAAAAATATAGAAATAAAATAACCCATTTTAGTTAAAAAGGAAATACAATCCTATTTTTTCAAATTATATATTTATAGAAACTATAATTAAAGATATAAATTTAAATTTAATTTCAAATATAATGTGGTAATTTTAACTAAAAATATACAATGAAAAAATAAATTCAATTTTAAATAAAAATTGACAACCATTATTCTATGTATATAACATATAACAATTCAAATTCCAAAATAAAATATTTATTTAAATAAAAAATAAACAATTATAATCAAAATAGTGTTAGGTTTAGAACATAAGAAATAATCTAAAATATAAAAAATACCTAAATGAAAAATTTATCATGCCTATAATTTTAAAATCATAGAAAAAATATTTATTCATTTTAGAAAATAAAAGACTTAATATGTGTAATGAGAAACTAAATTCTTGAACACCTAAAATTAAAATTTCATATCATAGAACATATTGAATTTTAAATTGATAAAACATGTCAAAAATAAATCAAGTGTTCATAATAAATTTATAATTCCCCCAGCACCAATTTATAAAAAATTAACTTGATTCTAGAGGTTTTTTACCAATGAAACATTTAATTATACATAAAAATATATATTCAAGATAACACTTTTACACAATAATCATTACCAAGTTAAAAAGAATAACCTTCAAAGGTTGAGGGAGATGAAAAATGTGGGATCTTGATGGGTTTGCAATGAAGAGGTAGTGAGAGAGGGAAATAATTTATGTTTGGGTTTTGAGGGTCTCAAGGATTAAAGGGGTTGAGGATTAAGGTCAAGGGAGAGGGGAACGATGAGGGATCAGTGATGAAAGGGCTTGGAAATAGAGAGTCCTGATGGTGGTAGGGCCCTAGAAGATGTATTTAACAATTAAAGGGGTTAAGGAGTTGGGTTGAGGGATAGGGGGATGATAGTGGCTCGATAATAGCAGTTCATGGTGATAGTGAGGCTCAGCTATGGTGGGGATTGGAGATGATGAAGCATGGAAGTAGAAGGGGATTAGTCAAGGGATTTAGGGGGGATCATGATAGTGGCGAGTCATAGGGATGAGGGTAATGGGTTGAGGGTGATGACAATTTATTTTTTATTTTTAGAAACATGTAGTGTCAGTTATAATTAAAATCACTAATAAATAATAACATATAATAGTTTAGAGGTTATTTTAAATAAAATCAATTCTAAATAGTGGTGTAATATTATAAAAAAGAATTAGTATAGGTTTTAGAAATCTCTCCTATAAAACCGAAACTAGACAATGATTTTCTTATAGTGATAAGGTATCATATGTTACCTATGGAACTCTCCCAAAAACCCCTTTTGTCTAATGACATGTATTAAAACTTTATACTAGGTTCCATAAGTTTAAAAATTTTCTTCCACTATAGAATAATATCATAAAACTTATCAAGGGTGTTTTTGAATCAATTGATCTGATAATTCTACTCAACCAATGTCTTTGACTATCTTAAAATATTATACTAATATAAAATTAACTTGGTCTCAATAAATAACCAAAAAATATGATAATACAAATAATACAGATCATTAGAGTTCCTCAACTCTTAATATTTCTATGATCTTAAAAACCCAGTAGCTCCTCAATATAAATGTTTAGACATAGCTGATGATTAACAACAGTGTATGTTGGTCTCTCTCTAAACTCTTCTTCTTATTTCTTCTTTATTTTCAGTGTTCTTCACTATCTTCTACAATATATTTATTTCATAGGGCATGAATTATTTATTACTTCTTATTTTTATAATTCTCTCTTTTTTATTCTTCTTCTTCTACTTTGATGCACTGGGTCTATTCTTTTGAATCATGAAGTATTCTTCTCATTCGATACACTAAAACATTATTCTTCAAGAAAGTTGTATCATGTTCTCTCTTCTTCCTTCGATACTCTATAACATTTCTTCTTGAATCCAGCATCAATTTCTTTTTTCTATATCATTCTCTCTCTCCTTATTATACTATTTATTCATACAAATACATTATATATATTTTCAATATAAAAACTTCCTTCAATATCATCATTTACTTTACTAAAATTCCTTAAATTAATCATAGATACTTTACTTTGATAACTTTCTAAGTAAACACTTGCACTTTGACCTCCAAGTATTCATAAAAGGTTTACAATAAATATTTCATGGTATAGAGTTTATATAATGGTGATACTTTCTTATTATAAAGTGGAATCACCTAAAAATATATAACTATCTTTGGATGGTATTTTTTATTCATATAATAACTTCTTGGTGAAGTCTATCTCTCTATAGAGTGGTTATGTAATGAAACATCCTAGGCCAACCCAACACATCACTCAACCAAGTCCGATACTAGGCTTGAAGGGTGTTTCTGATCCCCATGGGCTAGAAACTAGTTCCTAGGAATCAAGGAATTCACCTTGGGAATGGTTTCACCCTTAATTAAAATTAAAAAATGTGGTATATTATTCTATTAAAAATTCATCATGGAGTGTTCAAATATGAGAAGTCCATGAGAAAAACAAATAAGAAGAACCATATAAAAAATAAACCAATAAGTCACATATAATAAAATAAATCAACACATTTTTATAAACATGCAACAACATGAAAAATAAATCTACACAAATGGGTCCAACAAGGTAAAATAAATACAAAATAAAGAAAGAATGTTTGTCTTAGATGATACAATAACACATGAAAAAAAACTAAAACTTGAACCAATGCAAGATCACCTCAATAAACCCATGGTTTCTCATCATATCCTCAATCTCCCATTTATAACCCAATAAAATTATATCCAAACTAAAATAAAACATAGAACCTGTATAAAACATAAGAGCTGTATACACACACATGAGCATGTATGTAGGGTGTGAGCTAACATGCCTAATATGATCTCACCAATGAGACTATGCAATTTCTTACAATAGAAAATATGGTTTTTTAAATTAACATATAATCATTGAAACCAATATTGTATATTCTTATCTTAAATCATGAAAATTTCTTTTAAAAAGGTATAATATCTACTTGGTAGTGAAATTCTTTAAAACTGTGATAGCGAATTTTATTTCTAAATAAAAAGATGGAATAATTTTTCCCTAATTTCATACCCTTCTATTAAAATCTTCATCATGGAACTAAACACTTCAGTTTTCATTTTAAGAAAACTATCACAAAGTGACATTTCATGAAATTTTGTGTCACACCAAGGTTTTGAATTCACCTTTTTTCTAGTTCGGGTCAGGTTCTCAGTTATTTTATCAGGATTCGGGTGTGATGGGTTTGAATTTTTCAGGTATTCTATTGGGTTATTCTTATTCAAGTGATTTTCCTTGGGTTACCTCTTGATTTTTCAAGAAAATTTGATAAAATGGGTGGAAAAAACATGGTACATGGTTTGTTCATGGTTAGTGGTAACCCTACACCCTACCCAGGTAACCGTGCGATAGGTGTCTGGGTGAGACAGAACCTACCGCACGGTCGACGCATGGTCGTGCACCTCATCCTATAAAGTGTGCTATAGGTTAGGGTATCGTCTAGAAGTAACCACATGACTACCACAAGGTAAGTTAGACCATGAATATTAATCATGTGGTAGGTTTACTCCTCGTTAGAGATGGGTGCATGGTCACTGAATGGTTTGATAAACCTTGTAGACTAACCATGCGGCTTGTTTAGGTCATTAATTTTGGTTTTATCTCTTTTTTTATCCCTCCCTAATTTTTAACCCCTAAAACCCATTTTTCTTCCTCCCTCAGCCTCATTTTACCTAGGAATCTCCTCCCCCTCCCATTTCCCCCTCATATCTCCCCTTTCTTGGTGGGTTTGGCTCATATTCTTCAAGGGAACTCCATGTAAGTCCCTCCTTCCCTCGATTTCTCCTTCCTTTTAGGATTTTCTCTCTTTTTATTTAGGTATTCGCCTCTACAGTGGGTAGGGTGTCATTTTTAAGGTTAATAATTAATATTTTGGGTTCAATAATGATGTTTTAGGTTTTATATTTCTTCTCTAGGGTGCAGTTGAAGTTCTATTTAAGTTTCACATCGAAACCTGGAAGTTTCTTCACCCAAGGTAGGTGGTTCCATGCTTAAAAATTGTTCGGTGAATTTAATATGATTGGTTTTTTATTATTCATGTTCTATAGATTATATATGAGGTTCAAAAAGTGTTTTTAAAAAGACTCAAGGTGATAGTTTTTAAGAAAATAATTTTTAAAGAAAATAGGCTATGTTCCATGTGTGTTTCATATGTACTCTCTTGATTTATTCCTTGAATGTGTTAGATAAAAATGAGTACATGATGTGAAACCCATTTTGAAATGGATTTGATGTGTGTATGGAAAAAAATGGGTTTTCTAAAGGGGATTGAGTGTTTTTAATGTGTGAACCCTTATGGTGAATTTTGGATATGTTTTATAAATTATGTAGCATGTTCACTAAATTGTGCAAGCAGTAAAAAACATGTTTTGAAATAATTTTTGTGTGTGTTTGGTTTCAAAAGAGGTTTTTGGTTGTGAAAGTGGTGTCATATATTATGTGTTTTATTGTTTGAATTGTTTATGTGTAAGTGGTGGTTTATGTGACATGTGAAATGGTATTGAGCACAAGAGAATCCCAAGTATCTAGGTGGATGAGTAGTTCTAGTAAGCTAGTGATTCAGAAGTGGAAAAGTCCTAGTTTCAGTTAGCTGGATTAATACTTACGACACTAAATAAACTATGATTATGATCAGAGACCACCAGGCCCATGTAGTTTCCCCTCCTAGTGAATACTGCATGGGAAAGATGTGATTGTGGTTGTTATACCACCCTTCACTGAGGTACGAGGTTCTAGTGTCTCACTCGAGTTATATTAACTTTAGATATTTACACATGACACTCTACTATGACATGATGATTATATGGTTCAGTACCAATAGTTGGCTGTTGGGCAAAAATCCCTCAAGGTAACATTGCAGCATTTTTGGGTTGATTGTGTTTGTTGACAAAGCAGGTTTCCATGGAGAATTGTCGAGTTCCCGAGAAGTTGTTGACATTCCATGTTGACAAAGAACTATGACAAAGGAAAGGACGATCTGGAGGCGGTATAAAAGAGCAGTATAAGGTGGCGCCGTTTTCCAGTGTTTGCCAAATTTTTGGGCCTGAAAATCGCCAATGGAAAATGGAGTGATATGTTGTTGGCAAAGGTTGAGGAGAGAGAAATGAAGGAGGTGTGCGGAAAAATCAAGCGTGGCGCGCAAAACTAGAGGGTTGCGCGAAATCTTGAAGTGCGGCGCGCAAAACAGCGGGTTGCGCGAAATTGTATTTCGCGCAAAAGATGTTTCAAGGCCGAAAGCTTGAAAATCGGTAAAGGCATGAGGCGCGCGAAATTTTGGAGGCGTGCGCGAAAAATTGAAGTGGCGCGCGAAATAGAGGATGAAGTATTTCGCTCAAAAGATGTTTCGAGGTCCGAAGCTCGGAAAATGGCAAAGGCATGAGGTGCGCGAAATTATGGAGCAGTGCGCGGAAAATGGTTGTGCGCGGAAGATTTGTATTTCGCGATCAAAGCGGATTACGCGCTCAAGGATGGCTTTTCGCGCAGGGTCGATTTTGCCTATAAATATGAAGTGACCCTCCTCCATTAAGCAGAGCTCAAGACATAGAAAATACCCGAGCTCTAGTGCGCGAAGTTGAAGTTAGAAAGGGTGTTGCGCGTAAACTTAATCGTTTGCGCGTAAAGTCAGCAATTGCGCAGAAAGTTTGTGTTGGCGCGTAAAAGGAAGGTTGCGCGAAAAGTGGATTTCGCGCAAAGGCAGTGAATTGCGCGCAAGGCAGTTTCCAGGCTGCGCGTAAAATTTGGAGGTTGCGCGAAAAAGGAATTTCGTGCAAACCATAGAAATTGCGCGCAAGACACCGTAAGGGTTGCGCGTAAAAACTGAGGTTGCCCGATACATCCGGTGCAAAGTGAGATTCATCTGCGGGTGAAAGTTGGACTTCAACAGAGCATCTACATACAGAGAAAGATGCATTCCTTAATGGAAATGAAGAGACCCACAGGTCTATAAACTGTGAGTGAATCCCTTCCAAGAGCAGTGAGCTTAGGAAGAGGAAGAAGGTGATCCTCTCCACCGGCAGTGATCCAGAGAGAGAGAAACAGGGAGTGACCCTTGGGAAAGCAGTGAGCTGACCCTAAACCTTGTAAAGGCAGTGAGCCTGGGCATAGAAGTGATCTAGCCCGAACATTGTAATCCACAGCTAGTGAAGTCTAGTGGAATTTGGTACGAACCGGCAACTTGTCGGCGTATGCTCCTTGGACGTAGCCCTTAGCGGTGAACCAAGTAAAAATCTCTGTGTCTGCCTGCTTACTTTCCTGCATTGCATTCAAAGCATCATCATCAGGTAAATGAGACAAGTGATCACAGTAACCACACAAGTGCAAACAAAGTGACCCTTGTAACAAAGAGGTCAAGATCCAGTGGGGCAGAAAGAACTTTGAAAAAGAATATCCATACCCTGATTCACCCCCCCTCTCAGGGTATATAGGCCCTTATTGGCCTTAACAATTGGTATCAGAGGGACTGGTTGCTTTTATCAGATTTTTTTGCTTCAACTTTGTGAAGTCGATCTGTGTTGTTGAAGATATTGTTTGCGCTTATCTCGGTCTACCATGGGAAAAAGAAAATCTTCAATGAAGAATCAGAAGTCAGGTGGTATCCCTCAGTGTGGAAGTGTTTTTGGAAAAAGTGTGATTCAAATAAAAGAATCAAATATCTTACTGAAGGAATCATGTAGTGAACAGAAAAATGATTTGGATAAATCATACAACAAAAATACTTACTCATTCAAAGATGTTGACGGAATGAGTGAAGAACCTGACTTTCCAAGTGACGTTGGAACCACTGACGATGAAGAAGAAGAAATTGAAGGAAGAATTGATATGCGAGCTGAGTTGGAGGCTGCTCTGGAAGAGATAGATGTTTGGAGGGCCAAAACCAAGAAAGCTAACAAAATTGTTCGCGATGCCAAACTCTATATGCAGCAGCAGGAAGAAGAGAAATCTGAGCTGATGGAAGAAATTCAGAAACTTAATTTATCAACATCAGAGAACTCAGAATCCGTTAGTAAGTATAAGCTGAAGGTTGAAGAACAGAAAAGAGAGATCGATGGCCTGAACAAAAAGGTGGAAGTTGTCCATGGGACTAAAGAATTGGATCAGAAATCCACTGAAGAAATTAAATCTAAAGGCATACAGATCAATGCTCTGGAAACTGAGGTCAACAAGCTAAGAGGATTAAATCAAAGGCTTATCGATATAGTTACTGACCTAACAAAGAAGAATGATTCTCAAGGTGAGGTATTACAGAAGCTGGCTAAAATGAAAGGAAAACAAAAGGCTGATGATTATGAAGAGAATCAAAAGTCAGATGAAGTACAGAATCTGAAAGCTAGAAATGATGATCTAGCAGCACAGTTGTCTGAAGAAGTTCAGAACAATCGAAGCCTTCAACAAGAGAATGAATCTGTCTCTAAATCTGTTTCTGAGGAAAAATTAAAAGTAGTGAAGAAAAGTTCAATGGTGGAAAAGCTCACACAGGAACTAGAAGATGAGGTGAGTAATGGGAAGCTTCTCAAGAAAGAACTGGATGTCCAACTTGAATCAAGGGAGACGAAGATTAAAAAGTTGGAAGAGGATCTAGAATTAGTAAAGAAGGATGTGGAAAAATCTAATGCTAAAGGAATGCCAAAAATGAAGGATGCCTTACACTTGCTATTTGATCATCCTTCGACAAGTGATGATAAAATGAAGAATAGGTATGCTATTTCTGAAGAGAAACAACAGAATATTTTCTCAGCTCAAAGACCAGCAAGTTTCGGAAAAGCTGGTATCGGATTTGATGAATCCCCTCCCGTGCAAGATAGAAAGAGAGCTATGAACAGTTCTAGATG
Source organism: Viscum album (assembly GCA_963277665.1). Classification (NCBI taxonomy): domain Eukaryota; kingdom Viridiplantae; phylum Streptophyta; class Magnoliopsida; order Santalales; family Viscaceae; genus Viscum; species Viscum album. The sequence continues at coordinate 187,055 of CAUJRU010000497.1, forward strand.
GGAAAGAAATCCTATAGGTGCTGGAGATAGGCCTAAAAGGACAGATACAAAAAGTAGTGATGACATGTGCTATTTTTGTGGGATTCATGGCCACACATCAAGCTTCTGTTCAGAGGCTCTGGAATACATCTCAGGGTGTGAAAATAGAGACATTACTAAATCTGAGAATAAGAAGAAGCATCATGAGAAATCAGAGAGAGGAGTCTCTCAGAGGAAAGCATATGTTAGATGCTATTACTGCGGAAGAATGGGACACACAATGAGTATGTGTCAGGAAGCTCAGGAGCCCAATATCAAAAGAAGAAATCAAGGGGCATCAACATCTCAGCAGAGAGATGATGAAATGAGGTATGTCTTTGAGGGAAAATGTTTTATATGTTCTCATCATGGGCATTTGGCCAGACAGTGCAGCAAGAAGAAAGCGGGGAAGGAAAAAGACCCGAGAAAGAGATTACCAACTCCAGTGGTACATAATGAGAAATTATGCACTGGGAGACAAAGTGTTAAGGTGAAAAATTGGCCTAAAGCCTCAGGGGAATCACATGGAGCTGAACGAAAGGTGTATCAGTCACCTCCTCTATCGTACTCACAACCACTCTCAAAGAGAGAATGTGAACAAACCTGGAAGATTAAGGGGAGATCTACTCCAACTGTGAGTAAGAAGAATGGACGCTCAGTGGAGGACCCACCACCAATGAAAAATAGGGTGGTGACTCAGACATCTGATAAAAGATGGATGAACAAAGAACGTATTGAAAAATTCACATGTCGTGTTTCTCATCGAGAAGTGAAAGAAAGAGGAAGACCCCTACGATGGGAGAAGAAGAAGGGGAAGATGCCAAACAGAGAGATTCCTACTCAGAGAAATAATCAAGGAAAATGGAATTTTGGTAGAACCTCAAAGAAGGAAATGTGTACTAGTGGGTTTAAACCCCAAGTGGTGAGAAAGGCTGAGCCTACCAAATCTACATATCAGAAAAAGGCTCAGAATGTAGGCAATGAATGCCTTGTCATATGGCCAGAACAATTGATGTTGGCTAGGCAGTTGGAGGAAGCAAGAAAGGAGTGTGATGCTCTCCAAGAAAGAATCAAAGGGTTGACCCATCAGGATCAACCACAACCCTCATCTTGAGGAGTCTAGAAGAAAATCCCCTCTCCCTATGTATATAAATGCTATTAACTGATGATTCTTGTGTTTCAGGTTTTAGGGAGATACAATCCAAGGGGAAGTGGCATCTAAGGATGCGAAGTGGAGAAATGATATGCTCTAGAGTTTCAATTGATTCAAATCAGATACTAGAGTTGAAGAAGAAGGAGAGCAACAGAGCACAATAGGAAGTGATTGTGTTATTAACTTTATCTCTTGTTTCCTACACCGAGTTTCAACTCCGTAGGCTTAGAGATTTTGTTAGTGGCTCAAATCTGATTGGAAGATGAGAACAAATGATGTAGGAGGAAAATACGTGTTATGGGTCTAAACTGTTGGGCCTAACCCCAGGAAGTGTTGCATAACATAGGGGGAGCATTCAACAACAAAATCAGATGTCAGATCCATCAAGGAAATAATTGGATGACCCAGCTCAAGAGTTGTCTATCGAGAGAAGACATACTATGAGAGAAGCAGCAGTGATCAAGCATTTCATGCTTATTTATTTTGATCTAACATTGTGGTATCAGCTGACTGTTTTTCAGGATACCAAGAAGCTGCGAAAAGTAGCTGAAAGAAATGAAGCCACTGAAAAATGAGTCAGTGAACAATTTCCTGACGAAAGTGTTGAGGAAGAAAGCAACACAGGGGGAGAAGAAGTGGCTGAGGGTGACTCAGAATAAGATACTGATGATGAGTACAAGGATGTAAAATCCTTATCTGCACAAAATACAAAGAATCGAGCTGAAATTGATAGGCAGACTATCATCAGTGATCAGTGAGATCCAGTTCAGACAAAGAGAATGAAATCACTACAGCAGACATCATTACTATCTCAGGTTGAGTCAAAATGCTTTGCTGATGCAGCTGAAGATGAAAACTGGGATCATGCCATGAATGAAGAGATAGGTCAGAATTGAGAAGAATCAGACCTGGGAAATTGTTTCGAGGCCAGATGATAAAAACGTCATCAGGACAAAATGGGTCTATTTAGACAAGATGAACGAAGATGACACAATGATTCGAAACAAAGCACGACTGGTGTGCAAAGCATACACCCCAATAGAATGGTACTGAAGGCTATATCAGTATTTGAAGAAGATTGGTTTTCAGTGTGGGGGATTTTATTACAATCTTTATTTCAACAACAATAGTAATCAAAGGATGGTGAGGCTGGTCAAGGAAGAAGACATAATATTTGGAAAATCAGATGAAGCATAGTTACATAAGGCAGGAATGGAACATTCATTTCTGAATCTGAGTATGCCAAGGATGCTTTGAAATGATTTGGAATGGAAAATTCCAAGGAGATGAAGACTCCGGTTTCTACCTGGATGAAATCATCAAAAGATGACAGTGGCAGGGCAGTTAATATCACAGAATACATGCAAATCATTGGAAGTCTGTTGTACTTAACCTCCACAAGGCCTGATATTGTTTTCGCCACATGCCAAGCAGCGAGATATCAGAGTAATCCCAAGGAAAGTCACATGCTCGCAGTGAAAAGAATACTTCGGTATATTAAGGGCACGGTGGACTTCGTCTTGACATACAATGAAAAATCTCAGACAGAGTTATTGGGGTACACTGATGCAGACTGGGCCGGTTCAGCAGATGATAGAAAATCAACGTCAGGTGGTGCATTCTATCTTGGTGGATTGTGTATTTCTTGGCTAAGTAAGAAGCAAGATTGCATTTCATTGAGCACCGCAGAAGCTGAGTATATTGCGGCCACTCAAGCCTGCACACAGTTATTGTGGATGAAACTGCAGCTTGAAGATATGGGAGTTGAAGTGAAGTCTCCGATCGGAATCCAGTGCGATAACTCAAGTGCTATCAATCTCAGCAAAAATCCCATCCATCACTCTAGGACAAAGCACATTGAGATAAAGTATCATTTTATCAAGGAGAAAGTTGAGCAGGGGATCGTGAAGTTGGAGTATGTGCCTACAGAGCTACAGGTTGCAGACATTCTGACAAAGGCCTTACCCAAGGAAGCTTTTGAGAGGCATCGACTGGCTCTGAGAGTTCAGTCGATTCCCCACACTTGAAATAGAGTGGATGTGGGCCACCCCCCCTCTCCCCGAGGTATGGTGTGTTTTTCCCTAATGCGCTGATATGTGTTCTCTACTATGTTACAGACTACAAAGGCGTGACCTTTGGGTTCGTTGACAAAGGGGGAGAAAAGTGCTTGACAAGTGCTTGACAAAGGGGGAGAAAAGTGTTAGTTCAAGTGAGAAAATAGTGCGGAGATTTGATAAATCATAATTGATACGGGGAGAAGCTGACAGGTGGAGCAGCCAGAAAGGGGGAGCAATGAGAAAGGGGGAGTGTTTGAAATCTGACGATGCTAGAAGTGATCGATCAAATCATAGAAATCACGACAGCTGAGGATCGTGATAAAAGCAGAACAATGATGTTGGAATGGTGAGAGATGGTGTCCAGCTATCAACAATTGGTATCAACTTGAGAATTCACCAATTGGTATCAGTGTGGTTCAACAACTGGTTTTTCTTTTAAGAATTGGTATCAGGGTGGAATCGACATTTGGGGTCTGACATGAAGTGATTCATTGATGAACTTTTCATATTACTCTTGTTTCTCACGCCGAGCATTGCTCATGTGGGCTTAGAGTACATGTTAAGTGAATCCTTGAACGCTATCATAATCGCAAGAGGCGAATGGTGGTAGCAGCTGGAAGAAGACTCAGTAAGGTATCAAAGTGCAGAAAATATTTCTGAGCAGAGTTGTGAAGAGTTGTCAACAAACCCAAAGGGGGAGATTGTTGGGCAAAAATCCCTCAAGGTAACATTGCAGCATTTTTGGGTTGATTGTGTTTGTTGACAAAGCAGGTTTCCATGGAGAATTGTCGAGTTCCCGAGAAGTTGTTGACATTCCATGTTGACAAAGAACTATGACAAAGGAAAGGACGATCTGGAGGCGGTATAAAAGAGCAGTATAAGGTGGCGCCGTTTTCCAGTGTTTGCCAAATTTTTGGGCCTGAAAATCGCCAATGGAAAATGGAGTGATATGTTGTTGGCAAAGGTTGAGGAGAGAGAAATGAAGGAGGTGTGCGGAAAAATCAAGCGTGGCGCGCAAAACTAGAGGGTTGCGCGAAATCTTGAAGTGCGGCGCGCAAAACAGCGGGTTGCGCGAAATTGTATTTCGCGCAAAAGATGTTTCAAGGCCGAAAGCTTGAAAATCGGTAAAGGCATGAGGCGCACGAAATTTTGGAGGCGTGCGCGAAAAATTGAAGTGGCGCGCGAAATAGAGGATGAAGTATTTCGCGCAAAAGATGTTTCGAGGTCCGAAGCTCGGAAAATGGCAAAGGCATGAGGTGCGCGAAATTATGGAGCAGTGCGCGGAAAATGGTTGTGCGCGGAAGATTTGTATTTCGCGATCAAAGCGGATTACGCGCTCAAGGAGGGCTTTTCGCGCAGGGTCGATTTTGCCTATAAATATGAAGTGACCCTCCTCCATTAAGCAGAGCTCAAGACATAGAAAATACCCGAGCTCTGGTGCGCGAAGTTGAAGTTAGAAAGGGTGTTGCGCGTAAACTTAATCGTTTGCGCGTAAAGTCAGCAATTGCGCAGAAAGTTTGTGCTGGCGCGTAAAAGGAAGGTTGCGCGAAAAGTGGATTTCGCGCAAAGGCAGTGAATTGCGCGCAAGGCAGTTTCCAGGCTGCGCGTAAAATTTGGAGGTTGCGCGAAAAAGGAATTTCGCGCAAACCATAGAAATTGCGCTCAAGACACCGTAAGGGTTGCGCGTAAAAACTGAGGTTTCCCGGTACATCCGGTGCAAAGTGAGATTAATCTGCGGGTGAAAGTTGGACTTCAACAGAGCATCTACATACAGAGAAAGATGCATTCCTTAATGGAAATGAAGAGACCCACAGGTCTATAAACTGTGAGTGAATCCCTTCCAAGAGCAGTGAGCTTAGGAAGAGGAAGAAGGTGATCCTCTCCACCGGCAGTGAGCCAGAGAGAGAGAAACAGGGAGTGACCCTTGGGAAAGCAGTGAGCTGACCCTAAACCTTGTAAAGGCAGTGAGCCTGGGCATAGAAGTGATCTAGCCCGAACATTGTAATCCACAGCTAGTGAAGTCTAGTGGAATTTGGTACGAACCGGCAACTTGTCGGCGTATGCTCCTTGGACGTAGCCCTTAGCGGTGAACCAAGTAAAAATCTCTGTGTCTGCCTGCTTACTTTCCTGCATTGCATTCAAAGCATCATCATCAGGTAAATGAGACAAGTGATCACAGTAACCACACAAGTGCAAACAAAGTGACCCTTGTAACAAAGAGGTCAAGATCCAGTGGGGCAGAAAGAACTTTGAAAAAGAATATCCATACCCTGATTCACCCCCCCTCTCAGGGTATATAGGCCCTTATTGGCCTTAACATTGGCATATGATGGATCTTGTGATTATCTTTATAAAATTCCTTTTTAATCGAGTTTTTGTGAAATGGTTTTTTCTTAGAAGTGTTCTCCTTGATAATTGTTTTCTATAAAATATTTTATATGAAATGTTTAAAAAAACCATTACATAAATGTGCCTATTAAATTTCCTTCTAATGTTTTAGTAGGGAATCATTTTTTCGGTAGAATCCTACTAGGATTCGGCTCACACCCTACATACACCCTTAGGAGTTTGTAGACCTTGATGGTTGGTAGGTAAAGACATGGTACGTCGTGTTAGTGGTTCATATTGCTAGAGTTCCTCTTATGGAGGTGGCTTGAGGGTGAAGCTACTCTTTTCATATGAAGATTCTCAGGCTGTTTTGTGTCTACCTTTCCCTTTTAGTATTTTGGTCTTTGGTTGAAATTATCAAACCTTGATTCTGAAATTTTTTTATGTCATGTTTGGTTGAATATATTCAGTTTGGGTTTATTTAAAATTGTGGGTTGTTATGTTTACGTGATTGGGTAAAATTGTTCCCTAGGTGCATTATTGATACTCAGACACTAGTTTACATCCCGTGGGGATTGGGAACAGTCTTCATGCCATGCCACCTATCAGGTTAGGTGCCAGTTTAGATGATGCCATGGTTTAGTCCTTGAAAAATTGTTATGAGAGGAGGTCACACTCTTTTGGGTCATGTTCCTTGGAGAAGAGTCTGGGTAGACTGGGGCTAGGGTTATTGAGACTTGACATTCTGGTTACGTGTAGGGTTCCTATCCAGCACACCTAGTTATGGGACTCAATTCTCCTGAGTAAGTTAGGTTTTTTTTTTGGTCTTTTGGTTCTAGGGGTTGTCCGCTTTTTCAGAAATGAAATGGGAGTTGGTCCAATGGTCTCAGTGAGCTCGCAGGGCCTGTAAATCCATGTGAAGTTGAGGATGTGGTCTTAAAATACTCTCTATAATGGTTGTGTGACTGGCGTATGGATTCCAACCATATGGCCAAGTCACCCATTAGCACTATTTTCACCTTTGAGACTTTTCTTGTGTCTCCTTGGGTTCTAGAAATTATTTTGAAAACCCTTCTTTGAAAAATTGTGAAAAATAAATTTTAAAGAGAAAATGGTTTGATTTTCAAAAGGTGGAAAAATAGGTTTTCAAGATTTGTTTGAATAAAGATTTTAAAAGGTGTATTTTTCTAAAATGGTTTTGAGTAAATGGGGATGAGAATATTGAGGTTAGATTTCTTCAATAAAAATATGTGATTTATAAAGTTAATTGTTTTGGAAACATGAATGATTATAAAGTGGGTTTTGGAAAAGTGTTTTTAATTGGATAAATTGGTTTTGAAAATTATTTTTATGGGATGATATGTCTTAGCATTAAGGTGTGGAGTTTGGGAATGGTTTTTGATTAGGTGGTTAGTGATTCCTTGATTTTGTTTATAAATTTTTGAATTGGAAATGAATTGAGAAAATAGAAGTGTGGGTTGAAAGTTTATTTTGGAAAGTATATTTTTTTTTAACATTTGGTATTTCCATAAGTGACTGTGTGCATGGATATGTGAGAAAGTGGATGGGTGCCTAGTATGGCCTAATAATATGCCTATGTGGGGCTCTATGGAACACCATTAGTGTGTGTGAAACCCACCAATATTTTTTTTCTTTTCAAAAGTGATTTTAAAGGAAAATGTGGTGTTATGATAACCAGTGATTGTGCAGTGTGTCTTATTGTATTTTGGGAATGTTGTTGTAAGGTTTTTTGATCTTGAAAACCCTTTTTGCTTGATTGGTGCTTCAAGTTGAGTTATTTTTGGTGAGTTAGTTTTGGGATAATGGTCAGTGTGTTCTTGTTGTTTGGTTGTGAATCCCTTGAATTGGTACCCTCTATGTGATAAGTGATTTTTTGTGGTATATTTTTACCAATAGAACAGTTTGGTTGGGTCCTTGATTTTCCTTGTTGGATAGTATACTCCTCCCATAAATAATTTATGCATATTTAACATGTGACCATGGGTGATTCACTATTGGTAGACCCTCCAATTGATCAATGTATGGACATTCTTATTGGGTTTTAGAATTGAATCAACATCTCCCTTTGGTGTGAGTTTGGTTTAAAAAGAGGTTTTTGGCCATGAAAGTGGTTGAATATCTTGTGTGTTCCATTGATTGAATTGTGTATGTGTAATTTGTAGTTTATGTGACATGTGAAATGAGATTGAGCATAGATGAATCCTAGGTATCTAGGTAGGATGAATAGTTCTAGTATTCTAGTTATTTGATAGTGTAAAAGTCCCAGTTTCACTTAGTTATATTGATTATTACAACACTAACTAAACTATGATGATTTTTAGAGACCACTAGGCCCATGGGGTTTCCCCTCCAAGTGGCTCGTGCATGAGAAAGCTACGATTGTGGGTTTTATTCCAACCTTCACTAAGGTACAAGGTTCTAGTGTCCTAATCAAGCTATATTAATGATTAGTCACTGAAAGTGGCTAATATTCATTGTTAAGATCTTAATATTAATGTGTTTAAAAGTTAATAAATATCAATTTTATTCCAATTCAGAAATTGAACTTCATTTCCCATCATTGTGCAATTCATGCTTAAAGTGTCAATTTGGGACCACTCAATAAATTGCTTGTGGAAATTACAATATTAATCATTTTAATTTTATATTTTGGTATATCATTCATCACTTTATTTGGAACATTTTTTCTTTTAGGTATTATGGATTAATCACAAGTGAAGATGGAGATTTTTGCACTTGAAGGCAGAAACTTGCTGGAAAAAGCATAATGGGCGTAAGGCCCATCAAACAAATGTGGGGATTAAAAACCAAGCCCAATGAAGCTCAAATTTATACATTAGAAATATAAAAATATGAGGATAATTTTATTCAACTGTGGCCAGAGCTAATTCTAATGTTTTCATGATGATAAATGGATCTGAAGTTGAGATTTAAATGGTGGACCCGACATTAATGCACAGAAATCCGTCCCACCATTTCGACCATAAAATCCAAACGACTGATCCAAATTTCCTGAAATTTTTACAGCTCATAGAGGACAGATGGAATAATATAGTTTTATTCTACAACCGCTCCGGATTCAGCTTTCTTCAATTACAAATTTACACGTTAATATGGTGGATGAATCTGGACAATTTTCTGGGTCAACTTCGAAACATCAATTTCATTTTGATTATTCACCCTCCTTTTGACTCTATTAATTGTTCAGGGGTGAATTGATTGTGGGGGTGGATCTAAGGCTCAAAATATGACTATATAAGGAGCTATTGGTGAAGGGAATAGGGTGGATATTTTTGTTATCATCTTTTGTTTCTTGTTTCATTGTAAGGTTATGCTTCCAAATTTCCTTTGTAATGTTTTCCATTTCCATGTAAGTTTCTTTTTTGTATCTTTAAGTTCTTAATCAACTTATTTCTCTTATATATTTTTCATTTCATTTATCAAAACTTTATTATCACAAAGCACAATGATATCTCTGTTTTGTTGTGAATTAGTTCACACATAGGTGTGAATTTCATTCACACACATGGAGGAGTGCTCGTTATTTCTGCAGTTTTAATTTCTTCAATCCAATTCTTGTTAGTCATCTTCCGCCCACCATTGAGAGTATACCATCAATGTAGGGATAACCATTTAATGGGTTGATCTTAGCAGGATGAAAAGGATGGATTGAATGTTATTTTATGAATTAATTGTTGTTAATTAGATAATTAATTTAATACATCCATTCTTCAGTAATTTCTACTCTTCATATTTATTGTGTTTGAGAAAACTAAATTCAATTAATAAATGACCATATACCTCAGAGAGATCATGAATTTGGTTCTCTAAGTGTATAGGGGATTAGTAATTGTGTTTAGTAAGCACCAAACAAGAAAATGATGAAGGTAGTGTTATTTTTGAAGAATGGATTCATCAAGAATTAATAAATCCAAAATTGTCTAAAGAAGTAAAATTCATTCAATACACCCTGAGTATAATCCTAAGATCAACCTATTTTATTTGAATTGAATTCACTTAGGTTTCTTAGTGTTCTTTAAACCATCCAAAATCAAACCCAAAGTTGGCTACTTCATAGCCCATCCTTCACCAAATCATAGCGTCTCAAGGTTACTTCTTCGGTCCCTGTGGATTCGACCCCTACATGTACTACATCGACCGCTTTTACCAATAGGGTAAATTTGGGCGCAACCAAATTTTGGAGCCGTTTCCAGGGAGCAAGTAAGTTCCTTAGACCAAAAACCTTCTTTTCTTACCCCCATTCTTCTATTGTCATCCCAATTCTCTTATCTTTTCCCTTTCTCGCTTTTTTTTTCTTTTGGTGCATGTCCGCCTACACCCGCGATAACTCAAACAGATTAGTTAGGGTGGATACTCCTAGGGCTGGGGAGTCAAGCACTAAAAGTGGTCTATTTCCTTTAGATCCAAATCTTCCTAATACTCCAAATTCAGATGTTGATTTTGATACAATGGAGAATCTCCCACAAAACCAAATCATAAACCGGGGAGGGAACCAAAATAACGGGCAAGACCCTAACTTGGGAATTGTTGCAGACCTGACCATGAATGACTACCTCACACCAACCTGGACCAATGCACCCTCATGAATTAGGCATGGTAACATAGGATATACCCAATATGTTTTCAAACCCCATGTCCTGAACCACCTTCCAACCTTTCATGGGATGGAGTCTGAGATGCCTTACCTTCATGTTAAAGAATTTAATTACATTATCAAAACCATGTGCCCACCAAATCAAATTGAATCTGCTAAAATGAGACTTTTTCCTTTTTCTCTTAAGGACCGAGCAAATAATTGGTTAAAAAATTTGAGAATTTTATAAAAAATACTTCCCCATCACAAAAAAATTGCACTTAAAAAGAGAATACAAGACTTTTTTGAAAGAGAGGAAGAAACATTCTATGAAACATGGGAAAGGTTCAAGGACACATTAAACATGGTACCGCACTATGGTTTCTTAATCCCAGAACAAGTGAGAATTTTCTATGAAGGGTTGGGTCCCGAAAACAAACAATTCATTGATATGATGTGTAATGGAACCTTCAAAAACAAAGCCCTAAATGATGCTTACGAGTATCTAGAAAATCTTGCTGAACAAAACCAAACATGGGGAACATCACCTTACTATGAGAAGCCACCCAAATCTGGTGGAATGTACAATCTTGGAGAAGAATAATACCTTAGAGAAAAACTTGCTGCACTCACGAGGAAAGTTGAGGAGATTGATCTTAGGAAGGTCCAAAAAACCCAAACTGTTGAGCTTGTTTGTACAATTTGTGACAAGAATGACCACAATACTAATAATTGCCCAACCATTCCTTCCATCAAGGATGTTCTATTAGGAGGACCACCAGAAGAAGTTAATGCAATGAACTTTCAAAAGCCACAATTCACGAACACCTTCAATCCAAGGTATAATGACCATCTAGGCTTTTGTTGGAAGGAAAATCAACAACCAACACAACAACAATGTATCAACCCATACCCTCAACAAAACTTTCAACCTCATAATCAGTTCCAACCAAAACCGGTCCAATTCCAACATCCTCATGTCCAATATCAACAACCTATCCAACAACCCATTCAACAACCTATCCAAAAACCATAGTATCCTCCTGGGATAAACCCACAAGCTCAAGAACCAACCCAAAATGTTCCATAAAGCCTACTAGAACAACTGTGCAAACAAATAGAAAAAATGAACTCAGAATTCTTATCCATTAAACAAGAACTTCAAACCATAAAAACTGGAAAGGAACCCATGCCCACACAGGACATTCCACAACATACATCAAGGGGAGAGACAAGTTTTACTCAAACAACTCACGAACAACTAAAGGCTGTGACAATTTTAAGATGTGGGAAATCAATTGAAAAACATGAAAAAATAAGTCAGAAACCATGTGAAGCTTCAAACTCTAATGAAAATTCAAATGAACCACAAGCTCAAATTGAAGAAACTGATAACAATGTGAAAGAAACAACACTTCAACAAACAACTCAAAAACCTTCACCATTTCCTCAACACATGAGGGGGAAAACCAATCCTGAATTGAGTGACACATTGAGGGAAATATTCTCACAATTCAAGTTGAACATTCCCCTTCTCGATGCCATCCAAACCATACCTTCCTACCCAAAGTACCTTAAGGAATTGTGCACTTTTAAAAGAAAATTTTCACATAAAAACCAAGTCCTTTTGGCTACTAATGTGAGTACCACCATTCAAGGGACCATTCCTCCTAAGTTGAAAGACCCAAGATGCCCTTACATAAATTTTGAACTAGGAGAGAACAAAGTTGTCAAAGCCTTGTGTGATCTAGGTGCCAGCGTGAACCTCATTCCTTATGCCATGTATTGTTAGTTAGGGCTTGAAGAACTCCAACCCACATCTGTCACTCTTCAACTTGCTGATCATAGTGTTCGAGTTACAAAGGGGATCTTAAAAGATGTTTTGGTGAAAGTTGAAAATTTCATTTACCCAGCTAACTTTATTGTTCTGGAAAATCACCCAAGCTTAGGTCCTAGGGAGCAAACCCCAATCATCCTTGGTCGTCCCTTCCTTACAAAAATCAACTCTGTTATCCGAGTCCGAAATGGGAACATGACCATCACCTTTGGAAACATGAGTCTAGACTTGAACATATATAATGAAAACTATCAAATTGGGGATGATGAAGAGATCCATGAGGTTAATTGGATTGGTAGTGTTGATAATGAACTCAATGAACATCAAGGAATTACTGAAGGATGGTTAAGTCAAGAAGAGATTGATTTTCTTTATTCACATGAGGGAAATTTGTCTCCTTGGATTAAATCTCTTTCAAATAGATCTATTGATGAATTTCTAGAGTCACCAATCAATGATACCATGGTTGAAATTAATAACATTGACTCCATATCCATTCATGACACTACTCTGGAAAATTTAGTGTATGAAAATTCTGTTCACAAGGAACCAATTTTTTCAAGAAATCTGAACAAAGAAACTAAGTTCAATACAAAGTCTCATCCTTTATTGGAAATTCATGACCAATCTGATCTTGAATTTAAAGTCTTACCTTCATCACTAAAGTATGCGTTCTTAGGGGACAATCAATCCTTTCCTATTTTCATTTCTTCCTCTCTTGAAGCCGATCATGAGAGGATGCTTCTATATGTCCTTAGGAGACACAAGAAAGCCATTGGATGGACCCTATCTGATATTCCTGGGATTAGCCCACTTATCAGGACTCATAGAATTATTCTTGAATCCAAGTCAAAGCCATGTCATCAACCTCAGAGGCGACTCAAGCCTAATCTCATGGAAGTAGTGAGAAAAGAACTTTTGAAATTGTTAAAATCTAGTATCATCTATCCTATAGCTGAGAGTGAGTGGGTTAGCCCAATCCATGTGGTTCCAAAGAAGGCTGGAATCATAATAATAACCAACAAGGATGGAGATATGCTTCCAAAAAGGGTCTATAGTGGTTGGAGAGTTTGTATTGACTATAGGAAGCTCAACTATTGTACCAAGAAAGACCATTTCCCCTTACCCTTTATTGATCAAGTCCTTGAGCCAGTGGTGGGTCATCAATTCTATTGCTTCCTAGATGGATTCTTAGGGTATAATAAAATCGAAGTCTCCTTAGAGGATTAAGGAAAAACAACCTTCACTTTTCCATTCAGCACTTTTTCCTTCAAGCGCATGCCCTTTGGGTTATGTAATGCCCCCGGTACCTTCCAGCAATGCATGATGGGAATATTCTCAGATATGGTGGGTGATTTTTTAGAGGTCTTAATGGATGACTTATCCATCTTTCAGGATACTTTTGAGGGATTTCTTATAAATGTTGAAAAGGTTTTTTCAAGGTGCAAGGATAAGAATCTCATACTGAATTGGGAAAAATGCCATTTCATGGTAAGGGAAGGACTTGTTCTAGGTCATCTGGTATCTAGTAGAGGGATTGAAATTGATAAAGCTAAGGTTGAAATCATTTTTCACCTTCCCTCTCCTAAAACTATTAAGGAAGTGAGGTCCTTCTTAGGACATGCTAGTTTTTATAGAAGGTTCATTAGGAATTTCAGCTCTATTTCTCGACCACTTTGTGCTCTATTGGTAAAAGATTCTCCATTTTTATGGATAGAAAGCTGTGAGGAATCATTCTATACACTCAAGTCAACTCTTATATCTCCACCTATCATGCAATATCCAAATTGGAAACTTCCTTTCGAGCTCATTTGTGATGCAAGTGACTTCGCTGTAGGAGCAGTCTTAGGAAAACGGTGTGAGAAAACTCCATGTGTCATTGCTTATGCAAGAAAATCTTTAAATGATGCACAATTAAACTACACCACAAATGAGAAAGAGTTGCTTGCTGTTGTCTTTGCCTTAGAGAAATTCAGGTCTTATCTCTTAGGATCACCCATCATTGTCTTCACTGACCATTCAGACCTAAAATACCTTTTCCAAAAACAAGATGCCAAGGCTAGATTGATTAGGTGGGTCCTTCTTCTTCAAGAGTTCGATTTAACCATTAAGGATAAAAAGGGTGTTGAAAATATTGTAGCTGATCACCTCTCTAGGATGGAATTCAAAGACAACTCACACCACCCCTCTGTGTCTAATTCATTTCCCGATGAGCACCTCTATTCAGTGAATGATTGCCATTGGTATGTTGACATAGCAAACCATTTGGTGACGGGTGACATTCCAAAATTCCTGGGGACCCAAGATAAGAGGAAATTCCTTTCTGATTTCAAACACTATGTGTTTGATGATCCTTACCTCTTCAAGTTCTGTCCTGATCAAATCATCAGGAGATGTATTCCCGAGTTTGAGAAAGAGTCCATTCTAAAATTTTGTCATGGAGAAGCATGTGGAGGCCACCTTTCTACAAAGAAAACCACTTCAAAGGTCCTCCAAAGTGGTTTCTACTGGCCGAAACTCACTAAGGATTACTTCCAATTCTGCAAAAGTTTTCCTCAGTGTCAGCAATTAGGATCCATTAACAAAAGGAATCAAATGCCCCTCACTCCCATTCTAGTCGTTGAAATATTTGATTATTGGGGAATTGATTTAATGGGACCCTTTCCAAACTCTAAGGGATATCTATACATCCTCTTAGCTATTGATTATGTCTCAAAATGGGTTGAATCCATTCCCACCAAGTCCAATGACCACCATGTTGTGATCCGATTTATGAAAGAGCATATATTTTCTCGATTTGGAATTCCTAGGGCTATAATCAATGATCGTGGAACCCATTTCTGCAACTGACCATTATCTTCACTCATGTCTAAGTATGGTATTACTCATAAAGTTTCCACTGCATACCATCCTCAAACCAACGGTCAAGCTGAGTTGGAAAATAGAGAAATTAAGCAAATTCTTGAAAAAACTGTCAATACCTCAAGGAAAGATTGGCCTGAGAAACTCTTAGATGCCATTTGGGCATATCAAACTACTTTAAAAACTATCCTAGGCATGTCACCATATAGATTGGTTTATGGAAAAGCATGTCATTTACCTGTTGAAATTGATCATAAGGCCTTTTGGGCAATAAAAAAATGAACTTTGACATTTATTTGGCTAAAACAAAAAGGAAATTAGATCTTAATGAACTCGAGGAACTTAGGATGGAGGCTTATAAAAATTCAAGGATCAATAAATCTAAAGTTCAAGCCTACCAATCTAGGAATCTCAAAGTAAAACACTTTGAACTAGGAAAAATTGTGCTCTTGTATAGTCCAAAACTTCATCTACACCCAGGAAAGCTAAGGTCCAGATGGTCTGGTCCATACCTAGTGCATCATGTGTACCCTCATGGGGCAATAGAGATTCAGGATCTCACAAGTGGTCATGTCTTCAAAGTCAATGGTCATAGGTTAAAACCATTCATTGAATCATTCAATAAACAAGAAACCAAGGAGGAGTTAACTGATCCAACATATGAACCAGAGAAAAATGGATAGATTTAGGGTACAAGTAGGGCTAACGACGTTAAACAAAAGCGCTGCACGGGAGACAACCTGTGGTTTTCATGTTTCCAATCACTGTGAATCATCTTTTGTTTCCTTCTGCTTCATTTTTTTATTTTTATTATATAGACTGTTGACCTGTTCTTCTTTTATGAGTATGGATGGGTATGAAAGGGGAGCACCGTATTCATCCGTGTCACGCGGTGTGATCCCTGAGTAATACCTTACCCAGAAAATATATAGAAGAAAATGTATCATCAATTTATTTTATTTTATTTATGTTTTTGTAGGTTAAAAAAATTTAGACTCTTGACCTGTTCTTCTTTTATGAGTATGGATGGGTATGAAAGGGGAGTACTGTATTCATCTGTGTCACGCGGTGTGATCCCTGAGTAATAACTTACCCAGAAAATATAAAGAAGACAATGTATAATTAGTTTGATTTAAAAAAACATGGAAAACCATAAAAATGATGGTACTTGGAATTAAATAAATCATTGTGTTGTCTGCTTTGTCCATATTTTTATGGTTCAGGAACTATTTTGGGTGATACATGTTCAATCAAGGAGGTGCCTACATCCCCCAAGAGATCAAAGGAGTAATCTGGAGCATCATGAACTTCAACTTCAAAAACCAGGTGAATTTGTTCCATGTTTATTATTCTCAATTTCATCTTTTAACTCCTATCCTACCCCCTTCTAACTTTTCTTTTCTTTGAACACTGGGGAAAATGTTATTCTATGTTGGGGGGAGATAAAAAATTATTTTTTTTGTGAATAAAAACATGCATGAAAAGAAAAATTTCATTAACCATAAACATGATAACACACATTGCAAACTCTAAAATTGGATATCAAATAAATTTTGCATGCCTTGATTCTGATTTTAATGCAAGTTTAAGTTCATGAGCATAGTTTTTGGACAGTGCAGTTGTCCGATGTTATTTTTAAATGTTTATATTTTCATCCTCTTAATAAAAATTCCATAATGCATGTCTACTAGATTGTGGGTGTAAATTTGAGTTCTTGGGTCCCTTTCATTATATCATTGGGTTCTGGGGTAACTTTTAGTTTAATTTGAGTATCAAAAAAAAAACAAAAAAAAAATTGACCACATAGAGCAATGTTTTTTCCAAATGCACGGTGTCCGAAACTTGGGGATCGTGACTCCATAGTTGTCTTTCCCAGAGTTAGGCTTTATATCTCTATTTTAGAGCATGAAATTGACAATATGTGTGGCGTCCGACACTTGGGGATCGTGACTCCATAGTTGTATTTCCTAGAGTTAGCCTTTTCATATCTATTGTGGATAAAAAAATAATCAAAAAAATAAAAAAAATGGATACTCATATTAAGGTTTAATGTGATTCCCACCTAGCGCTTCCATTTATTCCCCTTGAACAATAAAACGGCCCCCATATCTTTTGTGATTCACAACACTTTATCATGCTTAATTGAAATTGGATGAAATGTGGCGATGAATTTGAACAAAGGAATGGGATTGGTCTTGGGATATGCTTATGGACCTAGCTTGTTTTAAATTATTTTTATGGGTTCCATAATTTTTTTGGTATGAGGTCTTTGGGTGAGCAATGTGTATTTAAATGTTTTTGGAAAAGGGGATTTGAATTTCATATTTGTAATATATTTTGCTCGGGACTAGAAAAACTCAAGTTGAGGGGTGTGATTAGTCACTGAAAGTGGCTAATATTCATTTTTAATATCTTAATATTAATGTGTTTAAAAGTTCATAAACATCAATTTTAGTCCAATTCAGAAATTGAACTTCATTTCCCATCATTGTGCAATTCATGCTTAAAGTGTCAATTTGGGCCCACTCAATAATTTGATTGTGTAAATTACAATATTCATCATTTTAATTTTATATTTTGATATATTATTCATCACTTTATTTGAAACATTTTTTATTTTAGGTCTTATGGATTAATCACAAGTGAAGATGAAGATTTTTGCACCTGAAGGCAGAAACTTGCTGGAAAAAGCATAATGGGCCTAAGGCCCATCAAACAAATGTGGGGCCCACAAACCAATCCCAATTAAGCTCACATTTATACAGTAGATATATAAAAATTTTAGGATCATTTTATTCAACTGTGTCCGGAGCTAATTCTAATGTTTTCATGATGATAAAGGGATCTGAATTTGAGATTTAAATGGTGGACCCGACATTAATGCACAGAAATCCATCCCACCATTTCGACCATAACATACAAACGGATAAACCAAATTTCCTGAAATTTTTACAGATCATAGAGGACAGATTTACTAAGATAGTTTTCTTCTATAACCCCTCCGGATTCGGCCTTCTTCAATTAAAAATGTACACGTAAATATGGTGGACGAATCTGGACAGTTTTCCGGGTCAACTTTGAAACATCAATTTCCTTTTGATTATTCACCCTTCTTTTGACTCTATTAATTGTTGGGGGGTGAATTGATTGTGGGGGTGGATATATGGCTCATAATATGCCTATATAAGGAGCTAGTGGTGAATATAATAGGGCGGATATTTTTATTATCATCTTTTGTTACTTATTTCATTGTATGGTTATGCTTCCAAATTTCATTTGTAATGTTTTCCATTTCCATGTAAGTTTCTTTTTTTGTATCTTTAAGTTCTTAATCAACTTCTTTCTCTTATATATTTTCCATTTCATTTATTAAAACTTTATTATCACAAAGCACAGTGATATCTCTATGTTGTTGTGAATTAGTTGATACATAGGTGTGAATTTCATTCACACACACGGAGGAGTGCTCGTTATTTCTGCGGTTTTAATTTCTTCAATCCAATTCTTGTTAGTCATCTTCCTCCCACCATTGAGAGTATACCATAAATGGAGGGATAAAACTTTAATGGGCTGATCTTAGGAGGATTCAAAGGCTAGATTGAATGTTATTTTATGAACGAATTTTTGTTAATTGGATAAATAATTTACGACATCCATTCTTCAGTAATTTCTACTCCTCATCTTTACTATGTTTGAGCAAAATAAATTCAATTACTAAATGAACATATACCTCGGAGAGATCATGAATTTGGTTTTCTAAGTGTATAGGGGATTAGTAATTGTGTTTAGTAAGCACCAAACCAGAAAATGATGAAGGTAGTGTTATTTTTGAAGAATGGATTCATCAAGAATTAATAAAACCAAAATTGTCTAAAGAAGTAAAATTCATTCAATCCACCCCGAGCATAATACTAAGATAAACCCATTTTCTTTAAATTGAATTTACTTAGGTTTCTTAGTGTTCTTTAAAACATCCAAAATCAAACCCAAAGTTGGCTAATTCATATCCCATCCTTCACCAAATCATAGCGTCTCAAGGTTACTTCTTCGGTCCCTGTGGATTCGACCCCTACATGTACTACATCGACCGATTTTAATAGTAGGGTAAATTTGGGTGCAACCAATTAATCTTAGGGATTTACCTACAATACTATACTATGACATGATTCTTATATGGTGTGGTTCCAACCATTAGAATACGGTGGACCTTGTGAGTATCTTTATGAAATTCCTTTGTAAGGTAGTTGTGTGAAATGGTTTTTCCTTATAAGTGTTCCCTTTGATAATGGTTTTACATAATTTTTTTTGAGAAATGTTATAAAAAAACCCCTTACATAAATGTGCATGTTAAATTTTCTTCTAATGTTTTAGCATAGAATATTTTTATTTGGGTGGCATCCTACTGGCCTTTGGATCACACCCTACATACACCCTTGGGTGTATGCAGACCTTGTTGGTTGGAAGGTAAAGACAAGGTACATTGTGTTGGTGGTTCGTGTTGCTAAAGTTCCTCATATGGAGGTGGATTGAGGGTGAGGATACTCTTGTCATATGGAGATTATTAGGCTATTTTGTGTTTTCCTTTCACTTTTAGTATTTTGGTATTTGGTTAAAATTGTAAAAACTAGATTCTGAAAATTGGTTATGTCATGTTTGGTTATATATTTTTAGTTGGGTTTTATTTATAATTTTTGGTTGTTATGTTTATGTGAAAGGGTAAAATTTTTCTCAATGTGAATTATTGATACTCAGGCACTAGTTTCCAGGCCAAGGGGATTGGGAACGCTCTTCGGGACATACCATAGACCGGGTCAGGCATCAGGTGGGATGGTGCCCCGGTTTGGTTCGTGACATTTTTGAAACCGACCAACCATAATGAATAAAATAACAACCAGAAAAAACACCACTATATCAATAGAATATAAATGAAGTAAATCAAGTAAATGGTAATCAAAACAAAAGAAGAATTATGGGATATATATCAATGAAGTAAATCTCCTACACAAATCACTAATTAAGGGAAAAGTTTCATGGGAAACTCAATAGGTCCTAAATTGAGCTGATCCTAATGATACTATAACTACAAGACTAACCAACAGACTATATTATGTCCAAAATATCATAATCCACCCAACTATCCAACATTGAAATCATCAGTATGGAATCTCCCTTCTAGATCAGAACTAAAACACAACTAGGGGAATACTAGTAGATTTTGAACCAAATTATACAGAATAAATCAAGATCTCCCACTTAGTTACCCAATTTTACATGAAAAAACCAAAATGGAGGTGAGATATCCATCAATCACTGAACAATACATGCATCAAAAAATCATAAACAATATATCTTACCTCTTCTCCGACACCCTTTCATTAAAAAACCCATTTTACATCATATAATCATCACATAATAAATGCAAAACAACTAAATGGGAGAAAAAATCACAAGGGGAAATCAAGTGGGTCTTTGATGTGGCATTAAATCACATGTTTTTTCACATATATTTTGATAAATATTTTGTTAGTTTAGTGTTCAATTGTGTATTTTTGTGATAATTCAAGTGTTAATATTTATTTACTATGAAATAGTAAATTATTGATAAATATATTATAAATGTTTAATTTAATGAGTGTTTTAGTCATTCTTTATTTAAATTATTTATCTAATTATTAATTTTGTTTCTAAAATAATAATGTTAAGTTTTATAATTTAATCTTTGTGATTAATTAATTTTATTTTTTTATCTTGTTAACAATGAAATAATTAATTTTTTAGTGTTTAGTTTAATTAATCGTATCTTGTTCATAAAATATCATTTCTTCGTAATATAATTTCTCTACGAACTAAAAAATGGTGGTATGAACTGAAATCAAATGATGAATTTGAATTTGGGAAATATAATGGATGGATGAATATGTTTTCACTGAAGAGGATGGAGGTCATCCGAGTTGTATCACAGGAAAATCTTAGCTCACTGTCCCATTTACAATGCATCCATCAAAGCCCTTTATCTGAGTTTTGGATGGGGAACAAGCAGATGACCTAGATCTAAGATCTTCACCCTAGCCTATAAGGGACTATTGAGGAATTGAAGTTTTAAACCACTATTGAATCCGTGATGTAGAACTGATGAGATCTGAGTATGTGAAGAATATAACATTGAAGGACTTCAGTACTGAGTGTCTGAATCTTCTCATTGAGACCAGATGAGAACCTAATCTAACCAGTCTGACCAATATTTGTGAAGAAAAAGGAATCACCAAAGCTGAGCTTGGATCAGGGTTGTAAATAGGTTCTCAGATTTGGATTTGTATGAGGTTGAAGGTAGATCTGGGGTTAAGACATCAACATGAAGAAGAAATCCGTACTTTCGATAACTGAAGAAGATTAATTCCATTGAATCAAAGTCATGTTTCGAGGAATTAGTGTGATAGATGAATTCGGTGCCGAAAAATCTCGACAAATTAGACCAAAGTTTGAAGATTTACCAAATTCAAATAAAGAAGGAAGGACTCCTCATTGCATGAAATATATAAAATCCCAAGGGGGGAAGATAATTCAAGATCAAGGTTTGGCCGAATCTAGGTTTTCATATTTCATCACAGTATGAAGGAGGATATGATCAAATGAAGGTTTATGAGTATGGTTTTTAGGTTTTCAAAATAAAGTCGAATTAAGGATGACCATAAGTTTTTCATCCATATTTGTTATAGTTTTTAGGTGTTTAGGATTGGTGAACGGGATGATTTATGATGGTATGAGGTGGTGCCTAAGGGGTTGAGCTACATCAAGCTAAGACTAAGTTTTAGTGTTCTCAATCTGAGATATTTTTATAAGTTTTATATTTTATGGGTGCTCTAGTATTTGTTTGCAGGATCATTATAAAAAGATTTAGGGGGTGTGGTTATCCTCTATTGTCTACTGGGTCAAAGAAAATTGGTGACGAAATGTTAATGGGTGCATTAATTGACTGCACATGTGTTAGAGTGTTTCAGAGCACCTAAATAATATTCCTTTTACTATCATTTAATTGGTAAAATGACAGGTGTTCAGTGAAATTGATGTTTAACATGCAAGTGTATCAAATTAAGTCGGTGCTTTGCGCAGGAATGTAAAAGAAGGTTTTGACGAAAAAATTAGGTGGAGCCCATCATTGTTTCAATGCACACATTTCTGGAGATGGGAGACTAGTGCTATAGAGTTAATTTTAGATGCACTACGCCAAAATTTGTATTTAATGGCAGTTTTTTGTTTCGTTTTGCGGCGGTTTAAACCGCCGCTAAATCGTTCTATGGCGGTTTTGGAAAACCGCCGCTAAATCGCGCATTGGGAAATAAATAGCGGCGGTTTTTTGGCTGCAGTTTAAACCGCCGCTACATCGTTTTAATTTTTTTTAATTTTTTAATTTTTAATAATTTTTTAATTCGCGGCGGTTTAAATCATCGCTAAATCATTTAATTTTTTTTATTTTTTTATTTTTTTTATTTATTTCCACGCACATGCCCATCCATCTCCAGGCATAAGTCTATGTCCATGCACATGCCCATGCACATTCCTATGTCATATATATAAATTCTTTGTTGGGTGAGATTTGATCCCCTTCCCTCTTGCTTATTCTCCAAAGACTTTACCACTCCAGCAAACTCTTCATGGGGTCAATAAATCGAATTTAATATACTTATATATATATATTAATTGGAAAAACAAGTAATACATAACAAATAGATACAAACTAAATAATTATTAATCAATAATCAATAATCAATAATATAATATATATATATATATAACATATAATATATAATACATAATATATAATACATAATACATAATATATAATATATAATATATAATATATAATATATAATATATAATATATAATATATAATATATATTATATACTATGTATTATATAATAGATAATATATAAAACAAAATACATACTATATAATATATAATATATAATATAAAATATAAAATATAAAATATAAAATATAAAATATAAAATATAAAATATAAAATATAAAATATAAAATATAAAATATAAAATATATAAAATAATATATAACATAATTAATGTATAAATAATAAATTAATTAAAAAATAATTTAATACATAATAAATAATTAAATATTAATAATACATTAATAAATAATAGATAAATAAATAAATAAATAAATAAATAAATAATAAATAATAAATAATAAATAACAAATAGTAGATAATAAACAATAAACAATTAATAATTAATAATTAATAATTAATAAAAACTAATAATTAATAATTGATCATTAAGAATTAAGAATTAAGAATTAATAATTTATATTTAAGAAATTATAAATAATTAATAAATAAATAATATATAATTAATAAATAATTAATAAATATTTAATAAAAAAATAAATAAAAAATAAATTTGAATAATAAATTAATAATAAATTAATATTTAATAAATTAAAAATAAATTCATAAATAATAAATAATAAATAAGAAATAATAAATAAGAAAGAATAAATAATAAATAAATAAATAAATAGATAAATAAATAATAAATAATAAATAATTAATAATTAATAATAACTAATAATTAATAATTGATAATTATAAAATGAATAATTCTTAATTAATAAATAATATTTTAATTTTAATATTCAATATTAAATATTAAATATTCAATATTTAATAAATATTTAATAAATAATTAATATTTAATTAATAAATTATCAATAAATAATCAATAATAAATAAATAAATACATAAATAAATAGATAAATAAATAATAACTAGTTAATAATTAATAGTTAATAATTAATAGTTAATAATTAATATTAACTAATAATTAATAATTGATAATTATAAAATTAATAATTCTTAATTAATAATTAATATTTTAATTTTAAAATTTAATATGAAATATGAAATATGAAATATTTAATAAATAGTTAATAAATAATAAATAATTATTTAATTAATAATAAATAAATAATAAATCATTAATATTTCATAAATAATTAATAAATGAATAATAAACTGATAATAAATTAATATTTTGTAAATTAAAAATAAATAATAAAAGATAAAGAATAAAGAATAAAGAATAAAGAATAAAGAATAAAAAATAAAAAATAAAAAATAAAAAATAAAAAATAAAGAAATAAATATATAACTAAATAAATAGATAAATAAATAATAAATAATAAATAATAAATAATAAATAATAAATAATAAATAATAATTTATATTAATAAATAATAATAATAATTAATAATAAATAAATAATTAAAAAATAAAGAATAACGAATAAATAAATAATTAATAAATAAGGAATAACGAATAAATAAATAAATAATAAATAAATAAATAAAAAAAGAATAATAAACCAATATTTAATATTTATTAATTAATAATTAATTAATAAATAAATTAATAATTAATGTGTACATAATAACTAAATAATAAATAAATAAATAAGTAAAAATATAAATAATAATATTTAAATAAATAAATAAATAAATAAACAATTAATTAAATAAATCATAAAACATTAAAAATCTCTGAAAACCATAAAAACACTAAAATGGTCATAAAATATGATCTGATACTTATTTTTCAGTACCACAACCAGTAAAATTGAAGATCATGAAATAATCTTCAATATGATATGTGGTACCGGCCGAACAGACACCTGGATCGAAAGTTATAACAGTTTGAAATTTAAGAAATCGGTGTCTGCAACTAAAACCTCTGTTTCGGAGGCCTTCTGGGACTCTTTGGTAGAATAAAATGGGGTACAATAGTAAAAAAGTTATTACTATACCTTAGTGGTGTAGAGCTCGTCGTAGTCTTTGATTTGATATTTGGTAGAACCCAAATGGACACCCGGATTAAAAGTTATGGTCGTTTGAAGTTCGAGTTCAATTTTCAACTTTTGAATTTTGAATATATATTTTTTCCTTTGATTATCACGTGATTTAAATCTCACTTGGTTTTTTCTCATTTGATAAACTTCGATTTTACTAGTTGTAGAGCTTAAATGGACTCTCAGATCAGAAGTTATGGTCATTTGATGCCGAAGTTTGTTCTTCTACCTATTTAAGATTTTCTTTCCGTTTAAAAATAATAATAACTAATAATTATAAATATTAATTAATTGACACATTATAAATATATAAAATTATAAATAATAAACTATATTTTATTGTAAATAAAAAATAATTGTTTAAATAATTTTTAAATTTTTTTCTGAAATTTTGCTGCGGTTTTCAAAAAACCTCCGCTATTTCATGGCAGTTTTTTTAAAAAACCACCGTTAAAAAAAATTAATTCTTTAGAAGATATTTTTTTAAAAAAAATTAGCGGCGGTTTTTTCGCGGCGGTTCTAAAACCCGCTGCTAAATTTTTGTTCGAAAAATATTTAGCGGCGGTTTTTCAAACCGCCGCTAAAATACCATTTTTTGTAGTGATGATTCTATTGGAATGAATGAGTTGGTCTTCATCAAAAGGGAGAAATTTTAAGATGAAGCAGAAAGTGATTGATTTTAACTCGGTAGAGAAGAATCTCTCTCTCTTGTTCCTATTTATTCTATATCACTAATTCATTTTTTCTTGTGTTTGTTTCTTGACAAAAAAATACGTAAATAATTTTATTTTTGAAGAATAAAATTGTTTGGTTACCTTTACTTATTTTTATTACCATTATGTTGCATCAAATCATTACAGTGAGTTTGATTATTGATGTAAGAGTTGTTTTTTCTTATTATTATTAAACTTTATACTATCATCATCTTTTGGAGAGGTTGATTACAACAATTATTATTCAATTTCATTATTGTTAGATAATTATTGAAGAGGATACTTTCAAGAATAATTCATCAAAGTTTTTCCCCTAGTGAGGGAGTTTAACCTTTTCTTTTGTGAGAACACACTTTCAATTAAATTCTTTAAGAAGAAGAAATTATTTTAAAACTAAACAATTGAAATTCCTCTTACACTATCTCATATTTTCATGTTTCTTCTCTTTAAAATAGTTTTGTTTTTGACTATTTTAACACTTCTATCTTATTCATAATTTTTCACACATGTTCCCTATTTTCAATCATCTTCTCATTCATTGTTTTCTATTTTTATAGTTTAGGATATTTAATAAATACCTTAGAATATTCACTAGCATTCCCTGTGGATTGAACCTACTTGAAACTATCTAGTAGTGAGGAGGAGTATAAATTTATAATTTTACTGACATGCTAATGACCGCACCACGATTAGTATCATAAGCATAAATTCATTTTTTATAATGTTTCAAACAATCATTTTAAAGAAATACCACTTGGAATTCAAAGTCCTTTCTATTTATTTTAAATCCTTTTTCTAAATGACCATTATAAACAATTTTTAAACCCACCACCAGTTTAAAATCATCCTTTAAATAGGATTTATTTTATTTAAATGAAAAAATGGGTCTTAATCCCTCCAATTACTATACAAACCACTTTAAAGATCTTTACAAGACTATCTACAAACACAAGGCATGTGAAAAAATTTAATTTCAATGTGATAAATGAATTTTATAAAGAAAACTTTTTATTATAATCTTAAAATTCATTAAACAAATTTATAAATCCTTCACAAACATTATAAATGGATATACTTCCATAAAAAGTGAATTTATAAACCCAAATAACTTCATGAAATGAAAAATAAAGGAATAAAATAGAAACAACTACCTCATATATGTTGGGCGGAGAAAACGACGGGAAGGATGGCAAGAGGGGGGGGGGTGAATTGCCTTAAAAAAAAATGATTAACAAATTAAAAATCAAAGTAAAGTTGCAGCGGAAATAAAGAGGCAAGACACACAAAATTGATAACGGAGTTCGGCCAAAACCCGGCCTACGTCTCCGCTCCCAACTCAACCGTTGAGAGATTCCTACCGCTTGCTTTTCAATGGTTTTAGCAAGAAACCCACTAGGCTTTGAGGTAGCACTAGGACCTATTACAGCTTGCTTTTATTGGTTAAGCAAGAACCCACTTGCTTTTAATGGTTTAGAAAGAACCCACTATCCTTCTTACAGGTGAAGGATAACTCACCTATGTCTCAAGCTATTTAAAGGAAAGCTTGGCAACCTTTTCACACCTTAATGGTGATGTGAAACCCAAAAGAAAGAGGGGATGAGAAAATTGGGAGTTTGTAGGCACAAACTCAATTTAAGCTCAAAATGAATAAAACAATAAAAACCGTATTTGGAGAAGCCTTGGGCGCCTTTGATTGGATGGAGATGTTGAAGGCCGCTTCCAAGCTTCTTGGGTGGAGCTCCTTGGATTGGAAATTGGTTGGAGCACTTTGGGTTCCTTGAGGAAATCCGTCGGAGGTTCGCCAAAATGATCAACAATGTGTCCGGTGGCTTTGGTGAAGTTCCGGGGCTTCCTAGGCCTTTATTTATAGGCTAGGAACCTTCAAGTATCCGTTGGAGGGCTTTGGAGCCGTTGGAAAAGGCCTCGGAGCCGTTGGAGGCCAAAAGAGGGTTGACTGGTCAAAGCCAACGACTAGTTTGACTGGGCTACCGGCTGGCCGGTACAGTCCCACCGGCTGACTGGTGCCTTGGCAGTGGAGGAGAATTCTGGTCCAGGGGCCACCGGCTGACCGGTGCCAGAGCCACCGGCTGGCCGGTGGCAAGACAGTAGCTCACACTGTTTGATCTGGGTGCCACCGGCTGGCCGGTGACAGAGCCACCGGCTGACCGGTGGAGCCTGGCAGTGGGCAATGCCTCTGCCAGGTCCACCGGCTGGCCGGTGCTATCACACCGGTTGGCCGGTGGACTGAGTTTCAGTCCACTCCTTGTCCTTTCTTGGGCCATTCCTTTGGCAATCTTTTGCCTATCATCCACAACACTTAAAAACAATGTTAGACAAATAATAAAGTGATTGTGATCATGAAAATCAAACAACGAGGGGAACGAGAGGTACAACAATCTCCCCCTATTTTGATGATCACAATCACCAAAACAATTAACGTAAAATACAGAAATTGAAAGGAAATGCTAAGCATGATGAAAAGGATTCTCCCCCAATCAATCAAGAAATTTCTCCCCCTTTGTGATTATCAAAATATCACGGGGCATAAAACTTGATTGAGGGAAAATTGAAAATGAAGATCAATTGGAATTGAATATTTTTAAATTGAAGGTTTGAATTGAAAATTTTGAAATTGAAAAAGGGCTTAAACGATCCTAACTCCCCCTAAATAAAAACAATAAATCACCGGGGAAAGGAATTTTGAAAAGAGATGATTTTAGGCCCGGAGAGACTCGCCAGAAGGGATTTTTCAATCCAAACTTGTCTCATGGCGGGTCTTCTCCTATAAAATTCGTCCGAATAAAAAATAGATTTTGGTTGGCCGTACCGGGCATTTTTGCAATCACACTCATAAATGAGGTGCCCGGGTTTTTTGCAATAGTTACAAAATTTGTAAGCGGAGCTCCCCCTTACAAAAACAGTGGGTGCATGGGAGGAGGAAGCTATATTGGAATATCCTAGCCCTTGGGTGGTTCTAGAAATTCGTTGGGAACCTAGGATATTGTTCAAATTTTGTTCCCCTTGGGTGAACTTAGCTAGGGTCTCCCTTAGGTCTTTGATGGTTGATTCCATGGAATCAACATTTGGAAAATTTTGGATTTTAAGGGTGAGTTCCTCCTTCTCTTTGAGAAGTTATTCTTTTTCGGAGGAAAGCTTTTTGAAATTCTTTTTTAAAGAAACAAATTTTGAAGAGAGTTCGTGAAAACCATTTTCAAGTTGGTCTCTAGCGTGTGAGAGTTCTTCATAAGATAGATGATTTAAAGAATTGGAATTTGAAGAGCAAGAGGATGAGGAGTCAGAAGATGTTACCTCATGGAATGCCATTAGGCATTTGTTACCGTTTTCGCTTGAGGAGGAGGAGGAGGATGATGAGGAGGTGTCACTCCATGTGGCCTTGAGGACCTTTTTCTTTCCTTTTTCCTTTGCCCGTTTCTTGTTGAGTGGGCAATCGGGCTTGTAATGGCCCTTTTCGCCGCACCCGTAGCATTTTACCTTGGGCTCGGATTTTTCGGTGGGTTCTTGCTTTCGCGCCTTGCGAGATTTCTTCTTCTTCTTATGCTTCTTCATAAATTTATGCATTTGGCGGGCGAGATTCTCCATTTCCGAGTCGCCGCTTGATGATGAAGAGGATGAGGAGGAAGAGGATGATGAGGAGGAGCTTACTTCTTTTTGTACCTTGAGGGCGATGTTCTTTGGTGTCTTGATTGGTGTGCCCTCCTTTTGAGCTTGCCTCCTCATCGTGATCTCATAAGTCATGAGAGATCCGATGAGCTCCTCTACCGGCATATTTTTGACGTCCTTAGCTTCTTGGATCGCCGTCACCTTTGGTGCCCATGAGCTCGGAAGGACCCATAGGATCTTTTTGACCATCGTTTCTGCAGAAATGTCATCTCCAAGAGATTTTCTACCATTGCACACATCAGTAAACCGTGTAAACATTTCAGAAATAGATTCGGA
Source organism: Viscum album (assembly GCA_963277665.1). Taxonomy (NCBI): domain Eukaryota; kingdom Viridiplantae; phylum Streptophyta; class Magnoliopsida; order Santalales; family Viscaceae; genus Viscum; species Viscum album. The sequence goes on from CAUJRU010000497.1 coordinate 216,457, forward strand.
TGGATGCATGGAAAAAGACTCGAAATCTTGACGGTACATGTCCAATCGAGTGTCCTTGACTTTGTTGGTCCCCTCATGGGTAACCTCCAAAAGTTTCCAGATTTCATGTGAGGAGGTGCAAGTGGACACTCGATTGAATTCATTTCGGTCAAGGCCGCAATGTAGAGCGTTCATGGCTTTGCCATCAAGCTCAAAGTTTCTAATATCGGCGGGGGTCCATTTGGATTCGTCGGGGGAAGAGAGAGTGTAACCTTGCATGGCAATTTTATAAATGGGATAACCTATACTTCTTAAAAAAGTGGTCATGCGGGTTTTCCAATAATTATAGTCGGTCCCATCAAAAAATGGAGCCCGACCCAAAGAGTAGCCCTCGGGGGCGAAAGAGGTTGATGCCATCTAAATGGATCTTTGAATTTGAAACCGTTTAAGGTATTACTCAAATTATCCCTCTGATACCAATTGTTGGGTCGGAACAAACGACGGGAAGGATGGCAAGAGGGGGGGGGGGTGAATTGCCTTTAAAAAAAATGATTAACAAATTAAAAATCAAAGTAAAGTTGCAGCGGAAATAAAGAGGCAAGACACACAAAATTGATAACGGAGTTCGGCCAAAACCCGGCCTACGTCTCCGCTCCCAACTCAACCGTTGAGAGATTCCTACCGCTTGCTTTTCAATGGTTTTAGGAAGAAACCCACTAGGCTTTGAGGTAGCACTAGGACCTATTACAACTTGATTTTATTGGTTAAGCAAGAACCCACTTGCTTTTAATGGTTTAGCAAGAACCCACTATCCTTCTTACAGGTGAAGGATAGCTCACCTATGTCTCAAGCTATTTAAAGGAAAGCTTGGCAACCTTTTCACACCTTAATGGTGATGTGAAACCCAAAAGAAAGAGGGGATGAGAAAATTGGGAGTTTGTAGGCACAAACTCAATTTAAGCTCAAATTGAATAAAACAATAAAAACCGTATTTGGAGAAGCCTTGGGCGCCTTTGATTGGATGGAGATGTTGAAGGCCGCTTCCAAGCTTCTTGGGTGGAGCTCCTTGGATTGGAAATTGGTTGGAGCACTTTGGGTTCCTTGAGGAAATCCGCCGGAGGTTCGCCAAAATGATCAACAATGTGTCCGGTGGCTTTGGTGAAGTTCCGGGGCTTCCTAGGCCTTTATTTATAGGCTAGGAACCTTCAAGTATCCGTTGGAGGGCTTTGGAGCCGTTGGAAAAGGCCTCGGAGCCGTTGGAGGCCAAAAGAGGGTTGACTGGTCAAAGCCAACGGCTAGTTTGACTGGGCTACCGGCTGGCCGGTACAGTCCCACCGGCTGACCGGTGCCTTGGCAGTGGAGGAGAATTCTGGTCTAGGGGCCACCGGCTGACCGGTGCCAGAGCCACCGGCTGGCCGGTGGCAAGACAGTAGCTCACACTGTTTGATCTGGGTGCCACCGGCTGGCCGGTGACAGAGCCACCGGCTGACCGGTGGAGCCTGGCAGTGGGCAATGCCTCTGCCAGGTCCACCGGCTGGCCGGTGCTATCACACCGGTTGGCCGGTGGACTGAGTTTCAGTCCACTCCTTGTCCTTTCTTGGGCCATTCCTTTGGCAATCTTTTGCCTATCATCCACAACACTTAAAAACAATGTTAGACAAATAATAAAGTGATTGTGATCATGAAAATCAAACAACGAGGGGAACGAGAGGTACAACAATATAGAGTGGAATCAAGTAGAAATGTATCACCTTTCATGGAGAACATAAAAAAAATGAAAGGCAACACCCTCTAAAATCTTTAGAAAACAAAAAACCCAAGTCTAAACTAACCCAAACCCAAAACCACACTTGCATAACAATAACAGTTTGAGGTGGAAGGGATACCCTAGAAAAATGGAATAGGGGAGATATGAGAAGAGAAAATATGAATAAAGGAAGGATTTAATTTGATAAAACACATGGAATTTATAGAGAAGAAGTCACTATCAAAGGATTAGTGAGAAGGATATATCACCAGGGCACCATGAATTCTAACCACATGAAATGGGAGGAGAAGGAGAAGAAAACTAGGTTAAAATGAGAGGGGGAAAAGATGCAATTTTTTATTTTTTTAGTTTGGAATATTACTTCCCAGCATGGCCCTTACATACTGTGGTGTGGTGTGTTTCTCTTGGAACCCTTATGATGTGGTCCTCTGGGATATGACATGGAGGTGCCTGAGATGGAAAGGTCAAGGCTCCCAAACCCCATATACCACCATAGAGCAAAACTATATGTTGTGGTTTGGAGTCCTTAAAAAAACCACTATGCCATAGCCCTATGATTGAACATGGAGCTCCCTAATCAGGCATACCCAAGGACCCCTGAGGCTAGTTACTATAATGTGGCCTAGGTTGTAGTGTGGTTTACTACAACACATGCATATAGCTCCCCAAGACCTCTTGAAACACCTAAAAACATAAAAAACTCACAAGAAATGTAAAATAAATCAAAATTATTTAATAAATAATGAAATGGTGAAATAGTGGTGTTATAGGATACATATCAATTCTCAATACTTTTCTTAAATCACAACATCCTTTGTATAACTGTGATGTTTAATATATAGAAGAATGACACCAACATCGATTGATTTTATTTTCTAGAGGTATATTTGATAGTTCAGATATTTTCATATATTTCATATTTTATTTTAATGAATTAAATCAAACCCACTTCTTGTTTTGAGGATAATTACCAAAAATTTCGATTATAAGAGTTTTTTGTTTTAACTATAAAAATGTCTCAAAACATGATTTTTAATTGTTTTTTTAAGTTTTAAATTATTGTAATAAATCCTAAATTTAATTTCCTATGGGTTTGATTTTATTTTAGGAAGATTGAAGAAGTTTTTTTAGAGAATTTTGGTCTCTGTAAACATAATACAAGTCCCGTACATGTATTTATAAGAATTAGAAAATTCCTAGATATGTATTCATGAGAATTTATTCAGTACATGTAATCATCATCTATAACTCATCATATCCATCATCTAACACTCTATAAATACTATTCATATTGTATAGAAATGAATCTAGACACTACAAGCATTAGGAAAGATGCATATCAGTGTCTTTAAGCATTATCCATCCTGCATAAACATGATCTTTTCGTGCTATATAAACATCAAAATTTCCTCTATAAACATCACTTCATCTACATAAACATGATTTTGGCCTATGCACACATTATTATTTATAAGAATCAGGGGAATAATTATATGCCAAGGTAACTTTGTAAAGACCATTTAAACCTCAAGACATGGCTTCAGGCTATCACATTAGTATTCATGTAAAAAATTATAGGCATCCATGTGGATCATAATATGAATAATATTTAAATAAATAAACAAGATAGAAAGCTTCAGATTTCATGAAAGACTAAATTGAAACTGAGAAAGTATTCTAAGGAAGAAGGGGACATTCCAAAAATTAAAAAGAAAAGATCTTGTAGGTATTTGACCAGCTTAAAGGGAAGGAAATCAAAACTCTATGAAAGGAGTATAAGGCCTAAGGAGAAAGGGATTCATGAGGGGGGACTATTGAGAGTATGCACGATGGGGTTTTGGATGAGTTTTGCTATGAAGTATATTAGTATTTTTGGTGTTTTTATTTATTTTATTTCATTCAATAATCACATGGTGTACATTTCTAATAAAATTTCTCTCGTTTATATCTATTTTTCTCTTCTTCTCCTTCATCCCTCTCTTATTCTTCATTGTAATATTATTTACTCATGATAATTGTTAACTAACTTAAGGAATATCATGGGGGATGAATCCAATGTTAAACCAAAGTTTTTTTCATTCTTATTTAATGTTTTTTATTTGATTTAAGTTATTATAAGGGTAATTATTAGTGGGATTCCACTAAAATTTTCTTTGGTGTAGCTTCTTCTTCTCCACTGTTTCTATCCCTGACAAGAAGGAAGTATATGTTCATTTTAATTTTAAGTTGTTTATTTCACCATATATTTAAAACTGTGGAAGAATTTTATGTTTACACCTATAAGGGAGTGTGTTCATTAAGTTGATCTGAGGGTAGCTATGTGATAGTTAAGGTTTACTTAGGATGATTCTCTCTAGAGAATTTCCTTTCTCACTAACTTCATTTTGTCTATATTTTTTATTGCATGTTTAATTTTTTGTTTTATATTATAATTATCAACCCACCTTATTTTACTTATTTATTATTAATATAAAAACACCAAAAATATAATAAGTGATTAAGAGAATTGAGTTTTTGACTTTGAAAGCTCCTCAAGAGAGATAACCTTGGTCATCCTTTATGCTACACTAAGAAAATAAATAATATCTTTTATACCACTTTATGATAGGTGTGTCAAAACATAGATCCATTTATAAGGTGAATAAAAGGTTTTCCTTTATTATTTATTTTTACATTTTGTAAATAAATTATATTTATTTCATAAAAATACAAAACAAATTCTATGATGTATTCAAATTTTAATTATTTGTCATGGACTAACCACTATTAGGTTCTAAAAGAATAAGAAATTCCTGATGAAGAAGCTCGATTGTAAGGAATTACAGTAGATATGCAAGATATAAGGAACCAATTGAAATTTATAACTGAATAAATCCTTGCATATCAAGAGTAACATTTTTAGAAATAAGAACTAGAACCAATGGAGCAAGAGTAGCCCCACTGATTTTTTAAATTAATGAACACAAGGAGGACAAGAACATGAAAGAATATTTATATACTATTCTCAGCTATTACTAGAGGATATTTTAGAAGATAACTTTCGTATCGATACACTTTTGGGTGATCAATAAGATTTAGAAAAATTATGGAATGAATTTGTAATAATTTACATGCAATATGATCATCACATATTTTAAGAAGAATACTCAACACATTTATATATTTCTATGGATTTTTAAGAATAAACCAAAAAAGTGGTGTAATTGAAATAGAAAATGGAGGATATTGACTACTAAATTCCACCCATTAAAACCCAATTTTATAAGGCATTAAGCAATAAATAAGCACTCGAAGCTGAGCTAATACAAAGAAATAAACTTGTCATGAACTCATTTTAATTTAATTTCATTGAAACTAATTTTACCATTACCTCCAATATTTTTAATTTTTTATATTATACTAACAATTGGAATACCCATGTGGATGAAGGAGAAAAATAATATGATCTTGATGAGTATCACATAAAGCTACTCAAACTAATTGAGCAATTTTTAGAGGGAGTAAATGAAGAATTTCCATTATCTTTTCCTAAAGGGAAAAAATTACAATATACCTTCTTTAAAGGAGAGGATTTTGATATCAATTCATCTAATTTTAATTCTATTCAGATAAAAATATTCTATAACAATACCCATGAAATTATTTTTGGTGCAACACATCATAAAGTGAAGGATAAGGTTGTAGAAACCCCCGATTTGAGGTATTACATTATGTTATGCTTTTTTATTTTATGTTTTGAGTGGTTGTGATAAATTAACAGAAGTCTTTGAAGGGTTAAAGATAATATAATTTGGAAAATATCTATATAAAATATTCACACCATGAATAGTTATTTTATGATTTGAATCCTTTTAGGGGTGGTGTTGTGATCTCTTTTCAAAGAATGGATGGGTTCTATGTAGGATTAGTTCAAAACATGAGATTAATTAATGATGTGAAATGGGTCTTTAGGATTTCAGTCTGAGGAGATATAAAATTAAACATATGTGACCTCTTGAGGATTAAAAAAATAAATTCTAAATTCACATCGTGAACTAGTTGAGTTTGTAATGTTTTAATCCAGATAACACTTGAAAATCATCTCACGGTTCCTATTCTTTTCCTCACTACCTCTAGGGTTTAATTAGATTATTTTTGGTGATCTTCGATGTCTAGACTTCTATTTTAAAAAATATTTGATCACTCAATCATGGAAATCAAAGGTCATGACCTTTTGAACACCTATATATTTTAAAATATATTTCTCTTTAAATAAATTTGATTTTTTTAGATAGCTTGTGTCACACAAAACACTGAGTTTATCCGAATTGTGATATAATATTAAAATATTTAAACATGAACATTATAAAATAGCCATTAAAATTAGTGGTATGAATAGTATAAGATTTTTTTAAAATTATTTATAAATATTTTATATAAAGAAAATATATTTATAAATAAGTGGTCAATTTTTAGTAGTCTTTACATACTTCAAAAATACATTTTTTATAAAAAATTTTTTAATTGATTTTTGAGAGAAAATCATATAGTTAATTTCTTATAATTTTAGAATTTTTATTTTAAATATTTAACTTCATTTTGAAATCATCATGTCAAAATAAACTTAGGGTGAAATTTTGATATTTTTCTAAAAATATTGATTTTTTTTATGAAAAGTGAAAACTACAGATTTTTGAAAAACTATCATTTATTTTCATTGAAAAATCCCCATGATATTTTTAATTTGATATTAAATTAATTTAATAATAATTTAGTTAGAAATAATATAATTAATTACATATTAATCAATATTATACGTGATCGTAGTATAAAAATACTTTTATACTTAAAAAGGAATTTTGGTTGGAAATCTGTTTTTTGTCACGCTTTGCATTATACTTTTAATTTTTTTTAAAAATTACAGAGATTGAATTTGGTAAAATGGATTTCATATTTATAATAAAAATAATAATATTTTTTAATAAGTTCAACTTAATTTTTGTTCATAATAAATAGTAAAAACAGTTAACATTCATCACCACAGTAAGAGGGTAAATCAGGTTGACCTATATTACAAATAAGTAATAAAACCACCATTTTTCTTCTTAAATATTATTGGATGAAGGTATTTTTATCCTTATCACCTTATGATCTATATTTATTTGTTTATGGAACACTTATTCTTGAAATTGGCCTTTATAATCTTTTAAGTAAAGAAAAATAAAAAATGCCACTTTCTTACTTTTAAATATATATTATGTGTTCAAATAAAGGAAAAATGAAAGTTGTGAATGAATATTAATTGTTATTTTTATCATAGTAAAATTATTTTATCAATGGAAATTTCTTTTTAATTTTTATTGATTATATAATTACCTTAAAATCTTAAACAACGCCAACATAGTATTCCATTAATTAATTGAAAAATTAAATAACTGATTTTTAAAATATTAAAAGTAATATAATTTGTGTTATTTATAGTTTTAAATTTTTTTGTAGATTAATATATTATATTATTTATTTTTTAATAGTATATATTCAAAATCATGATTTTTTGATGTATTTAAAGTCAAATTAAATGAATACTAGCAAAAATGACATTAATGTTATTTTATAATAAATAATATTTTATTAAATGATTTAAAATTAATTAAAATAACATATTCTTAAAAATTATTATTATATGTTTAAAAATATCATATATGGTTCATTTATGTCCCAATTTTGCTTTTATATTAACTATCTTGACCCCTAAATACTAAAACAATTGTTACCGCTATAATTGTCAAAAATGTTTAATATTGGTTAAAACAAAGTGATTAGAGTAAAAACCTAATATAAACCTCTAAAATTTCTATTAGATAATTTTATTTATACCTATACTCATTATATATTGTAATTATATCATTTTGGTTCTATTTTAACAAGGAAATTAATTTATATCAATTTAACACTTTATGAAATTTCAAGAATCCCCCTCCCCTTATTATAAAAGGACACCCCTATACTTTTTTATTCACACTTAAAAAGAATTTTACTTTAGAAAATAACTAATAAAATACACTCCTTAATTATCTTACCACTTCATGTAGGTTTTTTATTTTTTATAAAACCCTCCTATTAAGGCTTTTGGTGTAAACCTAAAGTGGTTGTCCAAAAAGAGATATCATTCTTAACCGAGAATTTTGGTTTTATTTATTCTTATTCCACTTTAAAATATTATTAAACCATGTAGATATAATAACATAAGTATATATTATATATTTAGATGTTATTATGCTAATTTAATAACCTGCATCCATCTCCTTGTTTATCAAAAGTGAAACGAAGCTATCGTTCATGTGTTTGGAATACTACCTCCCCGCAAACCGATGTAATTTGTTTTCCATCATTACCTCTCATGAATATTTATTATGATGGATTTAATGTATATATATTATATTAATTAAATTTCTATCATTATATAAAATTAATGTATCATTTTTTTATCTTTCCATTCATTGAAAGATGATAATGTTGCTCATGCGTTCGTGCGGATTACCACCACCACAAAGAGACGTGATTAGTTTTTCATTTCTAAATCAAATGAATGATATAATTAAGTATATTTAAAGAAATAATATTATATTTAAAATATAATTATCATTATATAAATATAAAATAACACTTAACTTCTTTCTATCATGATCACTGAAAAATGGAAATGTTACTCATTTGTACGTACGACCTACCATCTCCATGATTGCAACATTATTTATTTTTCATAATCATATTTCATAGTTGGTTTTAAAATTTTAAATTATGTATACAAATGATAATTATTTCAAGAATATTATTTTTTAGATTATGTAATAATGACTTATTTTACCAAAGTCAACCTACCGATGTCATTTTGGACATATGAATCGAATATCATAAAAACATTCTATATAAACTTAATTAATTAAGTAATTAAATATAAAATGGTATAAAATAAAATAAAATAAATAATAAATATGGTTTTTTTATTAATAAATTAAATAATTGACATAATTTTATTATTTATGGACATAAATAATGTATGTGATGATTCAGTCATGAGGTAAGGGATTTCGTCTCAATTTCCATTTATTGAAGAATATTTTAATGTTACACACATAATTTACTTTATATGGTGTATATGTTTACCTTTTTACTTATTATATTTGGAATCCTTCATTATTTATTGTATTTTACGTTTTAATTATAATTATTTCATCAAGGGGATTTTACTTGAATGTTACCAAGTGGTAAGGGGTTTTATAACTCATTTTCTTTTCATGGGGTCATATCACGTCTTTGTTGAATATGTCATGCCAAGATCATGTATAAAATTTCCTTTGATTATTTTATGTTGTTTTCCACTTTTTATGTGTATTTAAATTTGTTACACATACTCACTTTATTTATTATTTATCACATCAATGTTATGATCTTTTTAAGGGTTATTCATCTCAAATTGTCTTCTTTGGGACATATGTTATGTTATACACCTATCTTCTTTTATGAGGTGCATCTACTACCCATTTTCTATGTTATTTAATGATTATATTAATATTTATGGTATTTAATATTTAATTTTAAGGAATTTATTTCATGGGGGTTATTATATGAATGTTACCAAAGTGGTAAGGTTTTATGTCACAATATAATCATTATTCAGAATTGTTTATGTTTAAGTCTATGTTGAGAGAATTATTTGATATTTCTATCTTAAACCAAATCTCGATTTTTATCATCTAGTTATTTCTTAAAATTATTTTTTTCCTTTCATTTGTTTCTTTTAAATACTCAAGAGGCTAAAAGAATGTTTTTTAAAGAAAACTAATTTTTCTTTTCTAATCAACCAAGAATATTTTTCTTCCATGTCCATATTTTACTTAAAATGTTTTAAAGAATTATTTCACTATTCTAAAATGATTTATTAAAGAAATTTTTACTCTTGTTTTATTTTTTTTTCTAAATTCTTTAAAATTAATCTTATTATGCTTTTCTAAATGTGATAATTTTTGACTTTTTATTGAAAAAGTGAAAGGAATATTTATTTTTATGTACTCAATTTGAACAAAATTTCCCATCATCATGACTAATAAATGATTTAAATATTCCTTTGTTTCCATGATTATTTTCCAATAAACTTTTTTCTAATATTATATAATTTTTTATTTTTTAAAAGTGAATTTCAAAGTGAAAAGGTTATTTTCCTCAAGAATGTTTTAATGATATTTTTATGATATTTATATTAATCATTGAAAACAAACCTTTATTTTCATTATGATCTACTAGGGATATGTTTCAATGATACCATACTCATTATTTATCAGGATGGTTTGTGATCAGTTTAGCTATGGTTGTGATTGATATTCTATATTATTGTTCTTCCAATATATAAAATTATTTATTTTAAGGAATATTGATTATTTTTTATTGTTTATTAATATAATGAATGCATTAGAATTATTTAGTGATGGTTAGGGCCTGAAATTACATATCCCATTGATTCATTAGTACACATAATGAGACAAACTAGTTTGGAAATTTGACTGAGGCCTTACACATTTTTGTAATATGTCTTGGTATGAGGTCTTGATAGTAAGTTTATGATTTCTTTAATTATTCATTACATTATTAAAAAATCAATTATTTATGTCCATGTGATCATTTTAATAGTTATTATATCCATGGATATATTTCAAGTTCATGTGATTATTTATATATGACTTCATTTGATCTTCATTTACTCCTGCCATATTATTCTTCATGATCAATTTATTAATTAAATAACATGTTTTTAAGTTATTTACCTTTACATTTTGATTATTCATTATTTAATCATGATATATTCCAATGTATGAAACCCTTACTATGTATCTTATCTCACTTTATTTTTTTTATTTTTCCAGGATATGAAGAAGGAATCTTTGAATGAGTTCAAGGATGAATAATATTTACTTTCACTATGTTCTTTTTTATTTTATGTTTTCAAATGTAATGAGAGATTCAAATATGTATCTATTTTAACAAGAATAATAAACTATTTAGTCCTTTGGTATTCAATCACTTGTATCTTATTCCAATGTAATAATGTAACCACCAGATCCGGGATATTGGGGTCGAGGCTCTTACAACATTATTCTTTCTTATCACTTTGGATCTCCCTAGTTTTTCTTGAACAGAACCATAAATTGGTGTTACTATACCTAGATCTATGGAATGGGATGAGTTTTATTGAGATATTATTGGGATTTAATATAGTAATAGAAGGAATAGGTTAGATTGATGGAGCCATCTTAGATCCTTTATTCCTAAAAACTTGAGGTATGTGACTTCTCTCTTACTCTACTATTTTGGAAATTTATTTCCAGTGTTTTCCTAAATTGTTCTTATGATTAATTCAGAAATATTTTTATATATTCATATGTAAAACCCTTTTTGTGATGTGATTTCAAAAGGGTAGTTTTTAAATTTAAAATAATATGTTTTCAAAATATTTTTTATGGAATTTAAGTTTTTAATAAATTTTTTAATTGGAAACTTGACATAATTGTGTTGGAATGTATTAATGTTCATGTGAGAAGGATCATGATCAGTAGTACCACCATAAAATAATGTTAAACTTGGGATGGATCATGGTCAAAAGTACAACTGCCAAATTGGTTCACCAAGAAATAAATTAGTTACAGGATGACTCACCACTCATGAGTACATGGAGGTCCAATTAATGCATGTGTGTATGGGTGTGTGTGAACATGGGGATGTTATTCCAAGTGTTATGGAAGTATATGATTTTTTTTACTATTTTATTAAATGGAACCTATGTTATAGATTTTATGAACTATTTATCTACTTATCTCCTATTTTATATAAAATATTATAACTCATTTTTTTCTAGTGGAATGTATTGGAAAGTATCTAGGGATTACCTATTGAGTTATATAATCACACCCTTATTGGGGTATTTGGTGAATTTTCAGGTGAAGTTTATTAAGATACAAGGGTAAAGTTTTGTTACTTCACTAGTGGGGTTCTTTGATACCGTTGATTTGGTTTTGGAAGATAGATATAAGGAGTTTAATTATCTTGGTTTGTAGTGGTGACACTTTGGTGCCTGGGTATTTATGTTTTGGAGCCATAGACTTGCAATATTATTTCTTTTTCTACTATTATTTTCACAAACCAAGCCGGAGTTCCATTCAACCCGACACCCAACTGAGCCCGTGGCATGTCCTGAAGGGAGTTCTCGATCCCCATAGGTTTGAAACTAGTTCCCAGGTATCAAAAAAACTCTTTGTGAATGATTTAACCTAATTTAATAAACATAAACATCAAACAGTAATAAATAAACCAAAACTGAATAATCACAATCAAACATGGAATAACAATTTCCAGATTCAAGTTTACAACATTTAAATAAAAACCAAAATGGGCTACAATAAAAAGGGAACAACCAAACTATCTAAAAAAACCATATGAAGAAATTAGAATTGTACTCAAGCCACCACCACAACACCCTCAAGAGAATACCCCTAGCATCCCAAACCACCATCTCTAAACACCATGCCTTTACCTATGTCAAACATAATCAAGTCTACTTACACCCAAAGGTGTAAGTAGGGTGTGAGACAAATCCTAGTAGGATTCCACCCAAAAAATGTTCCATAATATAAACATTATAAGTCAAGATAATATGAATGTTTTATAAAAAGGAGAAACTTGAAACATTTTTATAGAAAACATTTTAAAGGAAAACATGCTTTATTTTTAAAAAATAACCAATAAGGTGTACATTATGCTGACGATGTCTACAATATCACAATATGGAACTAATTCATGGGATATAACTATAGGTAATAGCTAAGAGTGGGACCCTATATACATTATATCCCCATGAAATGTGGTATAGTAACCACAACCATCCACATCCTCGTGCACAATAAACTAGAGAGAAGAAAAATTAAAAATTCTAGTGGTCTCCAATCATCATCAATATTTAGTTAGTATTGTAATCATTAATCCCACTAATTGAATCTGAGACAAATCCAGTTTCAAATCACTAGCACACTAGTCATAGTCCTCCCACCTAGTTATCTAGGATTCCCTTTGTGCTCATTTCACATTTCACATATCACTTAAATTTCAACTTTGAAATATAATCAAGCCAAACAAAGCATTACACATGATGAACCACCATTTCTATACCCAAAATCTATTTTGAAACCAAACACACACCAAAAGAATTTTATAGAATGATTATCACCATTAACACATTTTATCAAACACCTTAAAGGAATCAAATAAGGAAGCATATATGAAATACACATGGAACGTCACATATTTCCTTTGAAAACCCATTTTCAACACTAAAGTACCTCGAATAATTTCAAAATCACATTTATCACCTCACACACAATGTAAATAACATATTTGGACTCTCAATAAAGCACATTAAATTCATTAAATAATGTTTAAACATGGAACCACCAACCTTAAGTGAAGAAACTTACAGAAATAGGTGAAAAAAATCTAACCGCACCTTAATCGCACTATAAAGAAGAAAGATATAACCTTTAATATCATGAATAAACAAAAAAAATTATGATATAACACTAATAACGACACCCCACCCATTGGAGATGTTAAACCCCAAAGAAGGAGGGAAGAAACCCTAGAACAGTGGAGGAAAATAAAAAAGAAGACACCTAATTGGAATTTCCTTGAAGAATATGAGGCAAAAGACCCACAAAAATAAATGCCAATGAAGGTTTGTGGAAGGGGTAGGCATGAATGGGGCTGAAATCCTAAGTAGGGGTGAGTTTGGGTTTTTAGGGTTAAAAATCAGAGAGAGAGAAAGATAAAAAATTCAATTTTTAATGACCTGGATAGTCCGCACAGTTTTCCTGAATGATTTTCTAAATCATGCGGAAAGTGTGCACCCTTTACTTTCCAAAAAAATGCCACATGGTTAGCCCACATGGCTTAAAAACCATTCACTAACCGTGTAATAAGCCTCTATCAAAAAATGACACCTTGGCGCACTATTTCCTGGGCAATGCACATGGTTTCCCCTACTCATACGTATGTTGCGTGCCACCCCTTGCGAAAGCCAAATTTTAAATTTTTCTCAAGAAACTCATAATAAACCCAAGGGATAAATATAATATCCAAATAAATAGGTTAAATACCTGAAAATAAAGACATGAATGTGACAATTCTCCCAACCAAGAAAACTTTCCATCCCCTAAAAGTCATCCCCAAGCATGATTAGAGAATAAAAACAGATATTCTTGATCAACCCATGACTTATACTACCAAGTATCATGCTTATCATTTCCATGCTACCAAATAATACAGATAAAAGGAATCAAATTACCTTGAATCTCTTTCTCTTGATAATCCACAATCCATATCGGCCGTTCAAACACAGAAAAATTGGGATCTATTTCTAACTCTTCCCAATTCAACCTATGGGACGAATCTAGGTTGTACTTATTCAACTGGGACACATGAAACGCATAATGAATTGGCATCAATTGAGAGGGAAAATCCAACCTGTATTCCACCTTACCAACCCAATCGGTAATCTCAAAAGGACTGACATACCTCAGTGTTAGCTTCCCTTGCATTCTTAAATGATGATGACCCAAGAAAGGTTCCACTTTCAGAAAAACCCAATCACCAATAGAAAACTCAAGATCCTTGTGCCTATGACCATAATTCGACCTGTGGAGAATCTAAGCTATCAATATTCAATTCCTGATCAAATTGACGTTCTCAGATGTTTCTTTCACTTGAATCGGTCCGAATAATGAGGTATCACCTACCTCAGCCCAACATAAAGGAGGCTGAAATGGCTGACCATAGAGTGATTCAAAGGGATCCATTCAGATCAAATATTGGTAGCTATTTTTATATGAAAATTTGACCAATACCAAATGGATATCCCAAGAACCTTCGAAATTCAACACACATTCCCAATGCAATTCTTCTATGATTTTATTTTCCTGCTATGTCTGACCATTCATTTGAGGATGGTATGCCTTGCTCAATTTAACCTAAGACCCCATCACCATTTGAAGGAATTCCTAAAACCAAGAGGTAAAATGAGGGTCCCTATTAGAAAAAATTGATGACAACACACCATGAATTCTCACAACCTCCTAAACATATGTCCATCCCAACTCATCCACCTTCGTTGAATATCTGATCATAATGAAATGAGATGATTTAGTGAGACAATAAATCACCACCCATATGGAATTCCTTTCATGAGGTGTATGAGGTAATCCAATAATTAAGTCCATGGATATCTTGTCCCACTTCCAGGTAGAAATGGATAGCGGCTGAAGCAAATAGAAGGGACTTTGGTGCTCTAATTTTAGCAGCTGACACATATATCACCTTGATACAAAGTCAACTATATCTCTCTTCATTCCTGGCCCCCAAAACTACCAAAGAATGTCATAATACATCTTGGTTGCACCAGGATTAATGGAACAGTAAGACTGGTGACTATCCTAGATGACAACCTTTATCAAAGACAAGGGAACCACAAAGTGACCCTTGAAACACAAGGTTCCATTGGGAAATAATGAAAAATCTCAAAGTGTCTCTCCACCATAAAGAAACTGCAAAAAATTCTAGCTCAACTCATCACCAGGATGCTCTTGCTGAAACAGCTCCAAAAGAGATGGATTAAACTGGATACTGACAAAGAATGTGCCTCCACTATTCTCCTTAGTTTCTAGGTGCATCTATGAAAGAAGCCCCATCAATACCTACTCATCACTGACTCTTTCAATACATGTACTGGAAATTTCCTACTCAAAGAATCTACCAAAACATTAAATTTTCCTGAGGTATAGATGATATCAAAGTCAAATCCCTATAGATACTCAACCCAATGGCACTACCTAAAATTTAAATCTATCTAGGAGAAAATATAGGTTAAGATATTATGATCCGAATAAACCAAAAATTTCTCCCTAAAAATATAATGGTGCCATGGATTTAGGGAATGCATCACTACTACTAATTCTAGGTCATGGGTTGGGAAGTTCGTTTCATATGGTTAGAGTTGGAATGAACCATACACCATCACATGATCATCCTTCATAAGAAAACACCTGAGACCCATACCCGAGGCATCACAATAAACCACATATCCCTTTCCCAATTTTTGAAAGATTAACATAGGAATAGTAGTTAACTGCCGCTTCAGCTCCTCGAAATATTTTTGGCATTTATAACTCCATTAAAACTTCACCCCTTTCCAGGTGAGTGTTGTCATGGGAGAAACAAGATGAGAGAAGTCCTGAAAAAACCACTTGTAATATCTGTACAAGCCTACAAAGATTCTGATATCAAAAAAATTATTCAGCTACCCCCACGACATAATTGCACTGACCTTCTTGGGGTCCACTAAAACCCCTTGTTCTGAGATCAAATGGACTAGGAAATTTACCTCTTTAATCTAGAAGGTACACTTTGAAATCTTGTCATAGAGATAATGGTTCTAAAGAGTGCCCAAAATGATCCACAAATGCTGCTCATGGTCCCACTCAGATTCAGAATAGGCTAGGATTTCATCCAAAAATACCATGACAAAATAATTGAGGTACTGGTGGAACAATCGATTCATAATCTCCATAAAGACCACTGGAGCATTTTTCAACCTGAAAGGCATGAGAAAGTACTCAAAATAGTTGTACCTTCTTCGAAAAGACATTTTCAAGATGTCTTCTTCTCTCACCTTGACTTAGTGATAACCATAACATAAGTCAATCTTAGAAAACCACCTTTCCCATTTTAACTAATCAAACAAGTCATCAATTCAGAGAAATGAGTACTTGTTTTTAATGTTCACATTATCCATCTTTTGGTAATCAATGTATAAATAGAAAGATCCTTTGGATTTTTTTACAAATAAAACTGGGGTGGTCCAAGGAGAGAGGCTCAGGAAAATGAATCCTTTGGATTCCAAATAATCTAGATGTACCTTTAATTCCCTCAAATCAGTAGGGGCTATATGGTATGAGTGAAGAGATATTGGCTATGTCCCTGGATCCAAATATATTGATATCTTTCACATCCCGCTCTGGAGGAAAGCCTGATAAGTAATTTAGAAATACCTTAGGGAACTCATCCACCATAGAATGTAATCAACTCTTATGAGGACTACCATCATCCTCTAACGCGAGCAATGATAACTGAAAAAAAATATTACCCAAATCTGGGAGTGGAGTTCCAACACAACCTGATTGAGGATCCCATTCACTAAGAAAAACCCAGGTAATACCATCAGGTGCCTCAAAATTCACTCACCTCTGATAATAATAGATTTTTTTCCAAAATCAAACTATCCAATCCATATTGAGGATTATGTCAAAGAGGTATATCTCCAAGATTAGAAAATATCATTCTCACTCAACCCCTGATATAGTGAGTGCACAAGACGGACACCTTAAACCCTACTATCACTTCTTGCCAAGATGTTTTTCTAACTCCATCACATAAGAAATGATCTCGGTTGGAAAATTATGTATGTTCACAAGATAGGAAGAGATAAATGAAACATATGAACTAGTGTCAAATAAAACAAAAACTATAGAAGATGCAATCAAAATGGTACCTCAAATTGTTGCAAGCCCTGCATATGATTCATCTAGTGCTTGATCCATCGCTTGAAGTTTCTTAGTCCTAGAATGATCCTGAGAGTGACCACTGGACAATGGATCTGCCTTAAACTAACTATTCCCAAAAGATGATCCAACCCTGTGGCCATAGCCTCTAAATTTAGAACTCATTGATTTGGATATTTTTGACTGGGATAAAATTCCCCTTGAAGCCACAAATCATGCTTCACTCTAATAAGAACATGTGGCTCTGCAGAATCACTGTAAGTGCCCCATCTCTCAACATTGATGACAAGATTTGGGAGGATATTTGCACACAGGTCACATGTTCCCTACTTTCCCACACTGGTCGCACACAACAAACCCTACATCGGAATCCACGAATGAAGACTCCTAGGAAGGATGGCTTGAACTACCACCTCCCTTATTTCCCTAATTACCCACTTCCTATTCTTCTCTAAAGAACTACCAATACCCATTTTTGCAATATCCCCAGAGGAACTAGAGTTTCCATTGTGGTCAATCTCCACCAAGTCAAAGTGCTATTCAACCTGACACTTTTCCTGAACCATGGCATGACCTGAAGAGAATTCCCAATCCCCATGGGATGATAACTATTTCCTGGGTATCAAGAAAAAACTTTGGGAACAATTTCAACCGATTTCATAAACATAAAAAACCAACAATATGACCATTTTGAAAAATTTTCTACAATAACAAAAAATACCAACATTCCATAAATATGAACAAATCCAACCCATAAAATTAACATGAAAACCAAAAAAAAAACTACTCCACCCCACACCCAAGGTACACATGTAGTCCACAGCCTACACATATCACTTAGAGGAGAAGTCAAATAAAAAATCCCAACATCCCATGGAAACTCATGTCCTATCATGAGGTGTTCTGGATAGACACCCTACTCCCAACCCAGTCTTCAAGTACCGAAAATTATAACTCCAGTCTATCCAAACTCATCCCAAATAAATTGACCCAAAAAGAAAAAAATGCCTCTAATACCATTTTTTCACGAACCAAGCTAGAGTTCCATTCAACTTGACACCCAAAACAGCCCATGGCATGGCCTGAAGGGCATTCCCGATTTCCACGAATAGGAAACTATTGCTTGGGTATCAAAAAAATTCATTGGGAATTATTTCACCCAATTTTATAAACATAAACAACCAACAATAATAAATATACCAAAACTGAATAATCACAACCAAACATGGCATAAAAATTTTTAGATTTAAGTGTACAACATTTAAACAAAAACTAAAACATGATACAACAAAAAGGGGACAAACAAACTATCTCAAAACTACCACATGATGAAAGGATCACTGTCCCCAATCCAATACCACAACACCTGTAAGGGAAGACCCATAATATCCCGAACCACCATCTCCAAACAACTTGACTTTAACCGTGTCAAACATAACCAAGTCTACTCACACCCAAAGGTGTAATTAGAGTGTGAGACAAATCCTAGTAGGATTACACCCAACAAAAGTTTCCATGCTCTAAATATTATAAGACAAAATAACATGAAAGTTTTATAAAAAGGAGAAACTTGAAACATTTTTATATAATTTTTTTAAAGGAAACCATGCTTGATTTTTTAAAAATAACCAACAAGTTATACCATATTCCAAAAATGTGTATGATATAACATGAGATAACTAAGTCATGGGATATCCTTATAGGTACTAGCTAAGAGTGGGACCCTAGAGACATCTTATCTTAGTGAAACATGGTATAATAACCACAACCATCCATGTCCTCATGCATGATCCACTAGAGAAAAGAAACATCCAAAATTATAGTGGTCTCCAATCATCATAAATATTTAGTTAGTGTTGTCATCGTTAATCCCACTAAGTAAATCCAGGCCGAAGCCACTTTTGAATAACTAGAACACTAGTCCTAGTACTCCCACCCAGTTACCTAGGATTCCCTCTATGTTCACTTCACATTTCACATATCTCATAGATTACAACATTCGCATATACTCAATCTAAACAAAGAATTACACATGATGAACCTTAATTTCCATACCCAAAATATCTTATGAAACCAAACACACCCCAAAACCATTTTAGAGAATGATTCTCACCATTCACACATTTTATCAAACACCTTGAAGGCATAAAATAAGGAAGCATATATGAAATACATACAAACATAACATATTTCCTTTGAAAACCCATTTTCAATACAAAAGTACCTTGAATCATTTAAAAATAAAATTTTAACCTCACAAAAAATGTATAAAACATATTTAGGCACTCAAGAAATAAAATTAAATTCATCAAATATTGTTTAAGAACAAAACCACCTACCTCAAGTGAAGAAACTTCCAGAAATCAGTTCAAAACTCCAACCGCCCCTCAATCACACCCTAAAGAGGAAATATAGAACCTTGAACATAAATATTAAACCAAAAAACTAAGATTTTACCCTAATAATGACACCCCACCTATAGGATAAGTGGATCCCCAAAGAAGGAGGGAAGAAACCCTAGAATAGAGGTGGAAAACAAGAAAAAAGGAACTTACTTGGAGTTTCGTTGAATAATCTGAGGAAAAACACCCGCCAAAATGAATCCAAGGGTGGCTGGAGGAAGGGGGAGGTGCACCTAGAGATGAAATATAGAGTGGGGGTGAGTTTGGGTGTTTAGAGTTAAAAAGCAGGGAGAGATAAAAAGGAAAAATTCAAATTTTAATGACCTGGATAGTTAGCAATGTTTGCCCACATAGTTTTCCAAAACATGCAACAATGATTCTCCCTTTAATATCTAAGAAGGACATTACTCAGGGTTAGCCCTCATGATTTAAAATATGTGCACTAACTGTGTGATAATCCTCTATCTAAAAATGAATATTTGGTGCACGGTTTCTGAGGAATGCACACAATTTCCCCTAACCATGTGCAAGCTGTGCGCCACCCCTTACTAAATCCAAAATTTAAATTCTTCTCATGAATATAAAAAGAAACCGAAGGGATAAACATGGGATCTAAATAGATAGAGTAAATACCTAAAAATGAAGACACATATGTGACAATTACTCTGGGTTATTCAACATACATCATGTAGTTGGTTTTGTTATTATTATATTATCTCAACTGGTTGTTTGTTATTTTGGGAAAATCATCCCCAAGTAATTAATACACCCTTATAATTTATTTACATCCTTTGGTATATTCAAAACTTAACCTATGGTTAGTAACACCTCTGCCTCCTCTCAATACAATGTGTTGGGGTGGGATGTTACAAATGGTATCAGTCTTGGTTGGTCCTTGAGTTGGGTTAGTAGCAAGGAGATAAGAAAGTTGGAAGTTAAAATATATAGAATAAAAATATTTATATAACCTATTTATGCTTAATTTCAAGTTACCAGGGTTTTTTTGGGTAAAAATGTGTTCTAATACACTTCTAGGTAAGTTTTCATATCATCGTTGTGGGTTTATCCAATAAGTGTAGCCTATCATGAATTTCTATTGAGACTTCCTACTATGACTCAATTGTTCAAATATTATCTGATGAGTGTTAAAAAATGATGAAAATGGTTTAAAAGGTTTATTTTAAAAAATAATATTATAATTATAGCTACTTATGATGATTTATATTTTTTAATCCTGTATTTTCTAGAGAGAAATTACCATTTGGTGTTTTATTTTGGTAATAGAAAATGGTACTAGGTATACACTGTAGAAATTTTCAATAATAATATATAGAAAATGGGGTTTCACTTGAGTTATAGGTGAACCAACAACTTGTATAGAGTATTGATATATCTTTTCAATCCATTGAAATAGGGTATCAAAATGATGAACCAAGTCAAGTGGATCATTCTATATAGTTTTAGAAAAATAATCCACCTATTTTTTGAGGGGAGTCCTAACATGAAAAATATGAAGTGTGGATCAACCAAATTAATAGAATATTTGATTTTATTGGTACCCTCAAAGAGATAAAAGTTAAGTTAGAAACCTATATGTTGGATCTTTCATGATAGTGGTGGGATTTAGCTATTTAAACTAAATCCAACCAAGGAATTTTTTGGGAAGAATTTGAGTGATTGTTCAACAAACAGTTCTATCCCCACACATTCAAGTTAATAAAAACAATAGAATTCTTTAGCTTAATGTAATAAACCCTATATTTAATAGAGTATGGATCAAGGTTTATGAAATTGGTTTATTTTTCTTTAGAATTAAGTGATAGTGCATGCTTGAAGGAAAAAATATTTGAGTCAGGATTGCAACTTGATATTTGATTGAAGATAGATTTCCTATGTATTAAGAATTATATAGAGATAGTTATCAGGGTAAAAGTGGTGGAAAGTGATCTTAATGGGAATCTTTTGGGAGGAATTATATTTGTTTTAATAGGAAAAGGTGGGAACTATAATGCTGTAAACAAGATAAAGAGGTAAACCTATTATTAAGGAGAAAAACACAACTTAGAATTAGACTGCTGAATCAGTTAACTTTCTACCAAGATCCAATATCAAACCAGGTTGTTTCCAATGTAGGTAACTTGTGGTCAAGAAGAAAAAATGCACCACACCACTAATAAACTACCACAAATATGGTAAAAGAGGGCATCTCAAGAAGTATTATCAAAGAATTATGAAATTAGTAGGTGGAATATATTCAACTAAGCTAGAAGTATCCTAAGATCATATGGAATCAGCCCATCAGACTAGTTCTCATCCATAGACCTAGTTAAACAAGGACATTTCAAGGATCACTTTGGTTATCTAGTCAATACCTCAATAGGTAAGAAAAAGATATCCTATGGTTTCTGGTCGATAGATTTATAGAGCAGAGTAGGCTATCATGAGTGAAAAATTGGTCCCTCTATGGTGTGAGGTAAAATTATTATGAACTCGAATATTATGGATGTCATGTTTCATACCAAAACATCAAATTATTTCCATTCTTCTTCCATGGTTAAACAATTGGGACTACATTTGGAAATGATTCCACAAGTCATGACTATTAAGACACCCCTTAGAAAGT
Source organism: Viscum album (assembly GCA_963277665.1). Classification (NCBI taxonomy): domain Eukaryota; kingdom Viridiplantae; phylum Streptophyta; class Magnoliopsida; order Santalales; family Viscaceae; genus Viscum; species Viscum album. The sequence goes on from CAUJRU010000497.1 coordinate 238,864, forward strand.
GGGGGTGTAGTGGATTCCAATTCCCAACATGTTCTATTACCATTGATGCATTATAGTTTCTATGATAGTTTATTATCATGGAGATAGATGTTTTTGATTTAATATTTGGAATGAATTATTTGGTGGAATTTAAATCACATATTGACTTCTATGATCAACAAGTGTTTTTTACATCCCCATATAAAGCTACTCACCTAATTTAGGGGGATTTAGATATTAATTTAGGCATATAGGTAACTTAAGTGACAGTTGATTGGAGAATCTCTATTTAGTTAGGATAAATGCCGCTAGAAACTACTAATGAAATAGGAAATGTGAATCTTTCTACTATAGTGGATTGATACCCAGATATCTTTCTGAATAATTTCTTTGGGTTACCACCTGAGTGGGAAATCAAATTTTATATAAACCTACTCCCAGAAACAAGCTCTATCTGATTACCATCTTATATAATGAATTTATTAGAGTTATGAGAGTTAAAGTTTCAACTAGGAGAGTTGGAAAGTAAAGGCTCCATCAGACCTAGTACATCACCTCAGGCTACACTTGTTTTATTTGTAAAGACGAGAGATTATAATCTATGATTATGTGTTGATTATCACAAATTTAATCAAGTTAAAATTAAAAATTATCATCCTATTCCTCAAATAAATGACCTATTTGATAAAATAAAGGGATCCAAGTGGTTATTTAAGATTGATCTATGCTTAGGATATCATCATCTTATAGTCAAAAGAGAGGATATTCTGAAGAAAACATTTTAGAGTATATATAGCCACTATGATTGTTTATTCATTCCATTTGGATTAAAAAATGAACCGGTAATTTTCATGGCCTTAATGAACCATACATTCCATAGGCACCTCGACTCCTTCGTTGTTGTATTTTTTGATGATATTTTGGTTTACTCTTAAAGCAAGATTGAGCATAAAGTACACTTGGGAATTATACTGAGTATATTATAGGAAAATCATTTGTATGATAAGTTTTTTAAGTGAAACTTATTGATCCAGGAAGTTATTTTCCTCCAGAATTTCATTTCCAAAGAATTAATATCTTTTGACCCTAGAAATATTTAATCTTTCATCTATTGGATACGACTAAAGAATTTTTTTTGAGATACACAATTATTGGGGATTACCAGGCTATTATCATATCTTTATTCTGTATTTATCTAGGCTTGATTATCCCATTAATACATTGGAAATAAATAGTTTTATAGTCATGTGTAAGGACGAATATCATAAATGCTTTCTAGAGATTAAAACTCATCTCACCTATTCACCTATCTTAATATTTCCAGAACCAGGTAAGGAGTATTTAGTATATTACGATGCATCTAGATGTTATCTTTGTTTTATTCTCATGCATGAAGATCATGTTGTGGACTATGGTTCGAGGAAACTATGAGCGCACGAGAACACCTATCCTATGTATGATATGTAATTAGCTACAGTTGTCCATGCCTCACAAACAAGGAGACATTACCTATTTATAGAAAAGTTTACACTTTTCACTGACCATAATATTTTGAAATACATATTTTCTCAGAGATAAATGAACTTGAGGCAATAAATATAGATGTATTAACTCTAAATGTTTGATTTTTTGCTTGTTATAGACACCTGATAATGGGAATTTTGTGGCAGATTCATTTACTCAGAAATCATACAGTGAATTAGTCTGAGAATATCATGACCAATGATAACCGATGATCATGATTGTTGACATGAAATTAGATTATGCCTCATCAGATGAGCATGTAATTTTCTTCCCATTTAATCTTATTACCGACTTAGTAGATTTAGTAAAATAGGTTCAGACATTAGATCATGATTTCATCACCTTTAGGTTAAACCTAAATAGTAAGGAGACTTTTTTCAAATGGATAGAGGATGTAAACTCCTTGTTATGTTTTCATTATTGAATTTCAATCCCTCAATATTTCAAAAAATAGATTCTTTCCATATATCACAATTAAAAATGGGTGATTAATCTGGGTATTTAGAAAATGTATGCGATAATGAAAGCACATTTCTAGTGGTCATGTATGAGACACAAGATTATAGATTATGTGATGAAATATATAACCTATTAATAGGAAAAAGCATATAATCTATTATTTGATGGTATGATGCAATCTATTCCTATATCAGTATGGAATTGGGAAAAAATTATAGTGGACTTTTTCATAGGACTATCTAGAATGTTATGGAAGAATGATGATATTTGGGTGACTATGGATCGAATCACCAAGTCATAATACTTTCTCCCTATTAGAGAGTCCAAAATGGTAAAGGATTTAAAAAAGTTGTATATCCAATAAGTGGTCAAGTTATTCGGAGTTCTAATCTCGATTGTATCTAATAGAGATCCCCAATTCACTATCAATTCCAGATACTGATATAATAGGATCTTAGAACTCAACTCACCTTGAGCATAAAATATCATCCACCAACATATGGGTAGTATGAATGAATAATTTAAACACTGGAAGATCTAATTAGAGCATGTGTCATGGACTTTGGTGGTTCTTCATAAGACCATATTACTTTGGTGGAGTTCTCTCATAATAATATCTATTAAGTAATAATACATATGGCCCTATTAGAGGCTATTTATAGCCATCCTTTTCATTATCCACTAGGTTGGGTGGAAATAGGAGAGACATAATTTATTGGAAAAATTATTTCCCATGAGACTATAGATAATATCAAGATTATCCATAAATGGATGGATACATCTCAAAGCCAAAAAAAATCATATGCAGATCAACCCATATCTTTTGAAGTGAGTGACCATGTATTCTTGAAAGTGTTACTGAGAATTGGTCATTAATGCTTGAGAAAACAAGGAAAGATAACACTATGATATGTGGGACCATTTATGGTTATTTAAAGGATTTTCATTGTGACTAATTAGTTTACCTTATTAGTAATATTCAGTGTTGTATATAACGTATTCCATGTCTCTCAAATAAATAAGTATCACCCAAATACTCATCATGTGATTAGTTGGGATCATGTTACTCTTGATCCTGATGTGTCTTTTATCCATGAACCAATTTAGAATATATATATATATATATATATATATATAGAAAAGACCTTGTGAGAGAGACAAATTTACTTGGTTTGATTTTTATGGAATAATGTTTAGGTTCAAGAGGAATCATGGAAATGGGAAAAGTTTATGATGGAGTATGATCCTAATCTATACAAGGGAAGCTTAAATATACATCTTCTGAAGGATATAAAGCCTAATGGTGGGAAGAATTTCACACCCCTAGTTTGAGGTACACCATTGTGTTATGATTTTTAGCTCATGTTTTGAGTGGGTGGGATAATTTACTGGAATTTTTGGAGGGTTAAAGAGAATAAAATTTGGAATCTAGCTATAGTAAATATTAACGATGTGAATGGTTATTTCACAACATGGATCATTTCTAGGAAGGTACCATGAGCTTATTTCAAAGTGTAAATGGGTTATGGGAAGGACCAGTTCACAACATGAGTTTAATTCATGATTTAAAATGGGTCTTTGGTATTTTAGTCTAAGGAAACATAAAATTCAGTTCATGTGACCTCTTGAGGACTCATAATGTGAATTATAAATTCACATCATGAACCAGTTGGGACCATCATATTTTAATTTAGAAAATGCTTGTAAATACTCATGTGCTTCATATTTTTTTCCTCTAGTCCTTCAATGTTTCCTTAGATGATTTCTGGTGATCTTTGATTCCCAAAATCGGATTTCAATGAATCTTTGATCACTCAATCATTAAAATCAAAGGTTAGGTCCTTGCTCTTCCTTCTCACTTTGGATCTCCTCAATTTTCTAGAAAGGAACCATATATTAGTGTTTTTATATCTATATATATGGGATATAATTAGTTTTTATGAGATCCTACTGGGATTTAATATAGGAATGAAAAAATATTTTAGATTTATGGAATCATCTTAGATCCTTTGTGCCAAAGAAATCAAGTTAGGTGCCTTATCTCTCACTTTAATATTTTGGAACTTGATGGATTGTGTATTGATAAATTGTTCATGTTATTTATTTAGAAATTATTTGAGATATTCATATAGATAACCATTGTCATGATTTAATTTAAAAAGGGTATTTTTGAAAGTTGGAACAATTTATTTTCTCAAACTCATGTATACTAGTGCAGTCCACAATGAATTTTTTTCCCATGTCTGAGAGGTTTCTAAACTTGTTTTAATATTCTTACCATTTATATTTTGTTTATATTCTTGAAAAATGTTTTAAATATATTATTTATTATTTCAAATTTATTGAAAGATGTTATAATTCATTAATTGTGTTAAAAATGATTGAGGAACCATTTTGAAATCCCATTTTACATTAAGATTCATTTTCAATCCTACCCTTATATATAATTATATTATTAAGCCCTTAATATCCATGAAAAACCTTGTTAGGAGATCAAATTAGAAGAAAATTTACCCAATATACCTTTTTATATAATTAATTATATGAATATGGTTAAACTCAAGTGTGGGGGGGGGGGGGGGAAGAATACGAGCTTTACACTGGTTTAAAAATAATTCATTGAAGTTGTTTCATGGGCACTTTATATTATTTATTATACTATTTTGGGATAAAATACATAACTATAATATATGAGGATGACCCAAAATTTCATTCAAATTTAGGTTATAAGTTCAAAACTACTTGAAAATCAAAAATTTCCTTTATTTCACTAAAAAAATTCTACTCTGAATAAAAATTATGGGTTTGAATTAAAGTTGAAATAACGTCATATGTGGGAAAATAGAGAAGAAGTATATCATTAATACTAAAAATTACCTGGAGTGGACTACCCAAAAAAAGAAAAGGAGTTTGGATGTCAATATTTTCATAAGGGTAGAGAGTGAGTATATATTCTTGAGTTTAAACTCTTTCATATATTTTATTTTTTTAGATTCAAGACTCCTCTTAATGCATATAATTTTTTTTATACTCTAAACCTACCAATCATTTAGCCTCCAAAAAAACCAGGTAAAGTCCTCATGATTGACAATTTTTTATGATTATATGAAGTGGATATTATAGGAAGACATTAATCCTTTGATAATCATGAATGCTCTTAAGAATGAGAAAATATCCATTTCAAAATCTTTGAGTGAAGAGAGATACACAGAGAGGAAGGTAAAAAAAAATATACATGAGAATTAACATGGTATTAAATGAAACTTTATGATTTAGTGAGAAAATAGATAATAGGAATCCATTTGTGGGACAAGATATTATTGTAGTTATTTGAATTGTGTAATAATGTTTATCATGTCATGAGAAGTCTGAATTGACCTTAGTGTATATGATTACCCAGATGTGAAATTTTTAAGTGTGGGGGAATTGACATAGCCAATACCTTCATATATTTCATCTTGAGTTTTAAGGAATTTAACCCCACAATCTTCATGTTTTGAGGGTAATTAACACATATTTAGATTATATGATATTTTGGATTCAATTTCAAAAATAACTTAAAATGTTATTTTTAATTGTTTATTTTAACTTTGGAATTATTAAAATAAATACTATATTTAATTTTATTTGGTTTGGATGTTATTTTAGTAATATTGTTGATGTTATATGGTTTTTAAGAAGTTTAGTCTGTGTAAATATCAGATAAGTCCTGGGAGCATCTTTGTAATCACCAGAAGAGTTACAAACATGTATCCATAAACATCAATTTAAGACGCGTAACCATAATCCAATGCCCATTGTAACCATTACCCATCACTCTATAAACATCATTCATACCTCAGAAGAATTAATCTAACAACTATAATAATTAGTCAAATTCATTGAACTGTTTCAATAAAAATCATCTAGCTCATGTAAATATAACTTTATGGTACCATGTAAACATCAGACCTACCTTCTTAAACACCATTTTATCTCCATAAACATGATTTTGGTCTATATACACATCATTACTTTTTAAAAATTACTGTAAGAATACTATTTCAAGGTAACTTCATAAGGATCATCTGTACTTCAAGCCAAGAATTTGAGCTACCAAATTATTATTCATGAAACTAATTAAAATATGCCACATAGATTATAATAAAAAAAAATATTTTGATCAAGAAACTAGAGATAAAGTTGAGGATTTAACCAAAGATTGAATAAAAACAAAGAATGAATTCTGAGTAAGAAGGGATATTTCTAAAAATAAAAAATTAATGATCTAATGGGGATTCATCCAGCCAAAATTTAAGAAATCCACTACTCTATAAAAAGATGATGGGTCCAAAGGAGAAGGGGATTCATGGGGGTGGGGGGTGGGGGGGGGGTACTGTCATGTGTTCACACAATGGAGGTTCATCTAGGTTTTTCTCTAAAGCAGTATAGGATTTTTAGTGTATATTATTTGTTTTCTTTCATTATATAATCACATGATGCCTATTTATAATAAAAATATCTCTCATTTATTTCTCTATTTCTATCAATATCTTTTCCACTCCTCTTCTTCTTCTCTATGATATCCTTTAATCATGATAATGAATAAATAACCCAAGGAATATCCGAAGAGATGAATCTAGTGTTGAAAACAAGTCTCAGTACATTTATATTTAATATTTCTTATCTAATTTAGGTAATGTTGAGGGTAATTATTAATGGATAACCACTACAATTTTCATTGGTGTAACTTTTTTTTCTCTGTGACTTTCCCTTTCTTGCATAGAGGAGTTGGATGTGCAATTTACTTGGAGATCATTAAGTGCACTGTATATTCAAAATTAAGTTAGAAGAGTATGTTATCACATTTTATGAAGTGTTTTCATTAATCATACCTAAGGATATCCATGAGACAATAAAGGTTTACTTGGGATGATTCTATTGAGATAATTTACTTTCTCACCTACTTCAATATGTATGAATTTTTTTTATATTTCATTCTAAATATTAAAACTACTTATTTTAATTAGTTTCCATCAATATGATAACACTAAAAATATAATAAATGATTTAGATTAGTGAGTTTTTGAATGAAAAATACCCTCAAGAGAGAAAAACCTAGACAAACACAATGCTTCACTAGGAAAATAAATAATATATTTTGATAGAGAAAATATTTTCTTAAATTTCATCATGAATTTTAATTAATTTAATCCCATCATATTCAAGTTTTGAGTTTAATTACCACATGTTTTGATTATAGGAGTATTTTGAGTTCACTTGAAATAATGTCTCAAACATTATTTTTAATTATTCATTTTAACTTTGGAATTATTAGAAGAAATCTTACATTTAATTTCCTCTGGATTTAGTGTTATTTTAGAAATTTTAAGAAAGTTTTATGTTTTTAGAGAAGTTTGGTTTTTAGAAACATCATAAAATTCCCTAACATGTGCTCATAATCATCATACAAGTCTTATACCTATCTCTGTAAGCACCAATTTAGGCTATGTAACCATCATACAACACTTTTTTTAAACATCATCCAACACTCTAAAAATATAATTCATGCTGTGTAGGCATTAATATGGCCATCATAAGCATTAGGAATGCAAAAAAACTATCTCTAGAAGCATAATATAGCCTACATAATCATGAATTTATAGTGATTTATAAACATCCAACCTACTTCCATAAAAAAAATTTCATCTCTATAAACATGATTGTATTTTTTGTAACATTATGAATTTGTAAAAATATGTGGAAGAATGTTATTCCAAGTGAAATTTGGAAGGATAATCTACACTTGATTACAAGGATTTGGGCTACCACATAAACGTCCATGCAACTAATTAGAGGTATCCACATGGATTATAATATGAATAATATTATTTTCAAGAAACATGATAAAAAGTTTTAGATTTCAAGGAAGATAGAATCACAAGTAAGAAATAATTATAAGGAAAAACATGGATTTCTAAAAACTAAGAAGCATAGATCTCATGGGGATTTTATAGGATGAAATTGAATGAAACTTAGGCTCTATAAAAGGTGGATGAGGTTGAAGGGTAAGGGAATTTATGGGGGGGGGGATGTCAAGAGTTTTCATGGTGAGGGTTTATTTAGTTTCTGTTGTGAAGTATCATAGTATTTTGAGTGTATTTCTTTATTTCATTTTATTCTATAATCATCTGCTATACATTTATAATAAAATCTATCTCTATATATATTTTTTCTATATATCCCTCCCCCTATATCCTTTTTCACTATGATATAATTTAATCATGATAATGAGTGACTTATCAAAGGAATATATGAGGGGATGAATCTAATTTTGAACCCAAGTATCTATGCATTCCTATTTAATTTTTCTTATCTACTTTATTTTATACCAGGGGTAATTTTTAGTGGGTTCCCACTATAATTTTCTTTGGTTTAGCTTCTTCTCCTGTGATATTTTCCTTCCCTTCCAAAGAGGTGGTGGATGTGAAGTGTACTTGGTGACTGTTGAGTGAACTGTATATTCACAAATATAAAAGAATTGGATGTTCACACCTATTATAGAGTTTGTTCATTAAGTAGATATAAGGAAAAACATGAGATTATAAAAGTTCACTGAGGATGATTCTTGTAAGATAATTTCCTTCATCACAAACTTTATTCTATATACATTTTTTCACTACAAGTTTTCTATTTTTTTTAATTCTAAATGTTAACCCCACTTTTTTTACTTACTTTTCATATATATAAAAAACCAATAATAAAATCTTTTATTAGGAGTAGCGATTATTTTATTTTAAAATATCTTCAATTTAGATAACACTAGTCAACCACTATAATGTACTAGGAAAATAAATAATATTATTTATACCACCCCATGATAGGCATGTCAATCTTCTGGAATTTCAATCTTAATAAAAAACACCATCCTTCTTAAATATCAATCTCCATGATTACACTAAAAATATATTTACAAAACAAAAAATAACACAAGACCTTTAACTTAGATCAACCTGGTTCCAACAATGTCCCCCTTTGGGTTTGTTGAAAATCCGAAGTGAAATTCAATTCCTCTCACAAAATTCACACTTTCCTAAGAGGATGGAAATTAATCATCAATCAATCTAAGTCTATAAGATAAATGATCTATGTATAAAATATAAATTAAAGAGATAATTCTAGGCCTCGAGGAATTCCAAAAAGAAAACTCCCTCTGATTCCATGCTCACATACCTTTTACACCTCACATACACATCAAGAACTTTCCCCATGAATAATATCTCCCATCAAATTTAACACCATAACCCCCCCCCCCCAAATAAGATATATCTTGGAAGATATAAAACCCAATTTTTGATATTTTAAAACAATAATTAATTAATTTTAACAAAAATAACCCCTTTGACAAAAAATACAAATAGATAGAACCTTCCACCCATGAACAAATAGTTAAAGAAAAAAGTACTTTGGGGAGAGGGTAAAAACTAAACCCCCAATTCCCTAGGGAGGTGGTTCAAAAATGAGGCTCAATCAATGTTTTTTTAAATATATATATAGTTAATATATTATTCAATATATCTTCTATATGCTGATCAATTCCAACATAGTTTATGTGATTCATTTCATAATAAAATTTCTCCTTGAGAAAGGATATTAGAGATTAATATTCTTAATGAAAGAGTTTTTCAATGGATTATTTATGAGTTTAATATCACTATTTTGATCATATAAAATCACTATTTATAGATTCATATTCTCACCAATATCGTTTATTTGTTTCTCCATCCATATAATATGTATGAATTCCTTTGCAACTACAATATATTCTACATCAGCTGTGCTAAGATACATACTATATTGTTTCTTGATCATCCACCCATCACATTTGTCACTAATGAATAAATGGATATAACTTGTGGAAATTAATCCTTCTATATCTCTATCCTAGTGCACATTTGAAAAATATAATATATCATTATTATATCCTACACTATAAATCATTCCATAATCTAGAGTACCATGGATATATCTTGTGATTCATTTTACTGATGGCATATGTTTTTTCCTTTGGATCACTCTAAAAATGAGTGTAAAAAAATTATTCATAAATAACATATGGTAAAGTAGTTGTTAAACACAACATAATTACCATTATTCATATGTAAAAGGATTGATCCATAGATTTCCCATCTTATTATTTTCCCACCTTGGTTCAAACTGAAATCAGTGTTGACATTAGTTTTTCATCACACATGTAAAAATTATTTATTACTTCTTTAATATACTTAGTATAAAAGATGAATGTGTATCCAATTTTAAAAATCACTTATATCCCTATAAAATATGTTATTTCACCAATCATGTACATTTCAATCTTTGTGGTCATGAGATTTGAAAAATCTTCCACTAATTTCATCTTGTTTCCACCGAATATGATATCATATACATACAAATCACCTGGAACAATTATTACTTGAATGTTTTTACATATATATTATAATCATCACCACTATTTTGGAATTAAATCTTCTTAAGATATGAATCCATCCATGCATACTACACACACAATGACTTCTACCATCCATATAAGGTCTTCTTTAACCAACATACCTTTATTTGATCATATTTGATTAGAAATAATATAGGTTGTTAAATATATACTTCTTCATTAATAAAAATATTCAATAATTATATTTTTTATGTCTATTTGATAGAAATTTAATCCCTTATTAATAGACATATACAAGAATAATATGATCGATTACAGTTGATCCACTAGTGATAAATTTTATTGCAGGACAACTCCTTTAATTTCTGCATAGCCTTTTTACACTAGGTATTCCTTTTTTTTGAAAATATTTCCATGCTCATGAAATTTTTTCAAGTATATTCTATTTTTTACAATTTTGTTCTTCTCTATTTGTTCAAAAAGATCCCATGTCCTGTTTTTTTTCAATTCGATCAAATTCTTCATTTATGGATTTAACACATGACTCATCATTTGCTACTTAGTCAAATTAGGTTGGATATACTACATACAATAGATATGTGTGATTAATATTTCTCATTATCCTTGATTGTGTTGGTGAATATCTATCTACTATTATGTTTAAAGGATCAACTTGTAATCTTCTCTTTATCCTCTGAGGTGTAACTTGCTCTTCTTTAGCTACCATTTCTTCTTCTAATTTTGTATCAGAGTATTCATCATTCGCAAAAATCTTCCACTATATCCTAATTTATACTATTAAAAATTTATTATACTTATTTATCTTCACAGTGAACAGTAGTTTCTAAACTTCAAGTATTTTCACTTCCTTTTCTTCAATAACTTTCACATCCATGCTTTCCATAATTTTACCCATCCTTTTGTTGAAGCATTTACAAGACTTTATTTTTTAATGAGTAGCCTAGGAAAATTCCTTCATCAACTACCTCACCATACTTGGCTTTATTTCCCTCTTTATTTTAGATATAACATATACTACCAAACACTAGAAAATTATAAAGTAAGGGATTCCTTCCATACCATATCTCGTATGGTGTTCTCTGTTTACTAGAGCTATAAAAATCCTAATTTTGTGTATACAACACAACTTGAACCGCCTCTTTCCAAAAGTGGTGAGAGATTCCACCTTTGTTTAGCATGGTTTTGGCCATATTATTCATTACCTAATTTCTCTACTCCATAAAACCAATTTATTATAGGGTTATTACTGAAAAAAATTCATGTTTGATTCCATGTTTTTTCATATAATTATCAAATTCAATGGATATATATTCATTTATATTGTGAGGTCACAATATTTTGATAGTACACCAAATATCATTTTTAACTCTTCTTAGACACCTATTCATGCATTCAATTAATTATCTCTTGTTTTATATAAAAATAGCATAAGACGTCCTACTATATTCATTGATGAAATGAATGAAACATATTTTACCATATATTCCAGGAACATTCATTGGACGTCACACATCATCGTGGACCAAAGTCAAGAAAATTTTATTTCCTTTTCTTCTTTGAAAGACATGAGTTTCAAATTATTTTACCAAACATTCATGCATAACATATCCTTTCTTAATCTCTATTAATATTTGGGATATCAATCATAACTCTAAGATTTGATAAATTCATCATTCCCTACTAGATGTGTGTATCATAGTCTTTAATTCCATAAATTATTTTATTCCACAATAGTAAGGATATAAATATTCTCATGACTATACACCTAGTAGAGATTACCTTGTGTTACTTTTCCTTTCATAAGTGAGTTACCAGATTTTATTTTGATCATTATTCCCTTTTGATCAACTAAAACCTTGAGAAAAGAGTCCCTAATTTGACTCACTCTTAGATGGTTGTGTTGGAGTCCATCCACAGAAAGCACTTCAATATTCTTAATCTCACCACTAGTAAGATGAGTATTACCTTTTAATTTTTTTTAATGGCTCATAATTTCCAATACTCATCGTTCCATCCAAACTTGATTTCAAAATTTTAAAAAGATTTTATTTTTTGGTCTTATGGGATGAGTATCCACTTTTTAGTATCTAGGTACTTATTTTCTTCAAATCCTTAAGATATAATTTTTCTAAATTGGACTTCTCTATCTTTTTCTTTTCTTTCCTAGAGTTTATCGATTGTGTTGAGGCATAGGATGGAATCAATTTTTCTTCTTACATGTAGTAAGTGTAATAAAATCAATCATATTCTTCCAATGGTGAATAAATGTTTCCCAAAGGTATCTAGTTAGGTTTACTCACATTCATCTACCTCCAAACTTCATGATGATAACTTCAACATCTTCTCTAAATATTGTTTCTATCCCATATTTCTTTTTAGTCTATGGTTTTATGACCAAATTTATAACATTGATAATAATATCCATAGAAATATTTTCTTCTTTGAGAAGTAGGATAAGATCTCATTATTATATACTATATTCTAGGAGAATATACTTTTAAATGGACATTAACCTCACCACAATAGGACACGGTGTGGCCCAAATAGCCTCATAACTGATATTTCATTAGGGGAAATATCAACTCACCATCATTTCTACACATTTATCCTTTCTTTGAGAACCAACTTAATTATTGACTATTCCTCAATGGTTGAAGATTATTTATAACTATCTATTTCACTTTGTTTAGATTAGTCTTAGTTGACACTCCTCCTAATATGTGTTGACATTGAGATCTTCAACCTTATCCTTTCCTTTATTCTAGTCAGTCACTACTCTAACCATTGATGTCTCACCATCATGGCTACATCCAATTTTTTCCTAGAATGTGGGACTTTGTTCACTAAGAATTTTCTCAATACTATCTAATATTTAGATCATTAATAAACTTATCTCATTATTTGATTTTAATTTTAAACTTAATTATTACACCTGTATCGTCATCATTGAGAGGTTTTTTCTAGTACTTCATGCAACCAATAAATTTCATCTTCAATATGATCAAAACACTATTAGGAATCTTTTATAAATCCACCAATCCTTATATTTTCCTTCATTTGAATGTTAATATCTTCAAGAAATCATAACTCCACCTTTAAATCGATAACACCTTTAGGTTTCTATTCATATTTTTTTTTCTAATTCCCCTTTTTATAATAGTCTCCATCTGGGAATTTTCTTTATCTATTATAAACTCCATTTCACTTTCCTCTAGAATTAACTTTTCAATATTATCTTCTATGATTAAAAATATATTTCTTTGAAACATTATTCTAGATGAATTTACTATTTTAGAGTCTTTCCTTGAGAGATATCTCCCATGAAGATTTCTAGTGATTTCTTGTCCACTATCTTTTTCATTAAATTTTCTCATACATATCATAGTAATGTGAATTTTTTTACCACATATAAATCATTCCTGAGGTAACTTTACTTCAAATCATTACTTTCCTCTTTTGAAATTTCTAGTAAAAAGTGATAATAATTAAACATTTTCATCCTCTTAATCATTATTACATTTATAAATTTCAATATTTGACACATATTTGAAATCCACCTGCTTACTTGAGTGTGTTGATGATGTTTATGTATTTACTCACATTTCATATGCCATAAAACTGCCTCACAGATCATCAAGATACAATGTTGATAATTCTATCTATTCATGAGCAGAAACCATTGGATTATATGATATATAAAGTCATCACATAATCTTATTATGCATCTAAAGATCTCCCTAAACTATCATGTAATCATACTCACACATGGTATTATTTCCAATAATGGAAAACCACTCAAAAGGCATATAAGATAAAAGATTAAAATTCAAAAAAAGTAATTGAACTAGTACATATTGTTGCATGTGGACCTATATCACCAATAAATATTTAAGGGAATAAATACTATATTCTATTACTCAATGATTACCATAATATGACATGGATTTCATTCATCAACCACAAGTTTGAGGTTCTCAGTTTTATAAGAAAATATCAAAGGGAATTTGAATTTATTCTTGGAAAGAAAATTATTAAATTTAGAACTGATAATGTCATAGAGTTTACCAATAGTTAATTGGATGATTATCTTGAAAAAGAATTGATAAGGAAACATGTTTTATAAGTGATAACTCCTTAAAAAAATAGATTGTTGAGATGAGGAATCAAATCATAACAAACATGGACAAATGATGCTCATTGAAAAGGAATTACTGGAAATGTTTTGAAAGAATTTTTCTTGACATAAGTTTACATATCTAATAGTGATTTGTTATGTTAAAAAGAATAAAAGACTGTATACAATCTATGGTACAAAAATAATATGATGATTAATTAATTTAGAGTATTTGGAAGTAAATATTTTATTATAAATCAGGAAAAACACAAGAATTTTGAATCCTATAGAGATGAAGGGATTTACTTGGTTACTCAAAGGAATATAAATTCTTAAATAATAAACAATGAAAGGTCATGTAAAGTAATGATGTTGTTATGATAGATAATGAGTATAATATTTAGAAAATCATTGATCATCTTGAGGAGTATAGTTATGAGGAGTTGAGAATCTCAGAGGGAGTTCAAATTCCTCAGGTATATTTTGAAGAAGATATTGATGATGATAAAGATAAAGTCAGACCTACATATGCACATAAGATGAAGATACACATTGAAATTGATAGGAATAATATCATTTGGGATTAGAAAGTGCCAATGTAAATATGTAAAATGGAGTATCTATAGTAGAGATCCCTCCTATCATAGGTATATACAAAATGTTTTAAATAATTTTAAAAAGATGATAATTGGGTTCAAGTTATGAATGAAGAGATTGATTAAATTGAAAAGAACCATATTTGGGATATTTTATAAAGTTTTTAAAATAAGAACATCATTGGTGCCAAATTAATTTTTTAGAATAAACTAAATAAATATAGTATGATAATTTGAAACAAAGGATGAATGGTGAAAAAGGGATACTCTCAGATCAATGAAATTGATGTTGATGAGAAAGTTTTACCCATTATAAGGTTGGAAACTATTTGAATACTCTTATACATAATAGTTAAAATGAAATTAATATTTTTCTATATGGTTGTTAATTTAGTGTTTTTGAATGGATTTCAGGAAGAAGTGGTTTACATTAAAAATTCATATAATTTTCTAATTCATAAAGAGAAGAACAAATTTATTTGATTTAAGAATGCATTTTTTAGATTGAAATAGGCACCAAGGTCATTGTATTCATGACTTGATCAATATTTTAAGAATCTCAATTTCTAATTCATTTTAGTTGATTACAATATCTATATTTACAATGAGAGTAATCAAAGGATGATGGTGTTAGTGTATTTTGAAAATATAATTTTTTGTTGATCGAATGAAGCATAGATATTTTTTTAGAATTCATAAAGTGCGAGTTTTAAATGTAAATGAAATGTGAGATAACCATTTTCCATGGTTTATAGGCAGTATAAGGAAGCCATGTAACATTTACCTCTCAATATAAATATTCCAATGAGGTTCTAAGATGATTTATAATAGAGGATTACGAAGATAAAACATCTCCACTTTTAACCCAGATGAAGGGATGATGGAGGAAAAGAATTCAATTTCACCTAATATAAGTATATTATTAGAAGCCTATTTTAATTAATAATGAAATGACCAAAAATATTTTTAACAAATGTTAGGTGACACGATATCAAAGTAATCCCAAAGAGATCCACATGGTTATAGTAAAGAAAATACTATGGTATATCAAAGGCATAGTTGATTTTAGTTTTATTTACAATGTAACAATATAACATGGGTTGTTGGGTTATCTAGACACTGATTTGATCAGTTTAGCAGATGATAAAAATTCAACATCAAGTGGAAAATTATACCTTGGAAGGATATGTGTTTCTTATATGAAAAAGAAATAATATTTAATTTATCTGAGTACTGTATAAGATAAATATATTGAAGCCACTAAGGGTTTCACACAATTATTAGGGATGAAGTAGTATCTTGAATACACGGGGGTTGAAATGAAATCTATGATCAGAATCAATTGTGACAATTCATGTGCTATTAATGATTTAAAAAATCCATTCCATAACTCACTAAATAAATAATATTAAAATCAAGTGTCATTTTGTTAAGTAGAAAATGGTGCATGATTTGGGTAAGTGGGAGTATGTTCCAACTGAACTTCTAGTTACAGAAATTATGATGAAGTCCTTACCCATAGAATATTTTCAAAGGCATAAAATGGTTCTTGGATTTTAGTCAAATCTTCACAGTTGAACTGTGTGTATGTATGACCCACTCTACTTGAGGTATGGTGTTTTTTTTCATTTGTGATGATATGTTTTCTTTAATGTGTTTCATACATCGAAGTAAAGACCTTTTGTTTTATTAAAAATGGGGGATAAATTGTGTTCATGAATGTAGGGAATATGATAGATGGAATAAAGAAACATGGGGATTTTTTAATCATGATGATGCTGAACCTATTTATTCACTGAAAACATAACATAAAAGAGACCTTTAGGGTTCATGATACTATAAATTTCTGATGTGTGGTTGATGAAGTTGTTCTATCATGTTTTGTGCATCATTTTGGATCGTTACATATCTATAATTGACATTGTATTTACCAAATTAATTAGTTTCTAGGGAGTTTCATCATGTGGTATCGCGAATGAAGTAATTAATTGATGAAATTTTCATGCTACCCTTATTTCTCATACTGATATTGAATAATGTTGTCTTAGGGTATGTGTTGTGTAAGTATTTTATCACTATTTAAAATCACATTGTGTGAATGGTTTTTATTGTAATTTTTTTTTCATGATTCTTCAATAGGTTGGTTAATGGAGATATAAGTGCTAATAACAAATCCAAATAGATATATTGTTAGATAAAATCCCCAACGATTATATTTTGGAGTTTTTGGGTTATTATTTTTTTTGAAAAATCATGTTGAAAAATATCTAATATAGAGAAGATTATGTAGAGAAGGATCTAAAGGAGTTTGAAATAAGGTAAGAATGATTCCCAGTGTTTTCAATTTTTTTTGGAATTGGATTTTTATAGGAAACATCAAAAAATGGAAAAGGATTTATTTATTTTATTAATTATTATATGGTGAATAGTTTTTCTATTAAAGAGTTATACAATGAGATGTTTTACACATAAGGGTTGCATAATGAACTATTTTTCACTTAAAATATACATGGAAAAGTGTTTTTCAAAATGTTATGTGTTGAATTATTTTTCATTTAAAATTTATGGTGTGAATAATATTCACCTAAGTGTTACACAGGGAATATTTTTATGATCAAGAGTTATGTGGTGAATATTTATTCCTATGTTTTAGGAGTACTTGTGGCCATAATGTGGTAATTTCAGGAAAACCATGAGTAGTGATGATTACGCAGTGAACATTGATCTTCCTAAAGATCAAACGGTTTCCTAAAGGTCATGTAGTAGTAAAGTGGTAATTATATTAAGATTTTAATGTAGGGGGTTATTTGGTGAACAATGATCCATCTATGTATTATTTGGTGAAAAATACTCTAATAGATTATCACATGGTCACGTTGATGGTATTAACGAAGGGGTTGAACATTAATTTTATGATTACCAAATTTTTCAAAGACTTTTTCCTATATACGGACCCCAATCACTTCTCACTAGAAATTGTGAAAATATTAAAATAGAATATCATCATTATAAATTCCAAAATTTGGGAAGAAGTTAGAAATGAATGTTAAATGAATTCAGATAAGTGAAGAGTGTTAAGTGAATAGTGTTAAGTGAAGTGGGATAAGTGAAGGTGGTCACATGGTGAACTATAAATCACTAAAATGTTACATAGTTAAAAATAACTATATTAAAGATTATATGGTGAACAATAAATCACTTAAAAATTAAGTGGTGAAAATCAATCTGCCTAAAAATCATACAATAAAGAAGGATCATTATGAGAAGAAGATTTTTGTGAACCAAAAAATTATGTGAGAAAGTATATTTCAGATCCTGGATAAAAATTGAGTTTCATGAAACACTCATATATGTGTGAACCAACTCTGGGGTGATTCAGATCAATAGAAAAATCTTTTTAAGGAGCATTGAGATCGCTTTATCAGAGAGAGCAGTGAGCTTTCAAAGTATGATTGGTTGTAAACCAGGGGGGATAGTGAGTCCACTTCAAACATTGTAACAAAAATGTAATATAATGGATTTGCTACATTGAAACAATAAATTTTTACACACCATGGATATAGCATAGTTAGGGTGAATATGGAATCCCTCCTTTTTATTACATAACTTTTCATTACATTGTACAAAACAATGGATTTTTAATGTATAGTTTCTTGGAAGAAAGGTACATAATACATAAAAAATTATATCATTATTCTAATAAAATTAAAAGGATTCATCATAGTTTCATCCTATGTATATTTAATACATCTCATAACCTAGGTACATACATCAAAGGAATGGGTGATGATAAAGCCCAGTAAGGGAAATCCAGGGAAACCGTTTACATGCGGTCTTGAGAAATATCAATAATAACATGGGGAATATCATAAAGTAATGAGAAGGTATAATATAAAAATAATAAGAACATGAATCATAACTTTTAAATATAAATACAATATTTAATTTATATTCATAATAATATCATCAATGTTTGTCACTGATGTGTCATAAAAATTACCAATGTTATTCACCAAGGTATCGTAAAACATGTCATCTCTAGAGATTAGTTTCTTTACCCAATGCATTAGATCATTATCAGATTAAACCATTTATATTTATTAATTTTAATGTGATCTACATATATCATAATAAATAACTTCACAAATTACCAATGTAGAATAAAATAAAATAGGTTTTATATCAAAATCATGATGTTTCAAAACTGCTTTAAAAACACGATCATTATATCATTTTTAACCCAAAAAAAGGGAATTAGAGTTTTATGTATGTCAATACAAGTATAAAATAAATAATTTTTATATATTTGTGTATAAAAATGGAAATAAAATAGGTATGGTTATTCAAAAAAATAAAATAAAAGGGAATTTATTGATGAAAAAAGAGAAATTTCGAGAAGTAAAATCAACAACATAACATGTATAAAACATAGTTATATAAAAGGTTAAAAAGGGAGGAGACATGGGTCTAAAATTCATAAGATACTATTAATACGTTAAAGGGATAGAATAAATTGGATATAAGAACTTAGTTTGGAAATTTTAATGCCATACCACATAAATAGGAGACTCAAATGGAAAAGAAAAGTGGGGATTTCCCTTACCTTGAAATGTAGTTCTTAAAAATTGAGGATTTATACCTCAGGGGATTGAGGAAAACTTGGGAGGAAAACTTGGGAGGTAAAACTATCATATATTCATAGTGGATTAAATGGTAGTGAAAGTAAATGGATAAATGGGTGTGTATTTATAGAAAAAGCGTGGGATTTGTTTATTAATTTCTAAATAAAGGCATTGGACACCTAAATAGTGATAAATGAAAAACCATGGGATTTTAAATGGTATTTTCCCATGATATTGGACACATGGGACAAATTTTATTTTATTTTAATCCAAAAGAGTCTAAAATCATTTTATATTACTTATCTTTTCAAGGAAAAGTAAACTTTACTCAAAATAACCTTTCTAAAGTTAAAGTTTCCATTTTAGAATTTGGAAAGTAAATAATAGATTTGGAAATTGATATAAGTATATTAAAATACTTTATACTAATAAAACAAATTATTTTAAGTCATGTATTGTGGTTAATTAGTTATTAAATAATTATGAAATAATTATGATGTCATTAAACATACTGAAAATCTCAAACTTTTTTTTTACTATTCATGAAAAAATAATGTATTTTTGAAAATTCTCATAAATTCAACCTAACCTATTTTTGGTGATCCAATTTCAAAAATTATATTTGTTTTATCATAATAATTTTATAAATATTATAATTTTTACTTTTAAATATAAAAAACCTTATTTATTAAAAATAACAGCGGATTAAAAATGCATTGTAAAATTTTCAACACATAAAATAAAATAAAATTATTTTATCATTTATAATTAAATAAGAGTGTTTTTATCATACTATTTCCTTAAAATAAAAATTATACCTAATATTTTATTTTATAATAATAATTTATATCTTAATGAAAAGTATAATTTTTTTTCTAAAAAATTAATTTATTAAATTCATCATATTTTTATATTAAGCAAAACTATTCTTAAAACAGAATTTATGGAATAAAAATTTTATTTAGAAAATGGAATTACACTTTAAATGACGAGGGAATCGACACATAACCCCTTATAACACCTATGTATGACCTAAGGATAAGGTGTGCGATGATGGTAGACTCATGTGGTGACTCGCATAACATCACCCAAGTTGTAATTTCCACTAAATTGAACTTCTTTAGTAGGAAATTTCATTCATGCTTCACTTGTTGAAGATTAGATTGGCATTTTTCAATAGAAAAGGCTAGTGAAACTACCTTCCTCACAAGCTCTGACAAATGGGATTCATACGACACAACTATACTGGTTGAGGCCATCATATCTTCTTTCCATGTCAATTATCTTTTTTCAAATTTAACTTATAAACACTAATTATAACAAAAAATTTATTATAAAGAGTATAGTTCCCAATGGTCATATAATGGTCAAAAATAGATGATCACATTTCCCTTTATTTTCACTTTCTTAGTAAATAGATATGGTTTTGTTGTGTATACAATAATATAACACAAATTTTTAGGAAACATTATTTATTCAAAAAGTTCAGGTCGTTACATTCTTACCCCATTAAGAAATTTTGTCTTTGGAATTTCAACTAATTCTCTCATTTTAGAAAGGGTGTGGGTACATCTACCTCATTGTTTACTCTGGTTCCCATGTTACTTCTTCATATAAGTGGTTCTTCCACAACACTATGACGAGGTGGGTAGTATTGTTGCATAGAACATTGTCTCTATGATCCAAGATCTCCACCATTTTCCCCTCATAAGAGATGCCATGTTCAAGATCAACCGCATCAGAACGCAGTGCATGTGAAGGGTCAGGTATTTACTTCCTCAAGAGGGACACATGGAATACGTAACGAACTTGAGCTAGATTTAGAGGAAATTCAAGACGATATCCCATTTCTCCTATGAAATCAAAGATTTCATAGGGGAAATGTACCTAGGGCTAAGCTTCCATTTCTTCCCAAACTGCATAACTCTCTTTTAGGGTAAAATTTTAAGGAAGTATTTATCTCCAACATCAAAATTGAAATCCCTTTGATGGTTTTCATCATATCTCTTTTTATAACTCTAAGCATCCTTTATGTGTTGTTGGATGAAATGAACCTTTTCTGTCATATATTGCACATGATCTATACCATGAATCTTTCTCTCACCAACTTCATCCCAATAAGTAGGAATTTTACATCACTTCCCATATATATATTTATAGGGTCCCATTTGAACCCTTGAATGTAAGATGTTGTTGTATGAGAACTCAAATAATGAGATATGTTGATCCCATCCACATTGAAAATCCATTGAGCATGTTCTCATAATGTCCTCGAGTGTTTTTATAGTCATTTGATATTTTAAATCATTTTGGGGGTGGTAGGCCGTACTGAAATTCAATTAGATACTCAAATCATTTTGAATAATTCTCCAAAACTTTGATGTGAACCTTGGATCATGATTAGAAATGATAAAATGTGGCACTCTATATAGCCTCAACACTTCCTTTATGTATATATTGGAATTTTGATCAAGAGAGAAGTCTTCCAAAACAATTATTAAATGGGAGGTCTGGGTGAGACAATCAACTATAACCCATGTCACATTGTTTACTTTGGATGTTTTGAGGAGACTAGTAACAAATCCATAGTGACATTTTCCCACTTTTATATTAGTATGTGTAATGGTTTAAATACCCCTTTAGGAATTTGTCACTCTACCTTCACTTGTTGACACACAATGAACCTTGTAGTGTAGTTAAAAATCTACCTTTTCATGTTATCCCACCAATAATGATCACAAGGGTACCTATACATTTTCATTCTTCCAGGATGTATAGAGAAAGTAGAGCTATCAGTTTATCAACCAGATCCTTATTTATTTATGGAATAGATAGAACACATAGTCTTTTACAAAATTTCAGTACACCTTCTCGATCAATATTGATCTTAAGAAACCATTATTCATATATTCTAACTTCTTATGTAACAAAGGATCTTCAATTTTGTAGAGACCTGTATCTTGACATACATGGACATTACATTACTTTTGCGGAATACTTGGTACATAACAAAAACACACACACAAGGATCGTAATAGTTTAGTGTCTTTGGAAACTCGGAACATAATCTTCTAATCGTGGTGAAAGATCTTCAATATCTCCCATAAAGATCTTCCCTTTTTTTACCTAAAACCATTCTTTATTTCCTGGGGAAAAGAATGTTGGGTCGGAGAAAATGGGGAATGATGGCAAGAGGGGGGGTGAATTGCCTTTTAAAAAAAGATTAACAAATTAAAATCAAAGTGAAAGAATGCAGCGGAAATAAAGAGGCAAGACACAAGAAATTGTTAACGGAGTTCGGCCAAAAACCCGGCCTACGTCTCCGCTCCCAACTCAACCGTTGAGAGATTTTACCGCTTGCTTTTCAATGGTTTTAGCAAGAAACCCACTAGGCTTTGAGGTAGCACTAGGACCTATTACAGCTTGCTTTTGGTGGTTAAGCAAGAACCCACTTGCTTTTAATGGTTTAGCAAGAACCCACTATCCTTCTTACAGGTGAAGGATAGCTCACCTATGTCTCAAGCTATTTAAAGGAAAGCTTGACAACCTTTTCACACCTTAATGGTGATGTTAAACCCAAAAGAAAGAGGGATGAGAAAAGGTGTTGGGGTTTGTAGGCACAAAACCAAATTTAAAGCTCAAAATAAATATACAATAAAAACCGTATATGAGAAGAAGCCTTGGGCGCCTTTGAATGATTGGAGATGTTGAAGGCCGCTTCCAAGCTTCTTTGGTGGAGCTCCTTGGATGTGGAAGTTGTTGGAGCACTTGAGGTTCCTTTGAAGGAAGTCACCGGAGGTTGGCCAATTGATACAAAATATGTCTGTTGGCTTCGTATATGATCCGGTTGGTTTCCGGGGCTTCCTTGGCCTTTATTTATAGGCATGGAACCCTTGGGGAGTCTTCGAAGCCGTTGGAGAGGTCTTCGGAGCCGTTGGAGGCCAAAAGAGGGTTGACTGGTCAAAGCCAACGGCTAGTTTGAATGGGCTACCGGCTGGCCGGTGCAGGGCCACCGGTTGGCCGGTGCCTTGAATGAGGAGAGGAATTTTGGTCCAGGCTCTACCGGCTGACCGGTGGAGGAGCCACCGACTGGCCGGTGGTGAGACAGTAGCAACCACTATTGACTGGATGCCACCGGCTGGCCGGTGACAGAGCCACCGGCTGACCGGTGGAACCTGGCAGTGGGCAATTCCTCTGCCAGGTCCACCGGCCGGCCGGTGCTATCACACCGGTTGGCCGGTGGACTGAATTTCAGTCCACTTGATGTGCTTCATGGCCCATTTCCTTGGCAATCTTTTGCCTATAAAACAAAAACACTTAAAACAATGTTAGACAAATAATAAGGTGATTGTGATCATGAAAATCAAACAACGAGGGGAACGAGAGGTACAACAATCTCCCCCTATTTTGATGATCACAATCACCAAAACAAACAATGTAAAATAATGAAATGAGAGGCATGCTTTAAAAGATTTTCCCCCAATCAACCAAGAATTTCTCCCCCTTTGTGATTATCAAAATAGCACGGGGCATAAAACTTGATTGAGGGATCGGTTTGAAAAACTAGATATGAGAATTGAAAAATCAATTGAGATTTTTGAAATTGAAATGAAAATTTGAATAACAGTTTGAATTGAAAGTTTTGAATCAAAAGCCAATTGAAATTTGAAATTTTAAACCAAATGAAATTTTTGAAATTGAGAATTTTGAATCAAAAAAGAATTGAAAAAAGAATCGAAAGAAATTTTTGAATTTAAGAAAATTTCTCCCCCTAAATAAAACAAAAGATCATCGGGGAAACGAAACTATTTTTGGCCCAGAGAGACTCGCCAAAAGGAATTTTTCAATCCAAATTTGTTTCATGGCGGGTCTTCTCCTGTAAAACTCATCAGAATAGAAAATAGATTTGGGTTGACCGTACCGGGCATTTTTGCAATCACACTCATAAATGAGGTGCCCGGGTTTTTTACAATAATTGCAAAATTTATAACTAGAGCTCCCCCTTACAAAAACAGTGGGTGCATGGGAGGAGGAGGCTTGGTTGGTATAGCCAAGTCCTTGAGTGGTCCTAGAAACCCTTTGAGAACCCAATAATTTGGTCAAATTTTGTTCACCTTGGGTGAACTTGGCTAAGGATTCTCTAAGGTCCTTGATGGTTGATTCCAAAGAATCAACATTTGGGAAATTTTGGATTTTTAGGGAGAGTTCCTCCTTCTCTTTGAGAAGTTGTTCTTTTTCGGAGGAAAGCTTTTTGAAATTCTTTTTTAAAGCAACAAATTTTGAAGAGAGTTCATGAAAACCATTTTCAAGTTGGTCTCTAGCATGTTGGAGTTCTTCATATGATAAATGATTAAAAGAATTAGAAGAACTAGAGGAGGAAGAAGAGGAAGAGGATGATGATACCTCATGTTTTTCCATTAGGCATTTTGTACCTTGGTCGCTTGAGGAGGAGGAGGAGGAGGATGATGAGGAGGTGTCACTCCATGTCACCTTGAGGACCTTTTTCTTTCCTTTTTCCTTTTGCATGGCCCGTTTCTTGTTGAGTGGGCAATCGGGCTTGTAATGGCCCTTTTCGCCGCACCCGTAGCATTTCACCTTGGGCTCAGATTTTTCGGTGGGTTCTTGCTTTCGCGCCTTGCGATATTTCTTCTTCTTCTTGTGCTTCTTCATAAATTTGTGCATTTGGCGGGCGAGATTCTCCATTTCCGAGTCGCCGCTTGATGATGAAGGAGATGAAGATGATGATGATGAGGAGGAGCTTACTTCTTTTTGTACCTTGAGGGCGATGTTCTTTGGTGTCTTGATTGGTGTGCCCTCCTTTTGAGCTTGCCTCCTCATCGTGATCTCGTACGTCATTAGGGATCCGATGAGATCTTCGACCGGCATGTTCTTTACATCCTTAGCTTCTTGGATAGCCGTCACCTTAGGTGCCCATGAGCTCGGAAGGACCCATAGAATCTTCTTGACCATTGCTTCAGCTGAAACATCATCACCAAGAGATTTTCTACCATTGCAAACATCAGTGAAGCGTGTAAACATTTCAGACTCATTTGGATGCATTGAAAAAGATTCAAAGTCTTGTCTATACATATCTAATCTAGTATCTTTGACTTTATTAGTGCCTTCATGGGTCACTTCTAAAAGATTCCAAATTTCATGTGAAGTGGTGCAAGTGGATACACGATTAAATTCATTTCTATCTAACCCGCAATGAAGAGAATTCATGGCTTTGCCATCAAGCTCAAAATTCTTAATATCGGCGGGGGTCCATTTGGATTCATCGGGGGAGGATAGAGTGTAACCTTGCATGAAAATTTTATAAATGGTATATCCTATGCTTCTAAGAAAAGTAGTCATGCGGGTTTTCCAATAATTATAGTCGGTTCCATCAAAAAATGGAGCAGGACCCAAAGAAAAGCCTTCGAGGGCGAAAGAGGTTGAAGCCATCAAAAAAGATCTTGAATTTGAAACCGGTTAGGGTATTACACAAATTTCCCTTTGATACCAATAGTTGGGTCGGAGAAAATGGGGAATGATGGCAAGAGGGGGGGTGAATTTCCTTTTAAAAAAAGATTAACAAATTAAAATCAAAGTGAAAGAATGCAGCGGAAATAAAGAGGCAAGACACAAGAAATTATTAACGGAGTTCGGCCAAAAACCCGGCCTACGTCTCCGCTCCCAACTCAACCATTGAGAGATTATACCGCTTGCTTTTCAATGGTTTTAGCAAGAATCCCACTAGGCTTTGAGGTAGCACTAGGACCTATTACAGCTTGCTTTTGGTGGTTAAGCAAGAACCCACTTGCTTTTAATGGTTTAGCAAGAACCCACTATCCTTCTTACAGGTGAAGGATAGCTCACCTATGTCTCAAGCTATTTAAAGGAAAGCTTGACAACCTTTTCACACCTTAATGGTGATGTGAAACCCAAAAGAAAGAGGGATGAGAAAAGGTGTTGGGGTTTGTAGGCACAAACCCAAATTTAAAGCTCAAAATAAATATACAATAAAAACCGTATATGAGAAGAAGCCTTGGGCGCCTTTGAATGATTGGAGATGTTGAAGGCCGCTTCCAAGCTTCTTTGGTGGAGCTCCTTGGATGTGGAAGTTGTTGGAGCACTTGAGGTTCCTTTGAAGGAAGTCGCCGGAGGTTGGCCAATTGATACAAAATATGTCCGTTGGCTTCGTATATGATCCGGTTGGTGTCCGGGGCTTCCTTGGCCTTTATTTATAGGCATGGAACCCTTGGGGAGTCTTCGGAGCCGTTGGAGAGGTCTTCGGAGCCGTTGGAGGCCAAAAGAGGGTTGACTGGTCAAAGCCAACGGCTAGTTTGACTGGGCTACCGGCTGGCCAGTGCAGGGCCACCGGTTGGCCGGTGCCTTGAATGAGGAGAGGAATTTTGGTCCAGGCTCTACCGGCTGACCGGTGGAGGAGCCACCGGCCGGCCGGTGGTGAGACAGTAGCAACCACTATTGACTGGATGCCACCGGCTGGCCGGTGACAGAGCCACCGGCTGACCGGTGGAACCTGGCAGTGGGCAATGCCTCTGCCAGGTCCACCGGCTGGCCGGTGCTATCACACCGGTTGGCCGGTGGACTGAATTTCAGTCCACTTGATGTGCTTCATGGCCCATTTCCTTGGCAATCTTTTTCCTATAAAACAAAAACACTTAAAACAATGTTAGACAAATAATAAGGTGATTGTGATCATGAAAATCAAACAACGAGGGGAACGAGAGGTACAACAAAGAAAACATAAAAGGGTGAGCTCAAATGCTCAGCAAGGGCAAATAAAGGAAATAAAAATCATATCATATCTTTTTGAAAATCATAACCTGCAAAAGAGATCATAATATCTTAACATGGAATAAATCATAGAAGTGAAAATGAGATCCCCATAATCATAACATAAGACTTGAAACTTTGTGGCATGCACACATAATCATGGAAAATCATTTCTTGTTAGTCATGACTCATTGCCAAGACTATCTTAGTGGACAAAGTCCCTTTCTGAACCGAGTTCACTCCTCGTTTCAGTCCTGTATCACTGAACCGAAATAACCTTCCATTCCAGCCATGTCTATCTCATGAGATATAAAATCTTTACCCAATGCATTGGAGGGAGATATAGGTCCCACCCATCTTATAATGAATCCTTTCTTATGTGTGCCACATAATCATAAAACATACATCATCGCATAACACATGTAACAAAAATGGGATTCTTGAAACATCATGACATCATAAAACAAATCTTATAAGGCAAATGACTTCATAAAAATAATTCCCTCATAACATAATCAAATCAATGTAATTAAAGGGATAAAAACAGAACCCTTTATTATCTTAGATGGAAAATAATTTTGATAAAACACTTGAACTCCATTCTTGAGGAAAATATCCTTTCTTATTCAAAAACACTTTTCTTTTCTTAACATGTCATACTAAAAGAAGTTGATCAAAAATAAACTTGAAAACTTATAAAGGAAGATTCTTGGAAATAATGTTTTAAAAATCCATTCTTGCCGTATAAGTTAAAGAAAAACATTCTTCGTACTTTTGTCGGAAAAGTAAAAAAGTACATCGTACGACAAAAGATTCCTTTCATACATATTACTAAAAACTCACCGAAGGGTAAAAATGGATTTAAACAATTGTAGGTGGATGGATATAATATTACATATTGATGAAACATGGATGTGGATGATAAAATACACCCCAGTAAGTACTTACGAATAAACAATCTCGGATAAAAATGAGATTGTGATATTTCCCTTACCTTAAGTCCAATTTGCTTTGTACGTGTCCGAAGCTCCTGTATAATGGTTTAAATAATGTTATTGACTTATTCCAGAATCATACATATTGATATGATATCATATATGTTCATATTCTTAGCTTCTTGATAGTAATATTTCATGGTTACTTGTTACTCGGGTCTTTATTGCCTTTTTGTTCTTATGCGTATTTTGCCGAATACATTCTTATTCTTCTTTTAAGGTTATAGATTCTGTATATCCAGAATGTAAAACATGATTTATATATAATATATATTCATAATATACATATATATAATATATTGATAAATGGAATGAGATACACCGTTCATGGAGACGGTAGTCCGTACGTACGCATGAACGCTGTTTTCGTTTCCTTATTGAATTGAATGAAATTAAGTAGATGACATACATATAAATATAAATAAATCCAGTATCATTATTATGTCATATATTTCATTAGTACTTATTATATATACTTTATAATCATTCATGAATGGTTAATCATTGAGAATGAATCTCATCGCGTCGTGGAGACGGTAGTCCGTACGTACGCACGAGCGATGATATCGTTCCCATGGTCGTGGA
The DNA here is from genome assembly GCA_963277665.1 of Viscum album. Classification (NCBI taxonomy): domain Eukaryota; kingdom Viridiplantae; phylum Streptophyta; class Magnoliopsida; order Santalales; family Viscaceae; genus Viscum; species Viscum album. The sequence continues at coordinate 267,969 of CAUJRU010000497.1, forward strand.
ATTGTGTTGAAGTGTTTGTATACTATTTCAGTATCAATATCACTTTATAATAATCACTAATTAAACCATTATACCCATCCAATTAATGTGGTGGCGGAAAATAGATTACACCACGGCATGGAGACGGTATTCCGTACGTACGCACGCGCAGTGATTTCCTTTTTCCGTAGGATGGATAGATGGTGAAATAGGGTTGTTTCATACTTATAATAACATATCAGTATATGAGTGATACTGATGTTATTACTTCATAATGAAACAACCTAATAAGAAGAAGTGGAAGAAGAAATAAAGATGAAAGAATTGGTAACGGTAATTACCTCTTCTTTGAAGCGCCTCTTTGAGACCTCCTCTTAGGGCACTAAAATTGGTCTTTGAGGAAGACCAGAACCTCTAGGATTATTCTAGGGAAGTGAAGAAGGGATTTTGTCAGGGGTTGGACGAGCTTGAGTGCTCAATTTGGTGTGAGGAGGAGGGGGAGGAGGTGTCCTTTTATAAGGGAGGAGAGGGGCACCTTATGAATTCTTAAAAATATTAATTTATAATAAATCTAACCCCACTTAAAAACCTCCAAAAATGACTCATATTAGAAGATTAGATGAGATAGGGTTTTAATCTCATTAACCAATCAAATTTAGACATGTTTGGATTTTATTTTAAACCTTATCATTTTGATTTATCCTTATTTAATCTATTTAAGTTTATTTGTGGTAATAAAATTCTAAATTTTAAATTATAACAAATAATTACTTATTTGTTGTGAATTTTCCATAATTGTTTAATTTATAACATTATAGACCATATAAATATAAATTTATAATTTTTAAATATTTTTGTGATTTTTAAACAATTTTATAATATGTTATTTTTGTAAAATAACAATAGTGTCAATTTTGACACTATTCATTTATTTGAATTTAAATAATATATATACAGAAGATATGTTCGAACTAAAAGCTTTAATATATTAATAAAATGTCATATGTATCTATAAAATTAGTGTATCACATTAAATAGTTCATATAATATTTATTTTATTATTTTCAAAACCATTTATTTGGTTTATCTCTTAATAAAATAATTACTACATCATTTTTGTATAATTATTTAATATACTTATTTGTTGTATAACAATTTAAAATAAAATCCTATTATGAAGATAAATATATTACCTTTCACAATAATACTTTTACTCGAATTTATCATCTTAAAATCACAATATTTAAATTGTTATATTTATTAAATTATGAAGTTGACAACTTTGGAATCATTTAAAATAAAATAATATAAGTGTCATAATAGCTTGTATAAGGCTAAAAAAGGTCAAATATTCGACCATTGGATGATTATAGTTTCCATTTACATGACCAATAAGTTTTGGTCAGGGTTTTGTGCCTTTTATGGTCACTATTAGTTTAATAAAAACTATATTCTTGATTTTTCACTAGGTAAATAATTTCTGCATCACTATTGTGTCACAATTAATGATAATTATTTAATCCCAAAAAATTCTAAATAAATTATCATGATGTAGATAATTTTGTTATCTTTCTGTAGACTATTCATGTTCGAAATTTTATGATGTTTATCACTAATTTAAAATTATTATACTTATAAGAGAGTGACATGTTGTCACTTTCTTTGGTTTTAATAATAATTAAGTTATTTTCATGGAAAAATGTCCATTAAATGATTCTAATCCGACCCTTAGGTGATATGGGTCGACTTTTAGTCATCCAATAGGATTTTGACATTTGTTAGGGTAATTTTAAAATATTATATTTACCCTTAATTACCCGATTTACCTTTAACTATGGTAAATAAAATTTATCGTAGTTACTATTCATAATTCTCAAAAATAAAAAGTAGCTTATTAACATAATTTGGACCCACTGATTCCAAATATGGAATCCATTTTTTAAAATTCCATACACAGAAGTTGCAGAAATTAAATTAAAATTAATCCCCTTGTCGAATAAAAACGGGTTTTTGTTTAAAACATTGCAAAAGATTGAATTGATTTAACCTACGAATTCAAGGTAAAATCAATGCTAATGACATACATTATATTAAATGGTAAAAATATATTCTATTTATACTTTAAAACCATTCAATATTATAATTTAACCACATAAGATATTACGATGAAAAAAGTTGTTTTTAATTAAAATATAGCGTGTTTTTACTATTCATTAAAATGTGAAAGTTACCAGAATAATATGAAAAATTTATCCAAAGTAAATTTTTATTTCTTGATTCCAAAGAATAATTTTATTTTGTCAAATTGAACTTATAAACATGTCAAAAACCAGATTTAAAGTTGGTGCGCCATCAAAAGGCGGCAAAACTGCATTTTTTGAAAAATACTTATTTTACCCGAAAAAATTTATTTTGTTCTTATACCATGTTCTAGAAATGTGTAAGATGAATAATAATGTTATAAAATTCAAAATTTAGTTAATACTATTCATAACGGCTAGTTCATGACAATATTATAATAATATAACATTGTTTATTAAAACCTGGTATTGCGTACAACACACGCTATCGAGGAAGGTCGCGATTGCGTGTAATGCAAGCCAAGTCAGGGTTGCGTGTTGTGAAAGAATCCTTCGTTGTTTCGTATAACAGAATCCAACCATATTTCATTTATACATTTAATATATATACATATATACTCAATGTTGCGTAGAATAACTATTATCAAAATTGTGTGTAACATGGTCCAAGAATAGGGTTGCGTATACTGCAAGCTAATACGGTGTTGCGTATAGCGCAAGGTAATCTTGGTGTAGAATACAACATAAGACATTAATGAAATTAAAATAATATTTTTCATAAAATCTCGGGGTGTTACATTCTACCCCCCTTAAAATGAATTTCGCCCTCGAAATTCGTCGGGGTTATAAATGGTTTATTATTTGAAAGTTTCTTTGATAGAAACCCACATCGTAAAAAGGAGTACCAAAACTTGTCTTTAAAAACTAAAGTATGAAATGTAACGATTACCCAAATAAACTAATCACTGGGTTTCCACATAGGTGAAAATATGGATATGGAAGAGAAATCTAACCATCATGTTCTGATGGAGAGTGGTAGAGAACATGGCTATGGAAAAGCCAGTAATCACAAAGCCATAAATTTGTGACGATCTAAGGTACCATCTGATTCATTGGATATAAGGGCACTAGGACAACATTTTTTTGGTTTTCAAGATCATTTCCCTAAAGTTGAAAATTTGAATTACAATAAATACTTACTTTATTTTGGTACAATCTCACTATTGTTCGTGCCTTGAACAATTTCCACTTCATCTCATAAATAAATAAAGTTGAATTTGTTATTCGTGTAGTGTTAGCAGATCATGTGATAGAATGACGGGTCATTCCATCTGTCTCAAACAAAAGGTTAGCAAAAATTATATACATAAGTCGACCTATAGTGAGATTAATCATATATGGTTCCTAAAATGAACTTATACTTCACATATCATACTGCTTAATATAATAAAACTAGTTTTCTACTAAACATGGACTTCCTGTAGGCCAGTGGTAGGCGATAAAGGCCAGCCGCACTTCGGTTGTGGGTTCGATTCCCATAGCCTTGTCCGAAGCGATGGGCTGTCGCCCGTCCTGCAGGTTGTCCTTTTTCCAAAACTATATAACATCCCATCAATAATATCGAAAAAAACAAACAATACTAACTTATGTCCAACATAATCCATTCCAATCTTTTAGGCTTATCCATAATACTGCAGTCGACTCTCATAATATAGTGAAAATGATTACCAGAGATTTAACACCATCATCGATCCCCATATATCATAAGATATGTTTTGTTGGTCACATTCCAAACATTAAAAGTCCTTAATCGTGTATTCTCTTGAATACCTTAGTGAAAACATGAATGCAGTTAAAAGTTAACACTTTTCACATACCAAAATCCTCAAAATTCTATATACTCAAACTTAGTCCTTATATCAATCATGAGCTCATGAATACTGTTAAACATTTCATTTTCTCGTTTTCCCTTCATTATGCGCATAATATCTCAATCACTTTGAATACCACATTAGACCAATACATAAATATTCCAATATTCCAAGATACAACATTATTTTGGAATCCCATTACATAAACACTTAATCATTCCACCACATTGTTGTCATATTCAACATTGCCAATAGTGATCGCATGTGACTTCCCTTTGTCCTTTGCCTTAAGCGGTTGCTCATGTCGATCATCACTAACCCTTGGATTAGGGCATTTATTAGCATAATACCCCATTTCCTTGCACTTGAAGCATTGAAGTGTTGGTTGTACGTTCTCTGCAGTGTTTGCTTTATTCACTTCATTAGAATCCCATTTTCCATTACTTTGACACTCAGCTGCTCGATGACCTTCTTTTCCACACTTAAAACATTTTCTAGTCCCTTTAAGACAATCTCCACCATGCTTCTTTCCACACTTTGTGCATAAGGAAACATTCATCTTCTTTTCACCATTATTCTGAGTTTTCTCCTTGAACTCCATCTTTCGTTTCTTGTCAAACCCATGAGATGGATATGTAACACCAACTTCCATTTATACCTTGATAGCACAACGCACAATTTCTTCATAGCTACTGAAGTCTCTTATAGCTAATGCCCTTCGAAGACTTGGTTTTAAGCCACTGAAAAATCGATCAACTTTACTTTCAGGTTGGATGATAATACCAGAAGTGTACCTTGCAAGTCTTGTAAAATTCGCTTCATAGGTACCAACAGATTCATCATCCCTTTGCTTCAGTTCAAGAAACTCTTTCTCCATCTTTGTTCGGAGAATACGAGGGAAGTACTTATTGAAAAATAAGTTCTTGAACTCGTCCCATTCCATAGACTCAATTTCATCCCTTTGCCTCGTATTCTTAATAAGATTCCACCATTGATCAGCATCTCCTTCCAAACGATACACTGCTAGGATGACTTTATCATGTTCAGAACATTGAAGAACTGAAAATATCTTTTCAGTAGTACTAATCCATTGTTTAGCAACTAATGGATCAGTAGACCCACTGAAAGAAGGTGGACGCTGCCTCATGAAGGATTCAACAGAATGTTGCTCCTTCCTTTGCTCGTTTGGAAGTCCTGCATGATTCATAGCTTGAGAAAGTTGTGTGAGCATGGCTACAAGATTTTGCATTCCGGCTCCCATATCATTTGGTTGCTAAGGGGGACAATCATTGCATTGCCCATCACATTCCGCATTAACACGGTTCCTTCGGGTTCCAACCATCGTCTAAAACCCCAAAAGAATAGTATGAGAGGCAAAAATCATGCTAGGGAAAACAACATAATAAAGGGGTAGTACCCTCAATATCTAACATCTTAGGTTAAATTCGAAGATCGTTAGCGCAATTCTAGGACTATAACCTATACGTATACTTAACCTTAGAGACATCCCTAGACATACCTTAGAAATATCTCTAGGGATCTCACTAAAGTTCTCGCATCCTAGTTTCCAAAGGTTGACTAAACCTTTCCTCTGATACCAACTGTAGAGACCCGTATCTTGACATACATGGACATTACATTACTTTTGCGGAATAATTGGTACATAACAAAAACACACACACAAGGATCGTAATAGTTTAGTGTCTTTGGAAACTCGGAACATAATCTTCTAATCGTGGTGAAAGATCTTCAATATATCCCATAAAGATCTTCCCTTTTTTTACCTAAAACCATTCTTTATTTCCTGGGGAAAAGAAAACATAAAAGGGTGAGCTCAAATGCTCAGCAAGGGAAAATAAAGGAAATAAAAATCATATCATATCTTTTTGAAAATCATAACCTGCAAAAGAGATCATAATATCTTAACATGGAATAAATCATAGAAGTGAAAATGAGATCCCCATAATCATAACATAAGACTTTAAACTTTGTGGCATGCACACATAATCATGGAAAATCATTTCTTGTTAGTCATGACTCATTGCCAAGACTATCTTAGTGGACAATGTCCCTTTCTGAACCGAGTTCACTCCTCGTTTCAGTCCTGTATCACTGAACCGAAATAACCTTCCGTTCCAGCCATGTCTATCTCATGAGATATAAAATCTTTACCCAATGCATTGGAGGGAGATATAGGTCCCACCCATCTTATAATGAATCCTTTCTTATGTGTGCCACATAATCATAAAACATACATCATCGCATAACACATGTAACAAAAATGGGATTCTTGAAACATCATGACATCATAAAACAAATCTTATAAGGCAAATGACTTCATAAAAATAATTCCCTCATAACATAATCAAATCAATGTAATTAAAGGGATAAAAACAGAACCCTTTATTATCTTAGATGGAAAATAATTTTGATAAAACACTTGAACTCCATTCTTGAGGAAAATATCCTTTCTTATTCAAAAACACTTTTCTTTTCTTAACATGTCATACTAAAAGAAGTTGATCAAAAATAAACTTGAAAACTTATAAAGGAAGATTCTTGGAAATAATGTTTTAAAAATCCATTCTTGCCGTATAAGTTAAAGAAAAACATTCTTCGTACTTTTGTCGGAAAAGTAAAAAAGTACATCGTACGACAAAAGATTCCTTTCATACATATTACTAAAAACTCACCGAAGGGTAAAAATGGATTTAAACAATTGTAGGTGGATGGATATAATATTACATATTGATGAAACATGGATGTGGATGATAAAATACACCCCAGTAAGTACTTACGAATAAACAATCTCGGATAAAAATGAGATTGTGATATTTCCCTTACCTTAAGTCCAATTTGCTTTGTACGTGTCCGAAGCTCCTGTATAATGGTTTAAATAATGTTATTGACTTATTCCAGAATCATACATATTGATATGATATCATATATGTTCATATTCTTAGCTTCTTGATAGTAATATTTCATGGTTACTTGTTACTCGGGTCTTTATTGCCTTTTTGTTCTTATGCGTGTTTTGCCGAATACATTCTTATTCTTCTTTTAAGGTTATAGATTCCGTATATCCAGAATGTAAAACATGATTTATATATAATATATATTCATAATATACATATATATAATATATTGATAAATGGAATGAGATACACCGTTCATGGAGACGGTAGTCCGTACGTACGCATGAACGCTGTTTTCGTTTCCTTATTGAATTGAATGAAATTAAGTAGATGACATACATATAAATATAAATAAATCCAGTATCATTATTATGTCATATATTTCATTAGTACTTATTATATATACTTTATAATCATTCATGAATGGTTAATCATTGAGAATGAATCTCATCGCGTCGTGGAGACGGTAGTCCGTACGTACGCACGAGCGATGATATCGTTCCCATGGTCGTGGAATTGTGTTGAAGTGTTTGTATACTATTTCAGTATCAATATCACTTTATAATAATCACTAATTAAACCATTATACCCATCCAATTAATGTGGTGGCGGAAAATAGATTACACCACGGCATGGAGACGGTATTCCGTACGTACGCACGCGCAGTGATTTCCTTTTTCCGTAGGATGGATAGATGGTGAAATAGGGTTGTTTCATACTTATAATAACATATCAGTATATGAGTGATACTGATGTTATTACTTCATAATGAAACAACCTAATAAGAAGAAGTGGAAGAAGAAATAAAGATGAAAGAATTGGTAACGGTAATTACCTCTTCTTTGAAGCGCCTCTTTGAGACCTCCTCTTAGGGCACTAAAATTGGTCTTTGAGGAAGACCAGAACCTCTAGGATTATTCTAGGGAAGTGAAGAAGGGATTTTGTCAGGGGTTGGACGAGCTTGAGTGCTCAATTTGGTGTGAGGAGGAGGGGGAGGAGGTGTCCTTTTATAAGGGAGGAGAGGGGCACCTTAGGAATTCTTAAAAATATTAATTTATAATAAATCTAACCCCACTTAAAAACCTCCAAAAATGACTCATATTCGAAGATTAGATGAGATAGGGTTGTAATCGCATCAACTAATCAAATTTAGACATGTTTGGATCTTATTTTAAACCTTATCATTTTGATTTATCCTTATTTAATCTATTTAAGTTTATTTGTGGTAATAAAATTCTAAATTTTTAATTATAACAAATAATTACTTATTTGTTGTGAATTTTCCATAATTGTTTAATTTATAACATTATAGACCATATAAATATAAATTTATAATTTTTAAATATTTTTGTGATTTTTAAACAATTTTATAATATGTTATTTTTGTAAAATAACAATAGTGTCAATTTTGACACTATTCATTTATTTGAATTTAAATAATATATATACAGAAGATATGTTCGAACTAAAAGCTTTAATATATTAATAAAAGGTCATATGTATCTATAAAATTAGTGTATCACATTAAATAGTTCATATAATATTTATTTTATTATTTTCAAAACCATTTATTTGGTTTATCTCTTAATAAAATAATTACTACATCATTTTTGTATAATTATTTAATATACTTATTTGTTGTATAAAAATTTAAAATAAAATCCTATTATGAAGATAAATATATTACCTTTCACAATAATACTTTTACTCTAATTTATCATCTTAAAATCACAATATTTAAATTGTTATATTTATTAAATTATGAATTCGACAACTTTGGCATCATTTAAAATAAAATAATATAAGTGTCATAATAGCTTGTATAAGGCTCCAAAAGTACAAATATTCGACCATTGGATGATTATAGTTTCCATTTACATGACCAATAAGTTTTGGTCAGGGTTTTGTGCCTTTTATGGTCACTATTAGTTTAATAAAAACTATATTCTTGATTTTTCACTAGATAAATAATTTCTGCATCACTATTGTGTCACAATTAATGATAATTATTTAATCCCAAAAAATTCTAAATAAATTCTCATGATGTAGATAATTTTGTCAGATTTTTGGAGACTATTCATGTTCGAAATTTTATGATGTTTATCACTAATTTAAAATTATTATACTTATAAGAGAGTGACATGTTGTCACTTTCTTTGGTTTTAATAATAATTAAGTTATTTTCATGGAAAAATGTCCATTAAATGATTCTAATCCGACCCTTAGGTGATATGGGTCGACTTTTAGTCATCCAATAGGATTTTGACATTTGTTAGGGTAATTTTAAAATATTATATTTACCCTTAATTACCCGATTTACCTTTAACTATGGTAAATAAAATTTATTGTAGTTACTATTCATAATTCCCAAAAATAAAAAGTAGCTTATTAACATAATTTGGACCCACTGATTCCAAATATGGAATCCATTTTTTAAAATTCCATACACAGAAGTTGCAGAAATTAAATTAAAATTAATCCCGTTGTCGAATAAAAACGGGTTTTTGTTTAAAACATTGCAAAAGATTGAATTGATTTAACCTACGAATTCAAGGTAAAATCAATGCTAATGACATAAATTATATTAAATGGTAAAAATATATTCTATTTATACTTTAAAACCATTCAATATTATAATTTAACCACATAAGATATTACGATGAAAAAAGTTGTTTTTAATTAAAATATAGCGTGTTTTTACTATTCATTAAAATGTGAAAGTTACCAGAATAATATGAAAAATTTATCCAAAGTAAATTTTTATTTCTTGATTCCAAAGAATATTTTTATTTTGTCAAATTGAACTTATAAACATGTCAAAAACCAGATTTAAAGTTGGTGCGCCATCAAAAGGCGGCAAAACTGCATTTTTTGAAAAATACTTATTTTACCCGAAAAAATTTATTTTGTTCTTATACCATGTTCTAGAAATGTGTAAGATGAATAATAATGTTATAAAATTCAAAATTTAGTTAATACTATTCATAACGGCTAGTTCATGACAATATTATAATAATATAACATTGTTTATTAAAACCCGGTATTGCGTACAACACACGCTATCGAGGAAGGTCGCGATTGCGTGTAATGCAAGCCAAATCAGGGTTGCGTGTTGTGAAAGAATCCTTCGTTGTTTCGTATAACAGAATCCAACCATATTTCATTTATACATTTAATATATATACATATATACTCAATGTTGCATAGAATAACTATTATCAAAATTGTGTGTAACACGGTCCAAGAATAGGGTTGCGTATACTGCAAGCTAATACGGTGTTGCGTATAGCGCAAGGTAATCTTGGTGTAGAATACAACATAAGACATTAATGAAATTAAAATAATATTTTTCATAAAATCTCGGGGTGTTACAAATTTGATATTTCATGATCTTATCTAGTAATGATGGTTGAGAAATAATTTGGGATAGGGTTTATGATATACCTTTTATTTATATTCCCATGTCTAGTTTTATTAGGTCTTTGATAAAAGGATATCCTTGAATCCTCATCATTTCCATCACAATAGGGTCTTTCTGACATAATACATCAATACCTTTTTTCCCTTCTTGAGTGATAGTTAATTGAAAAATCATAGTATTTTAGAAGTTCTAAACATCTCCTATGTCTCATGTTTAATTCATTTTTTCATGAAAATATACTTCAAACATTGGTGGTTTATGTATCTATCACATTTCTCCCCATAAAGAGAGCACCTCAAAATTTTTAGAGAAAAAAATCACAGCCAGCTCCAGGTTGTGCATAGGATAATTATTCTCATTAGGATTTAATTTTTGAGATTCATAAGAAATATCGTTGTCATTTTTCATGAGGACACAACCAACCCCTTTTAGAGATACAACACTAAAAATAACAAACCCTTCTTTGATAGAGGGTAGAGTTAACATGAGTACAGTAAAAAATCTTTTTTAGATCTTGGAAGCTTTCGTCACACTAGTTTATCTAGATGAACATGGAAACTTTTTGAGTTAACTTGGTTAGTTGATTAGAATGTCATGATTTTTTTACAGAACTCCTATAATATCCTAATAAACCAAGGAAACTATGAATATCAGTTACTATTATAGGATAAGGCCACTCCTCCACAACCTTTGACCTAGAAGGATCAACTGAGATTCTTTTATTGGTTACAATGTGCCCCAAGAAACAAAATTTTTGTAACCAAAATTCACATTTGCTGAAAATTAAAAATAGAATTTCCTTCCTCAAAATTTTCAAAATAACCCTTATATGATCCTCATTCTCTTCAAATCTTTTATAATATATCAGAAAATTATAAATAAAAACTATCACAAAGTTATCAGGTTATTTCTTAAATACTTTATTCATAAATTCTATAAATATAGAAGGATAATTAGTCAATATGAAGGGCATAACAACAAACTCATAATGCCCATATCTTAATCTGATGGCGGTCTTGGGAATATCTTCTATCTTCACACTCAATTAATGATAACCCAAACAAAGATCAATTTTGGAGAAGAATTAAACCCCATGAAGCTGGTCAAATAAACTATCAATCCTTGGAATAGGGTAATTTTTATTCATTGTGATCCCATGAAGTTCCCAATAATCAATGTATAGCCTCATTTATCCATCCTTCCTCAAAAAGTGAACATGTGCTCTCTAAGGAGACACACTTGGTCAGATAAATCCCTTCTCCAAAAATCATGTAGTTATTTATTTAATACCTCCATCTCTACATTTTCTATTCTATACAGGGTCTTTGATATCAGCTTGGATCTAGGCATGAGTTCAATGGAGAAATATACCTCTTTCTAGGGGTGGTCTAGTTAATACCTCATAAAATACATCTATGTATTCATGAACGATGGGTACATTCAATATTCATATACTTTCATTTCATTCTTCATGTTCACTGATCATTTTTATAATGAAGGAAATGGGTGGTTCTTTTAGACAAATCTCAGGTCAAGATATCTCTCATTTGAAAACTGTTGTAGGTTTTCCATTCAAGACTAATAATATTTCCTTATTTCTTTAATTGATATTAGAATAATACCTTGAGATCTAGTCCATACCTAGTATAGTGTTGAAATACATAATGGGAATGTCTACTAGATTTTTGATGAGATTTTTCTCTCTAAATTGTATAATAGAGCCATTATACATTGTTGATACTTTTATAATCCTTCCATGAGTCTTTACTGATAACTCTACTTATAGAAGTTTAGGGATTGATTCTATATTATTTATAAACTTATAAGAGATAAAGGAATTAATAAAACTAGAATCAAACAAAGTACTTGATATATTTTAGAGAACAATGATAGTACCTACCACCACATCATTTGAAGTATCTACTTCAGGTGTCATGATAAAAAAAGCATGACCTTTCTCCCTTTTCCTATGCTAAGTTTGATGGTGATTCCCATCCATTTTATTTGGATTTGGATAGTTATTGGAACAATTTCAAGGTTTTCTACACTTGAAGCAATGAACTTCAGGCACGGCCTGCATCATCTTCCATTTGTCATTAGTGTTGATAAGTTGAGGTTTCAACTCACTATAATAGTTATGAGCAATATGGTCATCTATTCCACACTTGTAACATTTCCCGCTCCTAAGAAAATAGTTCCATGAAGGGTTCTTCCTATATTTTTTTCATGCGGGAAGTCTCACATTATTTCCTCCTATTTCATGATCAAAGTTTATCCCTATGATTGTATCTATTAATATCTTATTTTTGTTTGATTTTTGAGACCACTGCATCTCAACGAACTCTAGTTCAACCTTAATGGCACTCAAAATTATATCCTCATAGCTGTCATAGTATCTATTGTATATATTATTTCATAGATGAGGTATTAGTCCATCGAATAATCTATCAACATTTCTATTGGGATCCATGAAAAATATAGAGGTGTAGCGATGAAGTATTGTAAAGTTCATCTCACAGCTCCCGACATATTCATTTTCTATATTCTTTAGCTCTAGGAATTCCTTCTCCATTTTTATTCTCATTTAACAATGACAATATTGTTTAAAAAATGTTCTCCAAAACTCATATCACTCCATAACATCAATATCTATTCTTGGAATCATATTTTTGATCAGTGTACACCACTAATAAACTTCTCCCTCTAATCAGTACATAGATCAAATTACTTTCTCTTGTTCTAAACAATAGAGTATAGACAATATCCTTTCTATAGATATTATCTATTGTTCATAAATCAATGGGTCGGTATATCCACTGAAAGAAGGTGGTCATTAAAGCACAAAGGACTCAAAAGAAAGTTGTTCCCTTTGATGAAAATCTGGTCTCTCATCTTGATTCAAGTTATTGTTAATGACTCGAGTTATTTGATTCATCATTATTAGGAAGTTTTCCATTCCATATTTCATCAAAGGTCTGTCAACACATGGTTCTTTGTGTTCACCATTACATAGTTCCTCCCATTTCCTTCCATTTTCTAAAAGAAGAAAAACTTAGTGAGAAACATGTTTCTATTAAAAATATTATAAATCTAAAGTAATTTAATGTCTTAAAACATCATTCTTAAATGTTTTATTATTTAAAAACTATTACATTTTCTATAAATCCTTTATAATGGTTCATAAAAAAATTCTTGTGATTAACCAAACATACCCCATGGGAGTGTCAAACAAGGAGTGTAGAAATCCAATTTTCATGCATGAGTTCCCATTCGATTCTAGATAAATGTGATTTTTTTTTTCTAGTTTTACCCCTAGATACTTCTGTACTAGATCTAGATCCACTTATTTTTATCGAGATAGGGATTTCATTGTTTAGAAACCATCAAATTAATACTTCACCAAAATACCAAGATGTTTTCATGTATTTTAACTTTTACCTAAGGTTCTTCCTAATGTTTTCAAATCCTAATTTCCAAAAATAACTAACCTGTCCTTTGATACCAACTATGGCATCCTGCCTTTTAATGACATAACTTTTCATTACAATGTACAAAATATATGATCTTTTAAAGTTTAATTTCTTGAAAAAAATGTGCATAATACTTGAAAAAATAAAAAATTATTCTAATCCACTTGAAAGGATTCATAATAGGTTCATCCTAATAAAATTTACTACATCTCATAACTTGGGGACATACATTAAAGAAAGAGTGAGCATAAGGCCTAGTAAGGGAAAGCAAGGGGACCATTTTACATGTGATCTTGAGAAATATCAATAAGAACTTGAGGAATATCACAAAGGTATGAGAAAGATGCATATAATAATAATAATAAAAACATGAATAATAACTTTTAAATGTAGTATAACATTTAATTTATACATTCATAAGCATATCACCAAGGTTTTTCACTAAGGTGTTATAAATATTACCAAGGTTATTCACCAAGGTATCATAAAATATGTCATCTCTAGAGATTAAATACTTTACCCAATAAATTGGAGCGCTATCAGAGAGAACCATTTTTATGTATTAATTTTAATTCAATACAAAAATATCAGGATAAATCATTTCATAAATAGCACATTGAGAATAAAAGAAAATGAGTTTCATATCAAAATCATAATGTTTCAAAAGTGATTTAAAAATACGATCATTATGTCATTTTTAACCCACAAAAAGGGAATTAGGGTTTTATGTTTACCAATAAAAGAATAAAATAAATAATTTTTATGTATTTTAAAATACCCCAAGTAAATAAATAGGTTTTGGTATTCATAAAAATAAAATAAAAGGGAATTTATTGAGGAGAAGAGAGAAATTTTTGAGATGTAAAATTGGCAGCATAATGGGTATAAAACATGGTTTTATAAAAGGGTAAAAAGAGAAGAGAAATAGGTCTAAAATTTCTAAAATACTATTAATACAGTAAAGGGATAAATAAATTGGATATAATAACTTATTTTGTAAATTTTGATGACATACCAAATAAAGAGGAGACTCAAATAGAAAAGAAATGTGGAGATTTTAATTACCCTGGAGAGTAGTTCCTAAAACTTGATGACTGAGACCTTAGGGGCTTGAGGACACCATGGGAGGTAAAAATATCAGATATTCATATATAACTAAATGGTAGTGAATGATATGGATAAATGGGTGGGTATTTATATAAAAAGTGGGGGATTTGTTTATTAATTTCTAAATAAAGGCATTAGACTCCTCAGTAGTGGTAAATGAAAAACCATGGCATTTCCCATGGTATTTTTCCATAGTATTGGGCACTTGGAAAAACTTTATGTTATTTTAATCCACAAGTGTCGAAAATAATTTTATATTACTTATTTATTCAAGGAAATGTAATGGTTACTCAAAATAACATTTTTATAGTTAAAGTTTCCATTTAAGAATCTGGAAAGTAAATCATAGATTTGGAAATTGATTTAAATATATTAAAATACTTTATATTAATAATATAAAATATTTTAAGTTGTGTATTGTGTTTATTTTTTTATTAAATCATTATGAAATAATTATTATGTCATTAAATATACAAAAAAACTCAAACTATATTTTTACTATTCATGAAAAAATAATATATTTAAGAAAATTATCATAAATTCATCCTAACCTAATTTTAATGTTCTGATTTCAAAAATGATATTTATATTATCATAATAATTCTATAAAAATTATATTTTCAAATTTTAAATATAAAAAGCTTATTTATTAAAAATAACAGTAGATTGAAAATGCATAGTAAAATTTCCAACACTTACAAAAATAAAATTAATTTATCATTTATAATTAAATAATAGTGTTTTTATCATACTATTTCATTAAAAATAAACATTATTAATTATATCTTAATTTATTATAATAATTTATATATTTCTAAAAAGTGAAATTTTTATCTGAAAATAAATTTATAAAATTCATAATATTTTTATATTAAGTAAAACTATTCTTAAAATAGAATTCATACAATAGAAATTTTATTCAGACATTGGAATTACAATTTAAATGACAAGGCCTAGAAAAATAACCCCTTATAACACCCATGTATGACCTAAGGTTAAGGTGTGTGATGGTGATGGACTCATGTGGTGGTTTGACTAACATAGCCCGAGTAGTAATTTCTACTAACTTGAACTTCTCCCATTAAAGATTTCATTCAAGATTCAATTATTGAAGCTCGGATTGGGATTGGTCAAGAGAAAATCACAGTGATGCTACCTCACTCCTAAGCTTTGAAAAATTGGATTTGTACGAAACAAATCTACTGGTTGAGGTCATCTACTATTCTTTCTGTATCAATTACTATTTTTCAAATTTTACGTATAAACACTAATTATAATGTTAAAATTATCATTAAGAGTATAGTTCCCAATTATCATATTGACCAATGGTCATATAACGGTCGAAACCATATGGTCAAATTTCTCTTTATTTTAGATCCCTTTTAAAATAGATATGATTTTGTTGTGTATAAAATAATATAACACACATTTTAAAGAAACATTTATGATTCAAAAAGTTTGTGTAGTTACAGTGAACCATGTAAAGTTGCTATATCCTATGCCTCTTTTAATTTCCATTTATTCATTTCTATATGAATAAGAGATAATAGAGTTTTGTTTAACAAAAAACACGATACACAAGGGGAAATTTTTTAATATTTCATACCCCAATTCACCCACTCTTAGGATATTTAACTTGGTAGGGCCAATAATAATTGATGTTAAAAGTAGAATTACACATCATTAATTACGAAAATAGATGTTGAAAGTGACTTTCAACATCCGTTTTCACAATAACCAATATTGAAATTCAATCTATATCTACATTTACTTAGTATTTCAATATTAATTTTTATAATAACCAACAATAAAATTATTTTTCAATATCGATGTTTAATAATAAAAATTCTAAACTATAATTTTAATTTTCGACTATATTCACATCATTTTCTAATCGATGCTGAAAATAAAAAATAACTAGTGTTAAATTCTTACCTTTTACCATTGTATGAATGCTTACCACTAGAATATCTTACTAATAGGATATTCCAAATACAATAGTAAAATATATTTATATTTTATAAAATACTAAGAGATATAATGATTCACTAAATCAATTTTTTTTAAATTTCAAGTCATGATAAATTACTAGATATGATTTTATTTTTTTAATATAATTTCTCTTAACTAAACCACTCCATCTTAACTTTGATACTTTATGGAGAAAGATAATATTATAACCGATGTAACTTCTTAGACTGGAACATCCAACTACGCATTCTACTATGCCAAGAAAGGAAGCTATATATATTGGAGTCCCCTATTCCCTTTAATTCTTTCATGAAGGAGAGTGAGGAAGAAAAGAATATATTCAGGACACATATGGATAATGAATTTGAAGTTCAACTAATTTTTTTATCATCCATTTCTAGAGATCCTCAAAATATCCATGAAGATAAGAATTATTAATCCATACTATCTCATATTTTTAATCTTTATTAGGAGAGAGAAATAAAAGAGAGGTATGAGATCTCCAAAGCAATATTTACATTCAATATAGGGGAGGGAGTTCCTAGAAGACATCATATAGTCAAGATGACATGATGAATGATGATATGTTGATTAATGTGTAAGACATTTTTCATATTCCTTTTTAATATATATGTAATTTTTGGTATTGAACACTACTGGGCTGTCCTATATACTCATTTCTTCCATATCAAAGGTCACACAGACTCTAGAGTGATACATTCATTGATGAGAATGAAACAATCCCACAGTGTATGGGAGATGATGTATCAATCCCGACCCTAGTATCCTGGGGTCAATGGTCATTTTATTACAATGGAATTGATCAAGAGATCAATTCACCATGGATCGATCATTTTATTAGTCAAGGAGAAACTATAAATATACATGGTTTCATTATTAAATTAGTAAATAAATGTAAAAAAGTAAATAAACTACTTCCTTGACTCTTATTCAAAGGTTTCATATTCACAACTTAGGGAAGGAAAACAAATAAAAGGGGTAAGCTCAAATTCTTTGTAAGGGTTACATATAGTAGACACAAAAATGAATAATAAGTGAATAATAAACAATGAGGCATAATCCATATGGAATGGTGAATAACTAAAAACACATGACAACAAGAAACTGATATTGAGATTGCATCCATTGATTTTTTTATAGTGAAAATCCTCGGGATATATATAACTGAATGTTGAATGGAAAAAATTCTTAATTATTAGAAGTTGTGTATCTGGTACAATAATCATCATAACTTCAATATAGTTTATGTCTATGGCTAGATACTCATCTGATTATTTTTTGGAAATAAAAATGATGGGTTTTTTCCAAATGTTTTGTCTCATGAGACCTGTTGATGCATCGAGGGGATATTATGGGCCCTACCAGTCATAGAATGTCCATGGAATTCAACATTAATAGATTCAATTTATGAATAATATGATATAAAAAATATATTTCTTTATTATAAGATTCAAGAAATGTTTTTTACATAGATGAAGATACTTTTAAATGATACCATCGAAAATTTCTTTAGGAAAATAATCTCTATATACTCCCAAGTGTCTCATAAAACTTTGAAACATTTAAATCATAAACCCAATTAAGTAATAACATTAAAATATACCTAGAATATCATGAGAAGAATAAGAATAATGATATCATATTTAAAGGGTAGTACATACAACACACATAAATAATAAGTGTTGAACAATTCATATATCTCATTAAAGTAAAAATGAGATGAAAAGAACCACTTTTTTCATTGGATAGAAGAGTTATTTTGGAAAATTATTTTTATTTAAAAAAAACAATATTATAAAAATGAATATATTAGAAAATAAAAGTTAATAGAAATTAAAATATTTTTTTATCATAAATTATTTTCAACTTGTAAAAATAGTTTCTAAGAAACATTAGAATTGAACCTCTTTAGAGTGGTTTAAGGAAAATATTAAAGAGTCTATAAAATATAAAAAATGAAAAAATCTATAATACCTAAAATGAAAAAATATACTATTTCATGAAATAAATATTTAATTTATAAAGATATTAGTATATTAAAACATATTATGGATGGTTCTTGAAAATGGGTAAGAAATTGGGGAGTTCCCTTAAATCGGGTGTGCTTATTGGGAGGAATTGAAAAGGAATCCTTATAGAACATTTGTTCTCCTAAAAAAGAAATATGAAATGAACTTATATACGATATTGGAAAATGTACATATAATTTAGAATAATTATATAAAAATAATGTATAATTACAGTGTTTTAAAGAGAGGGAAACTGTAACCTGAATGAAAAATGGAGGTTCAGGAAGAAACACTTACCACTTTGGAACAGTCGATTCAAATGATCTATAAAATTAATGACCATAAAATGAAAAATTAAATACCATGAAGATAAATAGATTCATTATATCATACACCAAAGGGTATTATACATACCCCATGGAGAATAATTATTATTTATTAAGGCATATCTCTGGGGAATAAAAGTTAGATAAGGAAACCCCATACATATATCAGAATGTGTTCTGCACTTGGTCATAATGTCGTGGATAGTCATATTAATTCCATTAATTAATTAATTAAAAAATATACATTTATTATATTTAGTATAATTTTATTAAGTTAATATACAGACTTTTGGTTTGTTATAAGACATAGTTTTATCATTCGGGGGTGTTCGTTTCCTTAGTTTTTAGGATCAGATTACTTGTACACATGTATCGAAAATCATGTAGAATTAGAATAGTTTTCCTAACTAGAAATTATATGTTATTAATGAACATAAATAATATTAAATGGTTATATATTTCATTAGGTTATATTTTATGTGGATGAATAAATAGATAAAACATTAGGGACAATCGTTTAGATTATTTTTGCGTTTTTTGATCATCACAAACTTGTTTTGTTTTATTTATTAATATAATGAATACATACTAGTTACAGAATATGTAATTTGTTTTAATAAATATATTACTATCTGGTTTATCCATAAAAATGGTTTTATTTCCATCCTTGAATGCATAATTTTAAAATGAAAACCCATCATCCAAAAAGGTGGTAAATCGACACCTTATGGATGGTGTTTTCATTTTTATGACAAAAAAGGGAAGAGAAGGGGTTTGATGATGATTTTAAATTAAAATAACCAAATTTGTAGTATATATATGATAATATTGTTATAATTTTTAATTTTAAAGAAGCGTTAAGTATAGAATAAGTATAAATGAAATTAAAAGAAATTGAAAGAGGATGAAAAAGGATTTACATCTTGAATTCGTCTCCTTGAGAACCTCTTTATAAAAATTTATTTTAGACTTTTGTTGATAAAAAGGGCTCCTAGACATGGGGTAGGTTTGGGAATATTATTGGGATGAAATTGGACAGGATTAATGGATTTTGTTCGGTGAGGGGAAGATGTGGTGAGGGGTGGTATTAATAATGGTGGAGAGGGGTGTTTTTTTTTATAATTTTAACCATTATTTTATTTCCTTAGCTCAAGACAAAAATAGTGATGATTAATATGACTAAATAAATTAAATAGAACATTTGAGTTCAAATAAATTGTTCTTACATCATATATACATCATACATGAATCAATAATTTATGTATTTAACATATACTGTAAATTATCATATTTCACTATTCACCAAAAAACAACTATTTTAGAAAAATTAAAATAATTCACCCTATAAATTTTTCGATTTATAGAATTAAAATATGAAATCCATTTTTTGAAAAATAATTTTGTAAATATGATAAATTTAATTTTTAATTAGAATCTCCATTTACTTGAAAAATAACAATTTTAAAATTATAACTGATTTTATAACATTTTTAAAAATTAATTAAGGTCTCATAAAAAATATTATAATCATAAGGTGAAACAATATTGATTTATTATTAAATTTTCAGAAACAAAATTTAATTTTATGTCATTATATTAATTATAAAATTATAAATAAACATTATGTTTAACAAAAATACTAACACTTAATTCATCCTTTTCAAAATATTTATTTACTAATACTTTGATATAATTATATCATATTTTCATTTATAAGATGCATAAATTTTATTTACATTTTCCTAAGTGAGGTTGCAATTCTATTGGACGATTTACTATTCCTAATGGTCAAATTTCAAATCAAAAGGTCAAGTTACTATTCATCAAAAATGAAAGTTATGAGAAATATACCAAAACATTAACCAAAGTAAATTTTGATATTATGATTTCAAAAATAAATTTTATTTTTTCATATATAATTTATAAAAAGGTCAAAATTTAGTTTTAAAACAAGTGCACCATTAAAAAGCAATAAAACTACCTATAGAAAAATATATCTTTTAATGCATAAAATTGGATTCACTCTTATATTATGCCTATGAAATCATTGGGGTGATTTTTAAAACATTTGATTAAATATATAAAATAATAATTTTATAGTTTGGTTATTACTATTGTTTCATTCTAATTTAATAGCTAGGTTAAAATGGTCATTTTAAATTAATGGTATTTAATTGTATATCATTGTTCATTTAAGATTGGTGTTGTATGAAACCTATATTCTCAATGAAATTAAATTTTAAAAGAATCATTCCATAATATATTGAGGTTTTACAATTTAAGTGACCCTAATCAGTCATTTATAAACTTTATGTCTTATTGGTAAACCCATTTTTGGGTTGTCTGTATCCTCGTATAGATATTTAAAGCATTAGTAATAACATCCATGGTGTTTTCTGTTTCCAGTTCATGTCACTTTAAAAAAAACATCCATGGTGTTTTCCTATATAGCATGGAATAAATCTCTCCCTAATTGTCCCAATGGTTATGTTTTCTATAATATGGATCATCGAGTTTTATTTCATTAGATATAGTCGTATTGAAAAATGATTTTTGAATCAGTTGGTAGAAGTCTCACAGGTTGGTTCATAGTGAAAATATATTCCTGGTCGGTTGATGGTTTGGCACAAGAGTTTTCGTGTGATTTTGAGACTGGTGCTGTGAGCATTATCCAATAAGTTAGGTCCTTAACAAGGCCTTGTAGGGATAGGTGGTCATACCAATTGAACCTATAACATTACCTGACTATTGGCCTTGTTGGGAGACCAAGAGACCTTTAGTTATGACTTATGACTTTGTGGTTCAGTGTTGGTCTTTCGATGATGGAAACAATTGACAGGGGTTAGACTAGAATATTTCTTTTCTTTATAAATAAGAATAATAGGAATGTTCATCATGTATAAGGTGAATAATTTTAAGTTTGACCTTTTATATAACATGGGAATTTTGATTCATTAGATTTTTTGAGAAAGGTACCATGTGTTAGTATTTTGGATGCATTTCTGATCGTAGCTTAAGTGTGGGTGAAGGATTGATGATTTAGAATGGAACATGGTGGTGGATAACAATGTGGATGTGATTGGTATGATCTAGAAAAATTATGGACACCAATTTTTTCAGAAAAACACTATGTGATGAGTCATTATGTGATAAAATGTAGCTTATTTGAGGTGGAAGATTTTGTAGATGTGTTTCAAGAGAGCTCCTATCTCGGTGAGCTGACATGTCATGGAGCATGGTCAAATCAGTTTGGTGATATATGGATCTTTGGATTTTGGGTTTGGTGATTTGGATGGTTGGTATAGGATTATATCCCCATTATTATCAGATTAGGTCAAGGTAGTGTAAATAGGATATGCACCACACTGTTGAATTCATTCATCGGTGAGTGATCTAGTTCAAACAAAGTACTCAGGGTTTCTAATGAAATTATTATGAGAATAATGAATAGATGGATGTTCCATTGTGGAGTGTTCATATTTTAAAAAGTGACCAGGTACGATTTTATGGTCGATCTGCCTTATTAGCATGTGATTCCTTGGATGAAATGTGTGTGACTCACATGAAGAGAAGTGAGTTTTTCAATGATCATACCCATAGATATTTCACTAGATAAGTGGTATATAGTAATCCATATAATGGAAAGTGAATGATTTTATATTTGGGGGAGTGACCCTCATTATTAATTGGGTGTATTATTTTATATCATGGAAAAATTTCCACTTTATTTGTGTGGAGTTTTATATCAATAATGGGAAAATGAACCTCGGGTAATGGGGAGTAAGAGTGTGGGATTATTTTTTACACATTCATTTTAGAATTTGGTTTCTAGTGAGTAAATGGATCAGTGTACTTCTATATTTATTAGTTAATGAAAAATATAATTTGGCTTTGGTGTAAATCCCAAGACATTTCAAGATATTTATTGTGATTTATTTAAGGTATTTTTTTTATTTGGTTGGGTTATTTTAATTTCGGTATTACCTTGGGGTGTGTTTGAGTGAACATTTGAGAAAATGGAATAAAAAGGGTAGTTCAAAGTTGCACAAGGTTTACCCTATCTTTGTTGCGTAGCCCAACAAACCCTACAACCCTAAAAAAAGGGTTTTCATGGATAAAACAAGATTTTTCAAACTATGCACAAAAAAAAGAGAAATTATGTACCCCTTCTAAGAGGTGCATGGTTAAGGAACACAGTTCAGAGAAACCATGTGTCCTGAGTAGAAAACTATGTTTATGGGGTTTTAATCCCTTGAAATTTATTAACATCATTCTTGATCCCCCTTCTTTTACCCCCAAATTCCCTAGATCGACCCATAATGGATTTCTCTAAATTATGGAGCCTCTCATAGGGATTGAATGGTCATCCGATCTTTTTTCATTAGGATTCGAAGCCTGAATCAACGATCTACACCCCTCCCAATTAGAGAATCCTATCCCGCTTAGTTTATCATTCCTCTTCATTTCTTATCTCATTATAAAAACTATTGTTCTATATTTTTGGATTAAACTTAGATCTAAGATTGTGGATCTAGAACTAGAATTGAAGGATCTTGATTTGTTCAATCTTGATTTAGGGTTTTTGATTAGGACCTCATTCTATGTCATTATGCCACTCAAATTATGGGTATTTTAGTTGGGAAATAGATCGTCAATGAATTGAAGTAGCAGGTATATAACTCGAATCCCAAAATATTTATTGAAATTATGTGTCTGTAATTGTAGAATTTCCATTAGATGATTGTAAATTGGGTTCAAGTTTGATTTTATTAAATTGGTGAATTTGTCAATTAAGGAGAAAGGGATATTGAGGATATTGGAATTATAGATCGTGAGTAACTAATTGCGGAACTTTTTAGTGGATATTGAGATTTTCAATTTGAATAATTAATTGTGGAACTATTTATAGGATAATGTCATTTTTAATTGAATATTTAATTGATGAATTAATTATGAGATTTTTTGGATGGTAGATTATGACTACTTAATTTTGAAATTAATTAATGGAATTGATGTGAAAAAAATAATTTTCGAATTAGTAATTAATTGAGATGATTAATTAATGGGTCAGTTAATTAAAAAAAATTGATAATATTAATTAATTGTTGAGTTAATTATCGATATTTTGAAGATTAATTAATTTTTGATTTATCTCATTGGATTGAAAATATTAATTAATTTTTGAGTTAATTAATAAGATTGAGAATATTAATTAATTGTTGAGTTAATTAATTGGATTGAAAGGATTTATTAATTTTTGAGTTAATTAAAGAGATTGGGAAGTTAAATTAATTTATGTGTTAATTATTAGGATTGAGAATATTGATTAAATGTTGACTGAATGGGATAGATATGTTTAATATATTGTTGAGTTAATTAAGGGAATTGGGAAGAATAAATAATTTTATTGTCAATTAATGGGACTGAGAAGATTTATTAATTTTAGAATTAATTACTGAATTGAATAATGGAAAAAATGGCATCCAAATGTGAATTGAAATCTAGAATGGTATCAATGGAATCCTGATATATGACATGTATTCTAGAATGGTAAAAATAGAAAAATGAGATATGAAATGATATATAGATTGGTAAATATGGAATTATGAGTCAAGATATCACTTGTAGATAGTTTAAACTCTCGAATGGGTCGAAGAAATTATTAATGTTTGGATTTCATTGGGACCTCTTGGGGTTTATGTGGTTAAATAAAGAATAATTGATATTGTGAAAACTATTTACTAATTCATTGTGTTTATTTCATTATACAACTATATATAATGTTATTGAATTGATATTTTTTTAGATGTTAATGGTGGGGGCTTACTGATTTGAACTCACACCCCACATGGGATGCCTAATCAGTACTGGAAAATATTTCATGGTTGTAGGAACGATTAAGGGAAAAGGCCCTATGTTAAATGGTTGATTTGGTGATTGAGCATGGATGAAGGAGCCATATGTGGTTCTGAACCCACTAGGGATTTTTCTGTTCATTTAAATTTGTGTGGATTTTTGACATTGGATATATATTTTAGTGTGGCATATCTAGTATTCAGTTTTTGATATTGTATATTTAGATTTGGTTATCTTGACATATTATTATTGTTCCAGTTATGATATCATTTTGTTATTAAGTTTTTGCTGTTTATTTAATTCTGCTTGTGTATTACTCTAATAAAAGTGTTTATAGTCTCCCAATGAATGATATTAGACCCTCTATACTAGTCATAAACCATTGGCATACGGGGACATGCACTTGAGGCCATGTAGTGAACTGACATAGGGCACCGTCGTGTAGAACTCGGGTCGGGACATCAAAAAGTGGTATCAGAGCCTAGTTTTTTTCTTTTTATTTTTTACTATTATTTGGGAAATGTAGATAAGAGAATATGAATATTTGGACCTTGGTTATGAGATCATTCATGGGAGTATCTAACCCATATGTGAGGGATAACCCAAGTACCTAGGGTGGGATTGTTGTTATCAATATTTTCTATTATAGTTCAATATTATTTCACCTTGGGTGATTCCATTGTTATGTTCTATGATTATTGATGTTTAAATTTTCAAAGATTTGACACATAGCGTAGTAAGGAACATGGGTTGATAGTTAATGCATCATTTTAGGAACTCAGGATTATTTTTTTTACATGCATAATTTTAAGAACTTAAGGGAAAACATGTTTTGGTTATGTCATCGAACTTCAACTATTTTTTCTTGTGAAATTGAACTGAAAAATGGTGAATAATTTGATATTGAGAAATATTGTAAAAAAAAGATGAGAATAAATTGGTGTTTAATGAGAAATTTGAAAAATAAAGAAGCGATTTTCTCTTTTTAACATTGACCTAGGTGTAAGATAGTTAGGGGTAGTGATAGTACCTCGGTTTATACCATGTAGCGAGGTTTGGGAAAATAACTTGTTTTTAATTATTGTGTTTCATGTAAATGTGTTAATTTTATAAAATGTGTCCTAAGGTTCATGTTTTTCTTATAGATTTATGACTCCTAGATGACATTTTTTAGAGGATGACATGAGAACATGGCTGGAGATGTTCCTCTAGTATTGGAACCTGAGGAACCGATTGTGATGGGTGAGGAAGTTGGAGGGAAGTTCTAAGAGAACATTTCCTATTTCATGTAATTAATGGAAAGAGACCCAGGGTGTGTTGATATTAACATGTATAAATTGAAAAGTGAGTTACACTTATAGCATCCTCCAAATTTTTCTGGAGAGGGTGGACTTCTTGGAGATGAGTTCTAGATTGATTATATCCAGACTATACTTGACAACATGAAGAATTATTATAAGAGGAGTCTCATCCTGACTGGTTATATTCTAGGAGGAGCATTGAAGCACTAGTGGAATGTTTAGACTCTAATAGGTAAGGTTGATTTTATGTTATGGAAGGATTTATTGGAGATATTATTGGAGCACATCTATCCACAAATACTGAGGCAGAAGAGATAAGATGAGTTAATAAGGTTGAATAAAGGGAGGATGTATGTGATGGACTATTCTTGATGCATTACATATTCAAAGAGCTTTTCTCTATCATTGGTAGCAGATGAGACTAATTTAGAAAAATTATTTCTGGAAGGACTTTAGTGTAAAATTAAGTCCTAAGTGAATATCATCATGATGAAAAAGGTTTCAGAAGTGGTGAATTAAGCTCTCATATATGAGGATAACCTAAAGGAGGATTCAAATAGATGATGATTGAATGTTTTTGGATTATTAAGAGGTATGTATTTCAAAACAAAGAAGTGTTTTTATGAGGATATTAGCTGGAGAAGTGGAAAACATAGTGTCCAAGGGGTAAAGTCTATTGCAGATGACCTTTCTCTTGTAATTTTCTACCAGTGTGGTAGGACCAAATAGTATGATAGACACTTTCCATGACCACGAGTGGAATAAAGATCTTGTGGAAAGATGTGGTATCTTCAGAAGTTCCACATGAAACCTGTGACACACGGGTAATGACGGGGCATCTAGACACAATCAGAGTGTATAAAGTAGATATTCTACACCTAATCACAATTATTTTTGGATTTCTACTGGTCGTGGTAGTAGATGCATTTTACATGGTAATTTTGGGTAAGAGAACCTATATCAGTATAGTAGTTCATCTTAGGGGACTCAAACTACATCACAGGGAAAAGGGGCATTCCAATGGCATGTGGTTTATCCTACACTTGTGGATAGAGAGGCTGGACCATTAGCTGTGATATGTACTATTCTTATTGCTTCTATATTATCTACTACCTTATTTGATAGGGGTGCATCTCATTCCGTTATTTATTCACAACTTGTAAATGGTTTGAGTATGGCGGTGGAGTTAGTGAGCGGTTTGTTAATGATAGACACACCTTTGGTAGTAAGGTCTAATGACATATTCTTATGCAGGGGATGTTCTCTCATAGTTTGTGAGTATTGTTTTATATAGGATATAGATATTCATGATATGTTATTATTTATCCTAATTTTTGGTATGAACTACTTAGTATCATACCGATCCCAAATAGATTGTTACTAGAGGATATTAATTTTTACATCTTCTAAGGGTAACAAGTGCATTCACCGCATGGAGTAGAATATCCCGGCAAGACGAACAGGGAAAATTCATAAGCAACTAGGAGAGCTCATAACTGAGGTTTTTATTCTATTGTTGGATGATAGAGGTTTAAATAAGGACGAATTTACTCCTCTAGTTGATAGATATCAGGATGTGTTTCCAAAATATTTCTCAATGCTAAAACCAGATAGAGATGTGGAATTTACTAATGAGCTTATAAAAAAATATGAACCACTTTATATTCCACCATACATAATAGTGACGACAAATATTTAAGAGCTTAAGAATCATCTAGAGGTGTTTATGGATATGGGTTTTATCTATATGGTATTGTCTTTTTGGGGGATCACCTGTGTTGTTTGTAAAGAAGGATGAAGAGAGGTTTTTCTTTTGTGTCCATTACTAGAAGTTGAACTGGATGATAGTGAATAAGTGGTATCCTCTTCCATGAATCGATTATATTTTTACTTTTTGAGAGAAGCCTATGTATTTTCAAAAATTAACTTGGGGTTAGGGTATCATTAGTTGAGAGTTTGTACTTTTGATATACTGAGAACTGCTTTTAGAAGTATGTATGGCCTATATGAGTTCATCGTAATGTAATTGTTGGTGACTAATGCACTAGCATTTTTTGTGGACTTGATGAACAAAATCATCAATATATACCTGGATTAGTTTTTTTGTATTCATGGATGAAATCTTGATTTACTCTAAGACTCATAACGATCATTCCCAACATCTTGACATCATCCTGAGTATGATAAGTGATCATCAGCTATACACCGAGCTATCAAAGTGTCAATTTTGGATTGATTAGGTACAATTCATAGGTCACTTCATCTCAGAGGACGGTGTGTTAGTGGAACCAGATAAGGTTCATATAGAGGTCTTTTTAGAGTTTCTATAGAACATTTTCGATATCTGTATCTTTCTAGATTTGATATATATTATCAAATATTAATACACTACGTTTTATTGATTTTTACTGACAAATTTGGGGTTAACCAAGTTGGGGATAAAGTTATAATGGTCAGAAGCATGCATGAATTCATCCTAAGAGCTATATAAGCATTTTAAATCAGTACCAGTATTGATCCTACCCAAGAAAGATAAGGAGTACATGGTGTTCTGTGACACATCCCAGATTAGTCTTGGGGAAATATTGATTCAAGGAGATCATATTTTGGCATATGGGTCTTAGAATTTGAGGCCTCATGAATAGAATTAACCAACATAAAACATTAAGTTGGAAGTGGTTTTATATTCCTTGAAGTGTTGGTGGAATTATTACTGGGGAAAAAATTTACTATGTTTACCAATCACCAGAGCTTAAGGTATTTCATGTCATTGTTAGATTTGAATCTTCAACAATGGATATGGGTAGAGAATATGCCATCATTCGATGTTGAAAAATGAACACATTTCTGAAAAATGAAATAATGTCATTGATTCTATAAGCATAATAACTTTGAATCATTTTTATTCAAGAGTCTAGTGCTGACTGGATGATATTGAATCTACAAGATTAGATGCACGTGGTGGTTTAAAAGAATCATGAGAATATGACTCTTGTGTTAGTTTTAGTGGATCTTATGCTTTTGAGATGGATTTGGGATAGACAGTATAAAGACCCAAAATTTTTATCATTGAGGGAAATCATTAAATATGGGGAGACACCTTCAGATTCGATGATAGATGAGGATGAAATCATCCCCATCAAGAATTTAGTTATTGTTCTGAATAGGCCGGAGGTCATCATGACCCTAAAAATTAAATTTATTACTCATAGACAAGAACAATGGTGTAGGGTCGAACCACAGAGAAGGCATATGAGAATTCTAAGGTTTTATTCAAAATTAACTCCACTGTTGTCAGCAGTAGAGTATGTAAAAATTTTATTACTTTTCAATTTTTTTTTGAATTTTTAAAAGATGAGCTAGAAACAGGATGAGGAAACGTTATTTTTAAACAAATAAACTTAAAATTTATACTAAGTACTATCAAACTAAAGAATTACAGTATACTAATATTTAGCAGCAAGACAAAAGAAACGAGATCAAAAAAGTACTCAGGAATTATAAACTACTGGGTTGAATGGATATTCTCTCCACAGATTACAATCAAATTACACTTCAAGAAAGATTGAAGAATTTCCCTCGCAAGGAAACTCAACAGTTAGATGATTAAGTCTTGGAGTTCACCACACCAAAAATTAATTGATCTTCAAGAAGTTTCTTAAAGATAACATTTGGAAATGAACTCTCCATAAATTTCCAAGGTTTAAGTTGTTAAAGTTTTGAAAAATGCATTCAAGATCAACCTCGCCAGTCGATATTGAAGTTTGAAATTGTAAACATTGAAGTGTGAATGATCAAGATATTAGAAACAGAATCAGTCTCGACAACTGATTCTAATTTCATAAAAAGATAAGAAAATGAAGATTTAAAGATCATAACCAGAAGGTTTTAAAATTCCTGAGCTAAGAAAGTTTAACCTATGATCATATTGATTAAAGAAGTGTAAAACATCCAAAAATAGATTACAAATATTAAGGACAGAGGGAAGAAGTACTCCCCATGTACTGCTCTTCTCTCGGGCTCCTTGATCTCCTGCTCGACTTCAGTGCTGCTCCTCGGAGTCTGCTCTCGGATGGATGTGGTCATGGAATCTGAATGAGAGTCCTTGCAAATTATGCTGCTTGCTCTGCTTAAGTATCATCTATCATGTGCTACACATCACTGCCACATCTTCCACTGACTTCAAAAGTTCTTCTCCCACGCACTGCAAAATGTGCATTTTTTTCACGACAAGAACGTCGCACTAGAAATTCCCTCGTAACTAACTCCCGCTGAGTTATTTGAATGTACCTGGACATGTTTTTGTGTTTTGATTGAACCTGCAAAATTAAATAAGCAAGACAAGTAAATAAATAAGGATCCAAGAAAGAAAAAATATTATTATTAAAGTTAAATGTTATTTTTAATCATGAATAATTAAATAAAGTTAATTAATAAATATCTTAATTGATGATTATTATTTACTTTTATAAAAAATTATTATAAATTTATCAAAATCCATTGATTTAATTTGATTAATAAATATAAATACTAAATACTAATTTTTTAGTTTAACAAACTTAACTAAATCATTAACATCATAAATAAATAAGTAATTAAAAATTTATTAATTTAGATTTAATAATTTCATTATTACTATTTAAGAAATTAAATTGCTAAATTAATTCATTAATTAGTTTATTTTAATAATAAGAATTTAAAACTTTAATTTTAAATATTTTAAAATCAATAAGTATATTTAGTAGTTTATTTATAATTATTATTAATTATATATTTATACTATTAACAGTAAATTAATTTATTATTTACATTTATTATTAAATTAGTTTCAAATTTTAATTAATAATTTATCTATTACAATTATAATTGTTTAAAAGTTATAACTTTTGCACATTATTTTACATTTATTTGAGCTTTGTAAAGTTTATTTTTTACTTTAACTTTTCCTTTTGTTTTTTTCTTCTTTTTCTTTTTTACTTTACTTTTTTTATTATATTCTTTATCTATTATCTTTTTTTTAATATTCTATCTTCTTCCTCCCGCAATTTCCACGCAAGGGGGAGGGTTTCGGCCTTCCAAGAAGGCGACACAGCAGCTCTTCTCCAGTGGCTCTGCCAGACCCATTATCTCCAGCAGCTCCGCGACCTCCACCAGTACCGGTGAACCACCCCCTCTGTTGCAGCGCTTTCGGCCTCAGCTTGGGTTCTAGGTGGTAGTCGGATCCTCCCAGCAACCCAGCGTAGCAAGAAGAAACGCGGTGGATAGCGGCCTCACTCCATGCAGCGCAGACCTCCTCTTCCCCTTCAATGTGTCATAACTCCATCCTTCGAATAGGGAAACAATGGCTGTTCCTTGCAGTAGCTCTGGTGCAGTGCGGCGGGTTCTTCTCCAGGTGGAGCGATAGAATCCAGATCTCTTCTGCATTTAGTGAATGGCAGTTCAAGGGCGACCCCTCAATAAAGCGGTAGATGATTTGTTGTTGCGGTGCGAGGAGAGTCAAGCAGAGGATAGTCTATCAGTGAGGTTGGGAATTAGCGGGTATCCGTGAGGATAGGAAAAGAGGGCTATCAGTAGCTGCGAGAGATGGATGAAACTGTGAGAAGGAAAAGTATCGGTGAGGTTGGAAGAAAAGGTAGTGAGGTCATTTATTGGTATCTAGGCTACCGATAGGGTGAAACATGAGAATAACGTTGAGCTATCGGTAGCTGCAAAAACACAAAACACCATAGACATTAATTGAACTAAAACTCAAATAAAGAATTAATTAAACTAATAATTAAATGGTCAAATCATTAATTTATTAAAAAAAATTAAAATTTAAACAAAACTAAAAACACAACTAAAATATTAACTAATTAATTTATTAGAAAGATTAAATTATACAAAATTAAAGAATGAATTTAAACAACATAATTAAAAGAATTAATTATAATAAAAATTTAAACTGCATAGAACCTAACTTATTTTAAAAGTTTAGAACACACAAGTAAATAATTAATTAGCACTAAAAATAAACATTACATTATATTAGTGACTAACCTAAATCTTTTAATCATAAAATTATACTATTTAATTAATAAAGTTAATTTATATTAGAGGATGAAAATAAAATTAAATAATTAACTAAATTATAACAATGCAATTAGATTTTGGAAAAGGTAATGGTGACAAGGTCACCGGTAAAAGCAAGGTCATCGATACAACAAGGTGAGGATCAGTAGCAAGGGTACCGATAGAAGGGGCTGTTTTGGTGAGAAAAGAACATTGGTGAGAAAATAGTATCGGTGAGAAAAGAACATTGGTGAGAAAAGAGTATCGGTGAGAAAAGAACATCGGTGAAAAAAGAGAGTGGTGCGGGGTCACCGCTAGAGCTCGTCTACCTCACCGATACTCTAAAAAAATTATAAAATTAATTAAAAACCAATATGCATACATAAAATAATAAAATTAATTCTTAAAAACTATTAATTAATTAATTAATTAACTATTTGAACAAATAAAATTAAAAGCAAACTAATAAATTTAATTAAAACACATATTATTCACTTAAATGACTAGCAGAAAGATTTAACACATTAAATAACATTACAACCCTATTCTAATATAACTAATTTAAAAGATATAATACTAAAATAAAGACTAAGTTAATTAAATAAAATTACAACAACTAATAATTGTTTTAAAAAAACTATTAACTTATTAAAAAGTCAAGCAGATTATTATTAACCAAACTAAATAAGACATAATTAAAGTAGAATAAGTTAGTAAGATTAATATTGTTATTTTGATGACTAAACATACACAATTAACTATAAAAATTGATTAATTAACAAAGTTAGCTATAAAATTACAAAATTACAATTATTTAGTATAAAGTGATTAAATAATTAATTAAATCATGAAAAATTAATGAAAAAGATGTGGCAAATCTATGTAAAAATAGAGCCACATCAAATTCCACCACACTTAAGCATGTTTTATTATCTTTGAAAAACAGTAAAATGTATTTATGATTTAAATCAAACTGTAACATGCCCAAAAATCCAAACAGAGGACAAAACATAACAACAGGATTTTGGAAAATGATTTACTCATATGAATCTTGCCCTTAACAAATACTCAAGGGTAATTAAGAAAGATATAAATCGTCAAGCAATGAAGATGTCATGCCTCATATTTGATACTACTTAATGACTAACTTCAATCCAGGCCTAAGTTCTAAGTCCAAGAATGACATGAGGTAAAACATCAATGGAATTAATATCTTAACCAAGGAACTTTGTACTTTGACTGAATCCTAGGTTCCAAAAATAAATAGTTTTTTTTGTGAATCACCTCAATGACACAACCTAAATGACTCCCATATAAACCAATTATCCCCTTATTCATTTGGTGTTCATCATTCCCCTCACCCTAATGAGCTCATTTTTGACCCTAGACACTTTATTTATTTTTCCCAAGCCATGTATTATTGTGCTAAGCACTGTGAAATGCACTTATTCAAGGTGAACAGAGGGCTTATAGTAAATAGAAACACACCTAGCATCTAGGGTCTCAGAGACTCACCGTGGGATCCCAGAAGCCCAAACTACTCTAGTTCCAAAAGATTTATATAAAACTCATTTACATTGGCTCATTAAAGAAATTACTTTTAATAATTTAAGAAAAATGAATGATGCCCCTAGAATCAGAATCAAACTTCCAGTTCCAAGGGTTATGATCATCACTCCATAAACATGTAACACATATCACTTCCAGATGTAGTTCCTAAACCAAATTTCCATCAAATCACTAAATAAGACCACTCAGAAATCATCCATTATCATTAATTTCAGGTTCTAAGCAGTTCTTAACTACTTTCAAGGAACTTCTCCGAAGGCAAGACCCAATTGAGTACAGTGAAAAGCCTAAAATTATGAAAGAATTTTTGAAAAATTTTATCCATTTTTTACAAAAATTTTGAAGTTGTAGTGGGAATTGATGGGCTTATAATAAATCATAGTTTAGCACACTCAAGAAATGACCCCCTCCCCCACACTTAAAACCCAACTTTCTCCACAAAGTTGACTTCTAAAATGGAGAAGAACAATTAATCAATTAAGGTTCAAAACATATTTTCAATTAAGTAGATATATGACATGTATAAAGGTCCCATGAAGTACAAAAAATTAGTTTTCCACAATAAGTAAATAAATAGCAGGTTCATATCCAGGCACACACTTTAAAGTGACATGGATTTTCAATTAAAGTTCAAACAAGGAAAGACACTTGTGGGTGAACAATAAATTGGGTGAAAGCAATCTGAAATTTTTGGTTCAAAATAATGTTCAATATAACAGAAAAATGCATGCTAGCACCCCTTAGTAAAACCATTTTAATGAAAAACATACTAACCAACAAACATGTACCCCCCACACTTAATTTTATGCAGTGAATGGGTTTTAAACAATGAATTTCAGTTAACAGCAATAGACACATGCATATTTTTAATTCAAGTTAGTGACATACAATAAATGTTTTTTTTAACATGCAATTTATGGAGCAGATTTTCAGAAACAATGTAGCAGTTTTTTTTCAAACAAGTAGAATTTTTTAGTGAGCAGGATTTTATTAATAAAAACAGGAGCAGAAATAAATGCAAAAAGTTGAAATACTTCCTTGACTAAATTCTTGTCTAGAAATGATCATGATAATTCCAATCCATTATTACATAGCAGCAACAACCTAAAAACACAAATCATGTAAACCAGGAACAAAAATCCAGCAGAGACATAACCTACAGAAGACAACAAGCAGCACTTTATTCAACACTAAACAGTACAAAAATGAAAACAAAGAAAGAGCATGGGTTGACTCCTAGGAAGCACTAATTTTTAAATCTTCAGTTAGACTTTATTTAATTACAAATTTTTATTTATTAACAAAACAAAGACCATGGGTTGCCTCCCATGATGCGCTAGGTTTAAAGTCCCTATCCGGAATCACCTAGAAACTAACCGTAGTCTCTAGGTGGATGTGGTTTTATTAATAGGAACCATCACATGTGTTTATCCTAATTATTTTTAACAGAAAGATGAAATTTGTGGCCAACAAAACTTAATCAGACAAAAACTGAATTCTCATAGCCTAAAATAACCCCTAAGAAACACCCTTTGACAATTGAGAGAATAATGATGTCCACTTCCAGATCATGTTCAAGATTATCAAGATTTGAGTTCACATGAAGGGAAAACATAATACTAGATGCTTCAAAGGGTGACATTGACCACACAACTATCTCTATTAACCTCAACATTAACAGATTCACAATCAAGGGTGCAAATGGGTAAATCCTGATTAGCAGGTTCAAGAGGGGATTCAATAAAGTTCTAAACAGAATCATGTAAAATGAAACTCAAGTTTAATTCTCCCTCTAAACTACTATCAGTATCAAGAGAAGTCTCAGAACCCTTCACAAGTGAGGATGAAAGTGACAAACAAGGAAGAGGATTTATTTTATCACCAACAGATTCAGGTCTAACTATATTATAAATCTCTTCCAAAAGATCCTCATCTGTTAACTCACACTGAACATCTACTGCTTCTATCAAATCAATTCTGCCTAATTCAAGTGCGTGTTCAACCTATAATTTATGTTCATGTTCAAAAGGCTCACTTTCTAAAACAATGTCATTTGAGTGTTGAAAAAAGTTTAAATCAAGAGGAGTAATGTTCAATTCAGCATCAATAAATTGAAATTCCTTATTTTTCAAATTCAAAAATTTACCCCCATGTAAATCAACACTGTTTCTCAATTCAGTACTCAAAGTTTCAGAAAAGTGATTACAATGAGAATAAAGAAATGAAAACTCATCAATTAGTATTTCTTCAAATATCATCCCCTCTTCCTCATTATCCAACAATAGTTCAAAAATTATTGGGTTTATAGATTCAAAACATGGATGATTGGTTATCAATTTAGGTTAAACAATTTTAGATTCTGTGATTTCCAGCTTAAGGTTCTCTTCCAAAGTGTTCCCAATTTCAAGTTCAGGCTCATTGTTCAGAATTTCAGAAATTTTGGGTGAAGAGTTTTTAACATCCAAATTTTCATTTTCCAGTATATCTTCAACCCGAGCGACTTCATTTTCAAAATTTCCAAAACAGTGATTTTTCTCCAATGCAGGAATGATGAAAAGAATTGGGCAATCATTTTCAATCTATTTTAATTCATCATCAAAATTTTCCAACTCAACTTACTTAAAGTTCTTTATTGGTTTTTCAATATTGTGTTCTTGAATTTTTGAGTCAGTTATTTCTAAATTAAGTCCAACAGAATCATATTTTTCAAAGAGAATGGATTCTTTCCTAGTTTCACTTTCACTCCCTTCTTCTATTTGATTTTCAAATCTTTTATAAACATTTTATTTTTCATTTTATTAAAATTCTTTTTTTTCTTTAACCCTTTGTTGTAATTCCAATAGCATGTTTTCTAATCATTTTAGTTTTTGATTTCGCTCTTGAAAATCTCTAAGTTGAATTTCAAGAGTTTGATTAAACCAGGTGTTCCAATTATTCTCCCTAGTATCCAGTCTGGTATCAATCAATTCAAGTTTATCTAGGAATTCAGGATTAGATTCAAAATTTTCATTTTCTTCAATATAAGAATCCGGTTGTGGTAGGTTATAGACACACTGCCAGTCAGTATGTCCATAATCTCCACAACAAACTCAATAAGGTCCAGTGCAGTAGTTTAAGCCTTCATAATGTTCCATTTTTTAAAATGTTTTAGATCAAACACACACAAGTATTCAAACAAAACTCAAACAAAAAACACAAGCAGCAAATGTTCACAGATTTTTTTTTTGATTTTTTTTGCAGTTTTTTTGAAGATTTTTTTAATATGATGTTTTTTATGTTTTTTTATTAAAACCTTAGATTCTCAGGGTGTGCCTTCCCAGGCAACGACGCCAAATTTTGAATAGGCTGGAGGTCTTCATGACCCTCAAAATTAAATTTATTACTCCTACACTAGAACAGTGGTGTAGGGTCGAACCACATAGAAGGCAGATGAGAATTCTAAGGTTTTATTCAAAAGTAACTCCACTAATGTTAGCAGTGGAGGAAGTAAACATTTTATTACTTTTTAATTTTTTTTTGAATTTTTAAAAGATTAACTAGAAACAGGATGGGGAAACGTTATTTTTTTAACAAAGAAACTAAAGATTTATACTAAGTACTGTCAAACTAAAGAATTACAGTATACTAATATTTAGCAGTAAGACAAAAGAAACAAGATCAACAAAGTACTCATGAATTCTAAACTACAGGTTTGAATGGATATTCTCTCCACAACTTACAATCAAATCACACTTCAAGAAAGACTGAAGAGTTTCCCTCGCCAGGAAACTCAACTGGTAGATGATTAAGTCTTGGAGTTCACCACACCAAAACTTAATTGACCTGCAAGAAGTTTCTTAAATATAACATTTGGAAATGAACTCGCCATAAATTTACAAGGTTTAAGTTGTTAAAGTTTTGAAAAATGCATTCAAGATCAACCTCACCAGTCGATATTGAAGTTTGAAATTGTAAACATTGAAGTGTGAATGATCAAGATATTAGAAACAGAATCAGTCTCGCCAACTGATTCTAATTTCATAAAAAGATAAGCAAATAAAGATTTAAAGATCATAACTAGAAGGTTTTAAAATTCCTGAGCTAATAAAGTTCAACCTATGATCATATTGATTAAATAAGTGTAAAACATCCAAGAATAGATTACAAATATTAAGGACAGAGGGAAGAAGTACTCCCCAAGTACTGCTCTGCTCTCGGGCTCCTTGATCTCCTGCTCGACTTCAGTGCTGCTCCTCAGAGTCTGCTCTCGGATGGAAGTGGTCATGGAATCCAAATGAGAGTCCTCGAAAATTCTTCTTCTTTCTCTGCTTAAGTATCATCTATCATCTGCTACACATCACTGCCACATCATCCACTGACTTCAAAAGCTCTTCACCCACACACTACAAAATGTGCATTTTTTTGCGACAAGAACGTCGCACTAGAATTTCCCTCATAACTAACTCCCGCTGAGTTAGTTGAATATACCTGGACATGTTTTTTTCTTTTGAATGAACATGCAAAATTAAATAAGCAAGACAAGTAAATAAATAAGGACGCAAGAAAGAAAAAAGATTATTATTAAAGTTAAATGTTATTTTTAATCGTTAATTAACTAAATTTAATTAATAAATATCTTAATTGATGATTATTATTTACTTTTATAAAAAATTATTATAAATTTATCAAACTCTATTTATTTAATTAGATTAACAAATAAAAATACTAAAAACTAATTTTTTACTTTAACAAACTTAACTAAATCATTAAAATTTAACATCATAAATAAAGAAGTAATTAGAAATTTAATAATTTAGATTTAATAATTTCATTATTACTATCTAAGAAATTAAATTGGTAAATTAATTCATTAATTAGTTTATTTTAATAATATGAATTTAATACTTTAATTTTAAATATTTTAAAATCAATAAGTATATTTAGTAGTTTATTTATAATTATTATTAATTATATATTTATACTATTAACAATAAATTAATTTATTATTTACATTTATTATTAAATTAGTTTCTAATTTTAATTAATAATTTATCTATGACAATTATAATTGTATAAAAATTATAACTTTTGCACATTATTTTACATTATTTGACCTTTGTAAAGTTTATTTTTTTACTTTAACTATTCCTTTTGTTTTTTCGTCCTTTTCTTTTTACTTTAATTTATTTATTATATTCTTTATCTATTATATTTTTATTTTATTTTTTTAAATCTTCTATCTTCTTCCTCCCCTAATTTCCACGCAAGGGGGAGGGTTTCGGCCTTCCAAGCAGGCGGCGCATCAGCTCTTCTCCAGCAGCTCTGCCAGACCCATTATCTCCAGCGACTCCGCGTCCTCCACCAGCACCGACAAACCACCCCCTCTGTTGCAGCGCCTTCGTCCTCGGCTCGGATTCTAAGTGGTAGTCGGCTCCTCCTAGCAACCCAGCGCAGCAAGCAGAAATGCGGTGGATAGAGGCCTCACTCCATACAGCGCATACCTCCTATTCCTCTTCAATGTGGCATAACTCCATCCTTCGAACAGGGTAGCAGTGGCGGTTCCTTGCAGCGGCTCTGGTGCAGCGTGGAGGGTTCTTCTCTAGGTGGCGCGACAGACTCCAGATCTCTTCTCCCTTTAGCGGATGACAATGCAAGGGAGACCCCTCAATAAAGCAGTAGATGATTTGTTGTTGTAGTGCGAGGAGAGTGAAGCATAGGATAGTCTATCGGTGAGGTTGGGAATTAGCGGGTATCAGTGAGGATATGAAAAGAGGGTTATCGGTAGCTGCAAGAGATGGATGCAACGGTGAGAAAGAAAAGTATCGGTGAGGTTGGAAGAAATGGCAGTGAGGTCATTTATCGGTTGCTAGGATACCGATAGGGTGCAACAGGAGAATAAAGTTGAGCTACCGGTAGCTGTAAAAACACAAAACACCACAGGCATTAATTGAACTAAAACACAAATAAAGAATTAATTAAACAAATAATTAAATCGTTAAATCATTAATTTATTTAAAACAAATAAAATTTCAACAAAACTAAAAACACAACTAAAATATTAAATAATTAATTTATTAGAAATATTAAATTATAAAAAATTAAAGAATGAATTTAAACAACAGAATTAGAAGAATTAATTGTAATAAAAATTTAAACTGCATAGAACCAAACTTATTTTAAAAGTTTAGAACACAAAAGTAAATAATTAATTAGCACTAAAAATAAACATTACATAATATTAGCGACTAACATAAATCTTTTAAGAAGAAAATTATACTATTGAATTAATAATGTTAATTTATATTAAATGATGAAAATAAAATTAAATAATTAAATAATTTATAACAATGCAATTAGAGTTTGGAAAAGGTAACGGTGACAATGTCACCGGTAAAAGCAAGGTCATCGATACAGAAAGGTGCGGATCAGTACCAAGGCTACCGATAGAAGGGGCTATATCGGTGAGAAAATAACATCGGTGAGAAAAGAGTATCGGTGAGAAAAGAACATTGGTGAGAAAAGAGTATCGGTGAGAAAAGAACATCAGTGAGAAAAGAGAGTGGCGCAGGGTCACCGCTAGAGCTCGTCTACCTCACCGATACTCTAAAACAATTATAAAATGAATTAAAAACCAATATTAATTGATAAGATAATTAAATTAATGCTTAAAAACTATTAATTAATTAATTAATTAACTTTTTGAACAAATAAATTTAAAAGAGAACTAATAAATTTAATTAAAAACACATATTATTCACTTAAATGACCAACAGAAAGATTTAACACATTAAATAACATTGCAAAACTATTCTAATGTAACTAATTTAAAAGATATAATACTAAAATAAAGACTAAGTTAATTAAATAAAATTACAACAAATTAATAATTATTTTAAAAAAAACTATTAACTTATTAAAAAGTCAAGAAGATTAAAATTAACCAAACTAAATAAGACATAATTAAAGTAGAATAAGTTAGTAAGATTAATATTATTATTTTGATTACTAAAAATACATAATTAACTATAAAAATTGATTAATTAACAAAGTTAACTATAAAATTGCAAAAGTACAATTATTTAGTATAAAGTGATTAAATAATTAATTAAATCATTAAAAATTAAGTAAAAAGATATGGAAAATCTATATAAAAATAGAGCCACACCATGTGCCTTTGAGTATATAGGAGGTTATGATGAGGGAATCTTATGCCTCATTGTTGGAGGTACATACATGCATGAACTAAATTTATTGTGACATATGATGATAGGTTTTCTGTCTGGTCATGAAAAAGGATATAGTAGTGTTTGTGATATGATGATACACCTATCAGCAGGTGAAGTTATAACATCAATGACCTGGAGGTTTTTTATAGCCATTACTCATTCCATAGTGAAACTAGGATGATGTGAATATGGATTTTTTCGTTAATATCATGAGGATTCCCCATAAGAATTATGATATTTAAGTTAATTTTGAAAGACTGAATAATTTTTCACACTTAATTCATATTCTAGAGACTATCATAGTGGAGTAATTGGGAGACTAGTATATTCAGAAGGTAGTTCATCTGCATGAGGTGTCATGGAAATTTTTTTCAGACCATGACTCACGATTTACTTCACTCTTCAATTAGGGATTACATAAGTCAAATGGTGAAATTTTTTTTAGTATGGATTTTTAGCCATAGATAGATGGACTACGGGTACGTAGAGTACTTGCCCTTGTGGATATATCGTGAGCATGTGTTATAGAATTTTGTAGATCTTGGTAGAAACACCTAAAATTGTTGTAGTTTTTATATAAAAATAGTTATCATGATACTATTCAAAATGAACCATATGAGGATCTTTATAGTCGGCTATGTAGATCATTGTTACTCTAGATGGAGGTAGATGAGTCATATTTGTTAGCACCGATACTCATATAGGAGACATCAGAGCATGTTTAATTGATATGGAGGAATATGGATATGGTTCAGGGTAGAAAATAGTCATATGATGATCAACAATGAAGACCCATAGAGTTTATAGAGGGTTATCATGTATTCCTTTGGGTGTCTTCTATTTTGGGTCACCGTAGGATACAAAGATAGGGTAAGTTGATGCCAAGGTTCATTGGATTGTTTGATGGTGTGCAATGAATCAGGATAGTACAACGTCAATTGGATCCTCCATAGTCATATAGGGAAATTCATGGCATTTTCCATGTGTCACAACTTCAATGATATCACCTCGACCCTTCTAATGTGATCGATATGGATTATGATGAGCTTGATATTGATGAATCCTTCAAGGATCATCTGATATGTGTATTGGATGATAGTGAAAAAATATTTTTGGAGTAATACCATGCTGATAGTTTATGTATTATCTAAACATGGCCATGTTTAGGAGGAAACAAGTAGAGACCCACAGTTTATGTACATGGACATTATATTTATTTTGCAAAAGACTTAATACATGACACAAACAGAAGCCCAAAGACCATGTTAGTTTTGTGTCTTTGGAAACTCGAAAAATAATCTTTTAATCATGGAGAAAGATCTTCAACATCTCCCATAAAGAACTTCCCCTTTTATTTTCCTACTTAAAACTTTCTTTATATCCTAGGGAAAAGAAAACATAAAAATGGTGAGCTAAAAGGATCTGTAAGAGTAAACATGGAGAAAATAAAACAAACCATAAATATTCTAATGTAATAACATGAACATAAAGTTTTATTTTCAAAATAATGAGTAAAGAAATAAATCTTCGTAGTTCGTAAGGAATAAATCATAAATAAGCATAAATAATGATAATATAATATTGGAATAAAACATGGAATTGTGGAAAACCATTATGAAAATAACATGAT
Source organism: Viscum album (assembly GCA_963277665.1). Lineage (NCBI taxonomy): Eukaryota > Viridiplantae > Streptophyta > Magnoliopsida > Santalales > Viscaceae > Viscum > Viscum album. Next base: position 310,752 of record CAUJRU010000497.1, read on the forward strand.
TTTGATAGTATCCAAGACATTGCTTCCAAGACCATCATAGTAGACAAAGTTCATTACTGAACTGGGTTTACTTTCCATTCCAGCCATGTAATACTGAATCAGATTTACTTGTGGTTTCAGCATTATATTACTGAACAAGATTTACTAGTCATTTTAGTCATGTATATCTAATGAAATATACTTCTTTTCCCAATTCATTTGAGGGAGATATAGGTTCCACACATCTCATAATGAAATCATTCTTACATGTGCACAAAAACATAAATAATTCACAATGTCATAACACATGAAAGAAAATGGGATTCTTATACATCATTTCATCATAAACTAATCCATATAAATAGATATCATAAAAATATTTCTATCATAAACACAATAAAATAAATGTAATAATATGGATATATACATAACCTTATGTCATCATAGAGGGAAAATAATTTTTATAAAACACTTGAACTTAATTCTTGAGGAAAATATCCCTTCTTTTTTGAAAATGTTTCCTTTTTTTAAAATGTCTTGAAATTTTAAAAGAAAATAATTTAGTTGAAAATACACTTTTAAACATGTAGAGGAAACTTCATGTAAATAAGTCATTATGATGATGTAAAAACTCACTCATTCCGTATAAGTTAAAAAAACATTCTCCTCGTACTTTTTCCGGAAATTTCAAAAAGTAACTCGAATGGTAAACAAAAGAAAGATCTCTTTCATACCACGTAGTAAAAGTCAAAAAGGGGTAAAAAATAATTTAAAAATAAATAGAATAATATTAAACAATTTATAATTTTTTTTTATAAAACATGGACATTGATGATAAATATATACCTAGTAAACACTTACAAATAAACAATCTTGGATGAAAACAAGAATGGAAAACTTATCCCTTACCTTAGGTCCAATTTCTTATATATGTGTCAGAAACTGATGTATAGTGGGTTTAAAATTTTTATTAACTTGTAAAAGAACAATAATAATATTTATTATATCATATATGACTTACTTATTACTTTATATTACCTGTTCATTTTTCAATTCCATTTTAAAGCAACATTTTGGGTCATAATCATTTTATTTTTCATACATGTTTTAAATTTTTATTCTTGATATTATTACTTATATCAGGATTTACATACTTCCAGAATCTAAAACATGATTTATATATCATATATATATTTAGTATATTAACATATATACATAATTTATAGATAAATTAAATGGAATACGCCGTTCATGGATACGATAGTCCGTACATACGCATTAACGACGTTTTTTCATTTTCTTGTTGAATTGAATGGAAGTAAGTAAATAAAATATTTATATATACATATACATAGACCCAGTAGCATTAATATTTCATTATTTTCATTATTTTTTATTATATATACTTTATAATCAATCTTGAATGGTAAATTAGGAGAATAAATCTCACCGCGTTGTAGAGACGGTAGACCATACGTTCACACGAGTGATTATATCATTCCTATAATTGTTGAATGGTATTCAATTGAATGGTGTAAAATATATCAGGATTATTATCATGTTATAATAAACATAAATAGTAATTATTTCCACCATTATACTCATTCAAGTCAAGTGGTAGTGAAAAAAGACTACACCACGGTGTGGAGATGGTAAGTTGTACGTACGCACACGCGACGATTTAATTTTTCATGGGATGGATAGAAGGTGAAATAGGTTTGTTTCATATTTATAATAACTTATAAGTATATGAGTTATACAGATGTTATTACATTATAATGAAACAACAAATGAATAGTAATTGGAAGAAGAATTTTTTTAAAGAATCAATAGAAGAGATTACCTCTTCCTCGATGTGCCTCATTTAAATTTCCTCTTAGGGAAGTAGAGTTAGTTTTTTGAGATGACCAACACCTATAAAATATAACTGGATAATTTTAAAATATAAATGGTCAGGTTTTGGTTGATCTTGAAGGATCAAAATGGAGTGAAGTTGAGAGGGAGGAGGTTCCCTTTTATAAGAGAGGAGGGGGAACTTTAGGATACACTCAAAATATTAATTTATTATAAATTCAATTTCAATTAAAAATGGTTCAAAACTTATTTAATTAGAATATAAGATAATTTTGGTTTTAATACCAATCATCCAATAATTTTTAGACATGTTTTGAATATTTTTTATCCTTATCTTTTTGGTTTAACCATTATTTTACTTTTTTGATCTTATCGTGATATCGTGTTATTTACATATTGTGGGTTACTGTAATTACCATATCATGACAAGAGACCCATAATAAGTTATTTATGAAATATTTGGACTTATATTAACCATTTTTATGAATGTTATATTTTTATGAGTTTAATATCATTTAATAAACTATTTTATGTTTTAAGTTATGAATTGTGTCAATTTTGGATAGTATTCATACTTGACTTTTAAAAAAATTCATAACAACCTGATTCATTCCAAAAAAGGAATTAAATAATCTATAATATTCCAATGTCATCCAAAAAATTTGTATATGACATAAAATTTTTCAAATTAAATATATTTTAATATTTATAAATTCATTTCCTTGAATCTTTCATGAATTAGGTAATCACTACATCATAATTTTTTCATAACTAAAAATATTTATATAATGTCTAAGAATTATAAGTAAAATACCACGATGTAATAAATATTTTTTTTCTAATTACTATATATATACATAATTATATGTTATATAACTTTATATTAAAATAAATTTAATAAAAGATATATGTTTAGGCTATAATTATCCTTACTTGAAATTAATTCTTATAAAATTTCATTTACACATCCTAGTGAATCCATGGGGTTCGAAAATCGACTAAAAGATTCCCATGCATAGAAATATCTCATACAATAGAATTAGGACATTTTTTAGGGTAGTTTAATATTATTATAATATTATTTTTTACCCTTATTTACAAGATTTACCCTTTAACCATGGTGAATAAAATATTTACTGAAATTACTATTCAAAATGTCCAAAAATAAATGCTTCCAATTTACACAATATGAAAATTATGATTCCAAATATGAAATTAATTTTTACAAATTCTAAATACATATGTTAAAGTAATTAATTTAAAATTAATTCTTGTTGTCAAAACTAAAATGTGAGTTTTTTTAAGAATCAATAACTATAAAAAAGATTGACATGTGTTTAAGTCCAATTTAAAAGCGAAATTATTTCCAATGACAAATATATGATTAAATTATAAATAAATAATACAAATAAACAATAAAACAAATTTAAAATATAATATAACTATATAAATATATTAGATGAAAAGGTAGTTTTGAATTAAAATGCTATATTTTTCACTATTCATTAAATTATTAATTTTATCAGAAAAATACCAAAAAATCAACATAAGTAAATTTTTAGTTTCCTCTTCCAAAGAAAAAGTTTATTTTGTCAAATAAAATATATAAAAGTGTTAAAAAAATCTATATTTAAAATTAGTGTGCCATCAAAAGGCGATAATACTGCATTTCTTTAAAAAATAATTCTTTTATCCAAAAAATCGATTTTGTTTTCATAACATGTTCTATAAAATGTGTAAGATGAATGATGATGTTATATAAAATTCAACATTAATTTAATACTATTAATAATAGCCAGTTTATAACCCAATAAATAATAATATTTTAATAATATATCATTGTTAATAAAACTCGTTATTGCGTACAACACAAGCTATGAAGGAAGGTCGCTCTTGCGTGTAACGCAAGCCAAGTCGGTGTGGCATGTAGTGAAATCTTACATTGGTTTAGCATATAATATAATCAAAACATAATTATTTTATACATCGAACAAAATATATACTCAATTTTGCGTGAAATGAATTATATCAAAAGAACATGAAATTGTGTGTAACACAAGCCAAGAATGGTGTTGCGTATACTGCAAGCTAATATGGTGTTGCATATAGTGAAAGATAATCTTGGTTTAGTTTACAATGCTAGACATCAAAGTTGTTAAAAATAATATATCTCATAAAATCTTGGGGTGCTACATTCTACACCCTTAAAATGAATTTCACCCTCAAAATTCGTCTGGGTTATTAATGGTTTTCTACTTGAAAGTTTATTTCATGGAAGCCCACATCGTAAAAAGGGATACTAAAACATCATTTTAAAAAGTAAAGTTAAAAAATTAATGGTTACCCAATGTAACTCATCACTAGGTTTCCACATAAAATAACATAGGTGGTAAGTGAAATTATGGATATAGAAGTTAAATCTAACCATCATGTTATGATTAACAATGATAGAGAATATGGTTTGGAGAAAGTTAACTAACAGAAATCCATAAATCTACAATGACTTAATGGACCATCTGATTCGTCACATAAAAAGGTACTAGGATAACATTTTTTATTTCAAGATCGTTTTTCCTAAAGTTGATGAATTTTTTCATGAGGATAAATACTTACCTAATTTTAGTACAATCTCACCATTTTTCATTCCCTAAACAATTTCCACATCATCTCTTATTTAATTAAATGAAGTTAAAATTTTCGTTCTTGAAGTATCAGCAGATCATGCGATATAATGATAGGTCATTCCATCTGTCTCAACAAAAAGGTTAGAACAGGTTACCAAATATGCATAAGTCCACCTATAGTGAGATAATACATTAATCTAACAAGAATCAATTGGAATATAACTAATACTATCCATAAATATATAATATTACAATCCTTCCAAAAATATAAATTAGAAAACTTTAGAAGGTGAACTAAATTGGCTAAACATTTGTCTCCCATATCTCATTTTGCAGTTATTGGTTGTTACATTCCAAACATGTGAATACCTTAATTATGTATTCTCTTGAAACATTGTAATGACATGAATTACCATAGAACCTTAGTGAAAACATGAATTATGTCAAAATTAACTCTTTCCACACACCAAAAATAGTAAAAAATTATATACACTCAAACTATGATATCACTTTGTCCTTTTATCAATCATGAGCACATTAATACTATCAAACATCTCATTATCTCATTATCCCTTCATTATGTGCATATGATGTGCTTTCCAAAAATATTTCAATCACAGTTCATGGTTACCGGTACTATATAATTTTGGAAAGCCACAATGGACCAATACATAGACATTCCAATATTCTATAATACTATAAATGAGATTCCACAACACTATTTAGGAATCCCATTACAAAAACACTCAATCATTCCACAACTTCATTTTCATACTCAACATCACCAATAGTGATCAAATGTGAATTCACTTTCTCTATTCACATAATATGTTGCTTACGTCGATCATCATTAACCCTTGGACTAGGGTATCAGTTAGTATAATGACCCATTTCCCTGTAATTTTAGCATTGAAGTGTTGGTGGTGCATTTTTCTGTAGTCTTTTATCTATTCACATCATTAGTAACCTTTTTCCCATTACTTTGGAACTCAATTGCTCAATAACCTTCTTTTCCACACTTGAATATTTTTCTATTACCTTTTAGACAATCTCTACTATGCTTCTTTACACACTTTAAGCGTAAAAAAAGATCCATCTTGTGTTCACCATCATTTTGAGATTTTTCCTTGAACTCCTTCTTTCGTTTCTTATCAAAAACATGGTATGGATATGTAACACTAATTTTCTGTTATACCTTGATATCCCAACACACAATTTATTCACAACTACTAATGTGTCTTATAACTAATTCCCTTCGAACAATTGGGTTTAATCCACTAAAGAATCTATCAAATTTATTTTCAGATTGGATGATAATGCTAGAAGAATACCTTGCAAGCCTCCGAAAATTTTCCTCATATGTACCAAAAGATTCATCATCCTTTTGCTTAAGCTCAAGAAACTCTTTTTCCATATTTGTTCAAAGATTACAATGTAAGAACTTATTGAAAAATAAGTTCTTGGACTCATCCCATTTAATGGATTTAATTTCATCTTGGTGCCTTGTATTCTTAATTAGAGTCCCCCACTAACATGCTTCACCTTCTAAATGGTAAATAGACAAAATGAGTTTTTCTTGTTCCTAATAGTGATGGATGGAAAATATCTTATAAAATTAACTAATGAGTTTTTCTGCAACAAGTGGATCTGAAGACCCAATGAAAGAAGGTGGATGTTGACTCATGAAGGAATAAATAGAATCTTGTTCCCTTCTCTGCTCATTTGAAAGTCCAAAATGATTCATATCTTGTGCATGTATATTAGTTAGATTTTTCACTCCATCTCCTATAAAATTTGGTTATTCATGAGGAAAATCATTGCATTGCCTAGTGAATTGATCATTAACACAGCTCTTTTGGGTTCAACCATTATCTAAACCCAAAAAAATAGTGCGAGGAAAAAATAATACTAGGAAAGCAACATAATCATGGGGTGGTACTTTTAATCATTAACATATTAGGTTTAATACTCTGTTATTCATGAACATTGTCATAATTCTAGGAGTATAACTTATACCTATAATTCACGTTAAGAACATCCCTATACATACCTTAGAAATATCTCTATAGATCTAACTAAAGTTTTCACATCCTAGTTTCCAATGTATAACTAATTTGTCGCTCTGATACCAACTATAAAGACCCACACTTGACGTATATGAACATTACATTTATTTTGTGAAATACATAATACATGAAAAATATATGCTCAAAGACAATATTAGTTTATTGAATCTGAATAATAAGAACATAATATTCTAATCATGGTAAAATATCGTCAACATATCCCATAAAGATCATATGTTTTTTCCCTACATAAAACCTTTATTTATATTTGAGGGAAAAGAAAACATGAAAATGGTTAGATAAAATGCTCAGTAAGATTAAAAATGGAGAATATAAAAAACCATAAACATTCAAATGTATTGAAATGGACATAAAGTTTAAATTACAAACTCATGAGTCATGAAATAAATCTTGGCATTCATAAGACATAGATCATAAAGAAACATTAATCAGGAGAAAATATTATTGGCCTAAAAAATTGAATTGTTGAAAACCATTAAGCACATAATATGATTTCTATAGTAGCCATGGAAGTTATTTCAAAACCATAATAGTGGATGAAGTAAATTACTGAACTGGGTTTAGTTGTCGTTCCATCGATGTATTACTGGACCAGATTTATATTCCATTTCAGCCCTATATTACTGAACCATATTTACATTTCGTTTTAGTCATGTCTATCTCATGAGATATAAATCTTTACCTAATGTATTGGAGGTAGATATAGGCCCCACCCATCTCATAATTAAATCATTGTTACATGTTCCACAAAAACAGAAATCATTCATCATATCATTACCCATGAAATAAAATGGGATTCTTAAACATCAGTTCATCATAACATAATCCATATAAATGGACATCATAAAAATAATTCCATCATAAAGATAATAAAATAAATTTAATAATATGTATAGAGACATAACCTTGTGTCATATTAGATGGAAATAATTATGATAAAATACTTGAACATAATTCTTGAGGAAAATATCCTTTCTTTTTTGAAAACATTTTCTTTTTATAAAATGTCGTGAAATTTTAAAAGAAAAAAATTTAGTTGAAAATACACTTGTAAATGTATAGAGGAAGCTTCATGGAAATAAGGCATTATTAAGATGTAAAAAGTCACTTATGTCATATAAGTTAAAAAACATTCTCCTCCTAATTTTTCCAGAAAAGTCAAAAAGTACCTCGTATGGTAAACAAAAGAAATATTTCCTTCATACCACATAGTAAAATTCAAAAAGGGGTTTAAATGACATTAAATATAAAAATGATGATATTAAAAAAATTATTATTTTTTCTATATAAAATGGACATGAATGATAAATATATCCACAATAAATACTTACGAATAAACAATCTAAAATAAAAACTAGATTGGCAATGTTATCCCCTACCTTAGGTCTAATTTGTTTTGTATGTTTCTGAAACTATTTTATTGCGTATTTAAATATATTATTAACTTATAATAGAATCATAACTATATTTATTATATCTTATATGATTCACTTATGACTTTATATTCCCTATTCATTTTTCAATTACATGTTAAAGCAACGTTTTGGGTAATGACCATTTTATTCATCGTACATGTTTTGAATTGTTATTCTTGATATTATTACTTGTATCATGATTTACATACTTCCATAATGTAAAAAAAGATTTATATACAATATATATTAATTATATGAATATATATATATAATATATAGATAAATGAAATAGAATACACCACTTATGGAGACAGTAGGTCGTACGTATGCATAAACGTTGTTTTCATTTTCTTATTGAATTGAATAGAATTAATTAAATGAAATATATATATATACCTAAATATAGAGATGGTAGGTCGTACATACGCACAAGTTATGATATCGTTCCCATAATTTTTGAATGGTATTTAATTTAAAGTTATATAGTATCTCATGATTAGTATCATATTATAATATCATAAATAGTTATTATTTCCACCATTACACCCATCCATGTAAGGTGGTGGTGAAAATAGATTACACCATGGCGTGGAGATGGTAAGCCAAACATACGCATGCATAATGATTTCATTTTTTATAGGATAGATAGAAGGTTAAATAGGGTTTTTGAATATTTATAATAACATATAATTATATGAGTGACACTTATGTTATTACTTACAATGAAACAACAAATGAAGATGAAGTAGAAGAAGAAATAAATTTGAAATAATCAATAGAAGAGTTTTCCTCTTCCTCGACACACATCCTTTAAATCTTATCTGAGAGAACTAGAGTTGGCCTTTTGAGAAGACCAACACCTCTATAATTTTACTAGAGAAGTTTACAAGATAAATGGGCTAAGGTTTTCTGATCTTGAATGCTCAAAATGGAGTGAATAGGAGAGTAAGGAAGTTTCCTTTTATAAGAGAGGAGGGGGAACTTTAAGAAACTCTCAAAATATTAATTTATTATAAATTAAATTTTGATTAAAAATATTCCGAAACAAATTTTATTCAAAGATATGATTATTTTGGTTTGAATATCAATCATCCAATAATTTTTAGACAAGTTATGAATATTTTTTTATCCTTATATTTTTGGTTTAACCCTTATTTCACCCTTTTAATCTTACCGTGATATCATGTTATTTTTAAATTGTGGGTTAATGTAATTACCATATCATGTCAAACGACACACGAAAAGTTATTTATAAAATATTTGGACTTATATTAACCATCGGGACGAATTATATATTTTTATTGATATAATTTCATTTAATAAACTATTTTATGTTTTAAGTTATGAATTTTTCCAATTTTGGACACTATTCATACTTTCCTTTTTTAAAAATTCATACCAACCTGATTCCTTTGAAAAAAATACATTAAATCATCTCTAATATGTCAATAGAATCTATAAAATTATTTTATTACATTAAAATGTTCAAATTAAATATATTTTAGTATTTATAAATTTATTTATTTGAATATTTTATTAATGAGGTAATCACTATACCATAATTGTGTCATTAATAAATATATTTATATAATGTCTCAAAAATATAAATAAAATACCATGATGTAGGAAATATTTTTCTATTTCAAATTAATATATATATATATATAAATATATATTATATAAACCTATATTAAAATTGATTTAGTAAATGATATATGTGTATGTTATAATTATCATTACTTTATATTAATTCTTATAAAAGGTCATTTTTATATCCAAGTGAATCCATGGGGTCCCAAAATCAACCCAAGGATGCCCATGGTCAAAAATATATCATCAAATAGAATTAATACATCTGTTAGTCTATTTTAAAATTATTATAAAATTATTTTTTTACCCTTATTTACTAGATTTACCATTTAACCACGGTAAATAAAATATTTACTGACGTTACAATTCATAATGTCCAAAAATAAATGGTGCATATTTACAAAATTTGAACCCACTAATTCCAAATATTAAATCTATATTCCTAATTCAAAATACATAAGTTTCAGTAATTAATTTAATATTAATTTCCATTGTCAAGACCAAAAAGTGGGTTATTTAAGAAGTAATAACTATAAAAATATTGGCATGTTTTTAAGTCCAATTTAAATGTAAAATTACTTCTAATGACCAAAATTGGATTAAATGATAAAAAAAAAACCAAATATAATTTAAAATAAATTAAAAATATAATCTAAATATATAAATAAATTAGATGAAAAAGCAGTTTTGAATTGAAATTCAGTATTTTTCTCTTTTCATTTAAATATGAATTTTATCCAATAAATACCAAAAAATCAACATAAGTAAATTTTTATGTTCCACTTGAAAGGAAGAATTTTATTATGTCATATATAATATATAAAAGTGTTAAAAAATATATTTTAAATGGGTGCTCCATCAAATGGTGGTAAAACTACATTTTTTTAAAAAAATACTTCTTTTATCTGAAAATTTATTTTGTTTTCATAAGACATTCTAGAAAATGTGTAATATTAATGATGATGTTATAAAAAATTAAAAATCTAGTTAATACTATTCATAATGGCTAGTTTATATCCCACTAAATAATAATATTTTAATAATATCTCATTGTTTAGTTAAGCTCGATATTGCGTACAATGCAAGCAATCGAGGAAGGCCGCTCTTGCGTGTAACACAAGCCAAGTAAATTTTTCATGTAGTGAAAGTTTAATTTGGTGAACATGATCCAACCATAATTATTTTATACATCTAAAAAAATCTATAATAAATTTTGTGTGAAATGAATTCTATCAAAAGAACTTTAAATTGTGTGTTACACAAGCCAAGAATAGTGTTGCATATACTGTAAGATAATACAGTGTTTCATATAGTTCATGATAATCTTGGTGCAGTGTACAACAAAAGACATAAATAATGTTAAAAAGAATATAACTTATAAAATCTCTGGGTGTTACAAAACATGGGTTAAAGAATCATATTTGAGGGCTCAGTGGCCCAATCTATTAGAATCGGAATATTTGAGAGACATGGGAGTATAGCTCGAGGATGAGCTATTATTAGGTGGAGAGATTGTAAAACATTGAAATTTTATAAATATTCATTGAGATTTATTTTAGGTATTAATTTTTCTTTGGTTGAGTACTTTTCATATGGTTTTTACCTTCGGGATTGTTTGGGAGAAAATTTGGAGGAAATAGAGTAAAGAGGGTAGTGCACAGTCGGCGCACAGTTTACCCTAACAGTGTAATCTGTCCCAGAAAACCAGGAAACACTTGATAGAGGATATTTGTATGGTTGGAACACCTTTTTAGAAACCATTCACCCTAAAAGGATAAACCATGTACCCCCTAGAAGAGGGACACAATTAAGGTGAACTGTTAGGAGAAACCATTCACCCCAAGAAGAAAACCGTGAGTACGGGTTTTTAATCCCCTGATAATTATAGAAATATTCTTAGGAAAACTATATAATATCCTAGATCTACTTATATTGACCCATAACTTATTTCTATCAATTTAAAAGACTGTTGTAAGGATTACAAGGTCATCTGACCTTTATTCTTTCCAATTCAAATCCTGGATCGAAGATCTGCGCCCCTCTTGGTAAGAGAATCCTATCCCGCTTGGTATCCTATTCCACTTATATTCTTCTCCAATTATAAAAATGGTTGTAAATTCCATTTTTATTAGATCTAGATATAGAATTGTGGATCTACATCTATAATTGAGGGATGCTGATTTGTTCAATCTTTATTTAAAGGTTTAGATTGGGGTATCTTTCTAAGTCATTGTGCCACTAAGATTCATGGGATTTTCATTGGCTAGTCATTCAAAAAATAATTTTGGTTGGGTGTCTATAATTCAATTCCCAGTTTATTCATCGAAATTATGTGTATGTAATTGTAGAATTTTTTTATATGTTGAGAAATTGAGTTTATGATTGAATTAATTAAATTGGTCAATTATTTAATTAAGTCAAAATGAAAAAATTGGGATATTGGAATTGTATATTGTGGGTGATTAATTGTGGAATTAATTAAAGGATATTAAATTTTAAATTTGAATAATTAATTTTAGAATTATTTTTTGGATAAATAGATTTTTAATTGAATAATTAATTGGAAAATTAATTATTGGATTATTTTGATGGTGGATTCTGAAAGATTAATTGGAAAATTAATTAAGGGAATTGATGTGATAATATAATTGTAGAATTAGAAATTAATTTAAAATATTTCTTATTGGTTGAGTTAATTAATATGATTGAGAATATTATTTAATTTTTGAGTTAATTAAAGAGATAGAAAATATTAATTAATTATTGATTTAATTAATAGGATTGAGAAGATTAATTAATTTTTTAGTTCATTAATGATATTGAGAAGATTAATGGATTTTTGAGTTAATTAATAGGATTATAAAGATTAATTAATTTTTGAGTTAATTAATGATATTTAAAGATTAATTAATTATTTTGTTAATTAATATAATTGAGAAGATTAATAATATTTTAGGAAATTATTGGGATTGTGATAATTAATTAATTTTTGAGTTAATTAATAATATTGGGAAAATTAATTAATTTTAGGGTAAATTAATGATATTGAAAAGATTAATTAATTGATGAATTGATTAATGATATGATTAATGGTAACAATGGAATTCATATTTGGATTAAAATATAAAACAATAATAATGGAATTGTGATATATGACATGTTATATAGAATGGTAACAATAGAATTATAAGATATAACCTTATATATAGGATGGTATCTATGGAATTTTATGACATGATATCCCTTGGGGATAGTTTAGACCCTGATATGGGATAACGAAGGTATTGAGGTTTGAGTGTCCACGAGAAACCAGGGGTTTATTTGGTTAAATAAATAATAATTAATCATGTGATAACTTTTTACTAATAAACTGTGTTTACTTATTAATACCACTCCATACACTGTTATTGACTGGATATTTTTTTAGACCTTGTTGGTGGTGGCCTACTATGTTTTACTCACACCCTATAGGGATTCCAGATTGGTACCTGAATAGATTTATTGGTTGTACGGCTAGTTAAGGGAAATTGAACAGTATTAGATGGCTAATTTTGATAGGCCCATTGATGAGAGAACTAGACATGGTTCAGAGCCCTCTTGGGATTTGTTAGTATCTTTACTTTTGTGTTTCAGTTTGACATTGGAGACATATTTTATCATGGTATATCTACTATTTAGTTTTGATATTGTATTTCCAATTTTGGTTATCCAGAGATATTTGTATTATTCTAGGTATCATTATATTTGTTTATTCTGTTGTTTTTGTTTATTTATTTTCACTGGTGTTTTAATCTGATAAAAGAAGGTATAGTCTCACTATGAATGATATTAGACCCTTTCTCATAGTCAATAGCCAATGGCGTATAGGGAGACACACTTGAGGTTATGTAATGAACTGGTATGGGGCACTAGTATGTGGTTCCTGTGTCTAGAAATCACATATGGTATCAAGTAGATTTTAATAGAGGGTATGAAGGTCAGAATGGTTTTATAGTTACCCAAACATGGTTAGGTCATCAGTGCGTCGGGGCTTGGAATATAGAATTGCGGTGGAAATGGATGGTGGATTGTTCAACCATAGAACATCAACTAACATTGCATACAGACTCTGATGAGTGATCTTAGATGTTCACAGGATTCGTTTGAAATTAATGGAATCATGATATAGTTTTTTGTAATATGTTGGTAGTGGGAGCCAAGGTCTTTTGGGAAGGGTCAGACAGAGGCATTCTGGTCAGTGTTGTTGTATGAGATTAAATGTGATGAGTTAAAAACCCCACAGGGGAAGTCTTTTTGGGTATTATGGGTATGTTTGGGTATTGTTTGTGGATTTTATTGGATAATTTGGCGTGCTCATGTTGTGACTAAACAATGAGGATCATATTTTTTTTCTAGGTTTAAAAAAAAAAATATTCACTAGCATTGTATCAGTGGTTTTGTGTAGGTTTGGGGATATTGAACTTGGAACCATTGCAAGACCATTAATAGCATGTGATTATTGAGTTTAAATATCTAATTATAATAGTGTAGGCACCAAAATGGTGGCAGATGGTTTTTATGAGATAAATCCTATGGTGTGGAGTACTATATGCCAAACAGGTACGTAGAAGGTAACAATATGATCAATTCTCTTGATATACGGGCTCAAGAAAACACTATATTACTTTTTAGTGTTTTTATAGGCATCATATCATGTTTTGGTGTCTTAAGAGACAAAACATAGAGGTTTCTATTTAAAATATCATTTATAAATTTGAGTAGGAATGTAACCATTTCATGGCCAACGAAAGACTTAGTTAGGTTAGGAGATACATATGTAAGACCACCATACTTCTCAAGGATGATAATTTATATGGTTAGGAGAATTTAAGACCTTATTTTTATACAAGATTAATATTCAAGAAATAATTTGAATATTTCATTTATTAGATGGGTCAAATTTTATTCATAGGTTAAAAATGAAATTCCAAGCGATATAAAATCACAAGGTGATGTATCAATATGATAAATAAGGCATGGAAGGATTATTGGGGAAAAGAATATACTTTGAAGAGGCCAAGTGGATTTTTAGTAAAATATATAGTAGATCCATTTGATTATATGTCGTATTTTATGAGATGAGAATTAATCTATTTCTATCGCATGTTATTTATTTGGAGACCCTATCCCTCTCATGTTTCTATCTCACGCGATTGGACCCTCCCCCCTCCCCTATGGTCTACTATTTTCCCTATATTGGAGTGACATTATTGATTTTTTTCAGTGAAGACGCTAGGTATAGGTTACTCTCCCTCCACCCATTAATTTCTATCTTATATTGACCAATCAAATGGTGTTTTAATTAATGTTGGAAGTGAAAATTTCACCATAGAATGAATAAATAATCTGTTTTTTTAGGAGGATTTCTTGTACCTTGGTTGAGAATGTCCTATGATGATATCTGGATGTGAAATAACATTGAATCGTAAAGAAAATATTTCTGTTTTAATTTATTTTTCGTTTTTTTTCCAGTATTTAAATATATTTACAATTTTTTTGTAATTTTTTTGGGATTTCTATCAGTGTAGGGTATAATCTGTGAGACTAGACCTAAGGCTTTATTTGGAGGGGGTCTCAGTGATTCACATCATTAGAGTGATTTTTCACAAAATATTCTAGTTTATATGGAGTTAATTAATTAATTTATGAATTTATAATTAATTAATTATAGATGATTAGATTTTATGAGAAGCTTGGGGAATTTAGACAAGAACAATTGATTGATGATATGGATGGATGTTGGTGGGCATACTTGGTTGGACCTTGGGTAGGTCTTATCAAATCTACTTTCACTCTTGAGAATATATGAAAAGCTATAATTGAGTTTGGTGGCTTGTAGAATTTCCCTTGGGGTATTTATTCTTTTAATTTATACATGAGTCTTGTGGTCTTTCCAATGAAGAGATTTATGTTTTTAAATTAAATGAACTATGTATTTTAAAATATTAATTAATTGGTTTTAATTTAATAATTTCATTAATTACTTACCTTGATTAGAATATAAAAATCCTAAAGGCCCCGATAGACCTTCGTACTGGATGGTTTTTCTTGTACACCCATGGTCGTGGCCTTGAAATGGAATATTCTCAACCTAGGAGGTGTACCATATTCTTTGGATAATGGGTTGGTGATTGGACTAACCTTATGGGACCTTGATAATCAATATGTGGAATGTTCCATATCAATATTGTTTCCAAATGTAGATACCCTATGGAGTCAATAGTTCTTGTTGTCTTGATGATGATTCAAATGGATGTAGTATCCACCAGGAATCAACTACTGACCTAGGACCTGGATTGGTACAAAGGACATAGTGAGGGTGACTTTACTATTATCTAACAAAATGTACATAATGGGTGCCCACTGCTAACTGACCCTGAGTGGGAGAACATATATTTGGTAGATATATCAGAAGAACTAACCATAAAACATTCAGTGAACATCAAGGACTGAAGGGGATATTATGATGATAATGGGAAAGGCATTATGCAAACACCTTACTTTTATATATGATTCATGTGTTATTTTTGATGCATCCATGGATCCAAATATACTTCTTGGAACCCCACCAATGGTTCAATCATGATGATGATGGTAGTACTTGGATGATTAGTGTTTCTTCTTAGGTTCTAGACTTAGAAATTATATGTCACTAATGTGAAGTGTGTTTTTCCATTATTTCATCACAGATGATTAGTGCTGACTAAGATATGGATGTTGATCCAGGTGAAGAATGCATAGGATTCTAGAATTTGACCACATGTATATATGGGATTCCATAGATGCCATGATTCTATAAGGTACCAAGACTGACTATGATCCAACCACGCATTTATGGGAAATTGGGATTAATTTTATTATTATTTTATTATCATGAAGAGATTCCTAGGTCAATCATAGGATCCATTTAGTCAATCATGATGATTTATTGGTTTTTTATCAGGATTTATATGATTTTTGGGATCTTCCTATTTGGGATGTTTACTTGGGTGGTATTTTTGATTCAGTGAATTTCTTGGATTATAGAATTAAACTCGCACAATTATTTATAAGTGGAATTTGGAGGGATACCATGTACACATTAGATATATACATGGTTACGTTCATGATGGGTTATTGACTAGTGGGTCTATAATATGATAGATTCCTAAGTTTCACCCATATATTGTATTTATATAGTTGGAATTGAATTTTATGTTATCAAGTACACCCTAGAACTATCCATAGATGGTATTTCTGATCAAGGTCACAATCCTATGATAAAAAATATTATAGATTTGGTTTCTGGGTTGGAATTTTCACAGAGACATGTTCAGATACATCTGGCATTGAACATTAGAATGTATTATTAGTTTACTAAATTTATCTTTCAGTCAATAATTTATTAATATCGAGCATATAAAATGCACATATAAAATCACATGTTAGTTAATATAGGACCACATTAGTGGTTCCTAAATAATTTTTCTACTCATTTTTTAATTGGGGCCCAATTTCACATAGGTACATAATAATCTCTCAGATAGTAATTGCAAGATCGGGTTTTTTGTTGATGCATTGGAGAGAATGATTAAGCATACGACATAGGCATGGTTAGTGATTGGGATGAGATGAGGATTAGTTTAGTCTTGGATCTATCTTTTTTTATTTCTTTTATAATGGTGTGTATCTATGACCAGCCCAGTGGGTTGTCATTAGTTATATGCCTATAATGGATGTTTAATCCTTTACTACATTTGATTTTTTATCTATATTGTCTATGTTAATGGATTTTTTTATATTTATCATGATGAATGATATTTGGTTTTTTATATTTCACCACACACTTTGATAGTGGTTGTATATTCTCCCAGTGGTACCTTTTAAGTAACCCACACCTAGTAAGAAGCTTCTAGAATTTAGGGAGGTGTGACTATGGTTTTCTTGTGAACTGGAATAGGGAATCAGTTAAGAGGCCTTCATATTGGGATATTACACAAATGGATTCTATGAAATTCTAGTCATAATATATTTCTATTCTAAATTAGATATTATTTCTCCAATAAATTTATTTCTTGATTCATTCCTCATTTTTGGAAATGACATATTATATCAACAGGAATATAATTCATGTTCATACCTTCAAAAAAACCAAAACAAATAACCTGTGAATTGAGATCACCCATTTTGATAAGAAATATATTCATAATTTCTATGGAGTAGTTTTATTTTAATTCTATCCCCTTCATAACTAAGATGATATGGTGTTATTATAAAAAAACATTTTTTTCTTTTAAAATGGAAGATTTCCACTCATTTTTCTTTTTTCCTTTGGACCATGTAGTTTACCCGCTTAAAAAATCAATTTTAACCTCAACTAACCTAATAAAATAATACCTAAATTTATTCATCTCATTGTAAACTAAAAGACTCATGGATTATGTCTCAATGAGTTCTGGATCCCTTTCTTCTAGCTTCTCATTAATATCACTTACTATATTAATTTTCATAGCTACCATTAACATTTTCATCTTAATCTCATCAACATAATCTATTTCACTCATGATCAACTATTTCTTTCCTTTAGTATCCTTGTTCAACTCCTTTATCTATTTTTTCATTCTATTCATATACTTTGCAATATCCTCAATAAATGCTACCGAATCACTATTCATCTACCTTTCTATCTCTTTCCTTTATGCAATATCATCATTATTTTTTGATGAATCAAATAATTTTTTATCAATAGTATCAAAATTTACCACATCATCTTGAGAACCACAATTATTTGAATAATTTTTCATATTTTCTCATAAAAGTAAATTTCTATATCTTGAAATTATTCTACCTCTACTTCACATCAATTTTCTATTTTTCATCATATTCTTCAATAAATTCCAATTCAATGGCCTTCAATGGCAGAAAAATAGAGGAAAAGTCACATATGCTATCACAATTCAACCACTTTGGCCATCATTTTACTTTCCCTTCCAATTACATTTTTTTATTTCATTAAAGGATATAATTTTTTTATTGAAGTATTCATCGTCTTCCTCAACCATAGAAGCACATTATTCTAAAACTTTCCCTTCATTGAATCTTCTATTTCTCAATGACTTGAAAACCATTTAATATTTTGGTATATTTTTTAAATATGATTTTTTCTATATATCACGAGTAATAATAATTTTTTATGAATCATCTAGTTTTAAATAATCTTTTTCTTAAAAGGGTGATATTATTTAAATCAAATTTCTCATAGAAATATATTTTTAGTATTTTAATAGTTATAGAATTATCTAATTTCAAACCAAATCAAGGATGTTTCACATAATCTTGTTAACCCTTATAAAATTTCCATCGATGCTAGGATCCTCATCCATAATTATGTCTATGAATTTTTTATTAAATACATGTATCAAATATTTTTTAACTTAAAAATTCCCCTTATAACTGCATTTATATTTTTCTTATATATTATTTATAGTTTTTAAACCCATTTTCTTAATATATTATTTTTTATGATATAGATATTATGATTGAATTTTTATCCTTTACATAATAATCCATATTCCTCTTATCATATTGAGTTATAGAGACACTTTTAGTAATGGGTGGAAAACTCATTGTTTCAGAATATCTCACTTTCATGCTAAGTTATAGGTTGTACTATAATATCTTATTCCACCATACATGATAACTCTTCCCCTAGAGAATGGTAACACCTTGGTTGTGGATTGAGTTAAAATTTACCATTTCTCATAATTATTCATATATAATTATAGTGGAACATTTCTTTGATTCTAATTATAGGGTCGTAGGTTGGATTGAAAACTGTGTGGGGGTGAATCATTGGACTTATTTTACAAATTATTTCTTATTTAAATTCCACTTCTTAAACCAATTAAATTTTTTATCCCACTCAATTTTATATCACAGCCTCATTGAAAGTGTAGTAATAACAATTAATATATAAGAACACATAATTTATAGGGATTGACATAAAATCCCCCTCATTTCCATATTTTAATATTCCCCACCATAGAACATCCAATATATAAAGAATTTGATACAATATCAGTTTTATAGATACCCTACCTATAATTATTTAGTAATTGGTAATAAAACCCAATTATAAATCTTTCACTAATTTTGTATACATATCAATTATAATCCACCAGTCACTGATAATACACACTCTCTATAAACCTCATTAGTAACCTGTTTCACATCCTGGAATGTAGCTCATCTGGTTTTAATATAGTGATAGAAAGACCTCATTCATATTTAGGGATTATTATATTCCACCTTAAAAAATATCTTCCTCTATGAGTGTACATGGTCAATTGAACACATGTAAATTTCTTCGTAATATTCAAAAATTGTTTAAATTTGGCCAGTTGGTCTTGAAATTCCATACAGATCATGTTTAATGCATTTCTTCTCATTTCATCTAATACTAAAGAACTTTAGGACTCTTCTTACTAGAACAGATGTTCACATCAGACTCTCATTATATCCCCTCAATACATTTTTATATTATGAAATTATAAGTATACTTTGATTAGGCCTTCTTATCTAGAATAATATAACCATCGATGGATCTAGTAATTCACTTTCATAGTTCTTCACAAGTTCTATCAGATCATTAATTATCTTCTTCTCATGCATATAAATATATAATTAAAATTTTTTTGTGAATATTATTTCCCTGATTTTATTTTTTTGGAAATCTCATGTTAATATTGTATTCAATCAAATATAACATAAAATAATATCTCCCTTTAAATAGCCTAAAAACATGATAAAAAATCATTGAAAATATATTTAAATAATTCTAGGATCTTATCTCTTAAAATAATTATACATTTGAATCCATTTAAATATTCCTAAATGTATTGATTAAAAATGAAACAATATGGATTATCCCATGGTGTAGAACTCCTCATGAAGGGTTTTTGGAAATGAGAAATTCTCAAAATTCCCACCATCAATGAACTATGGGCTAGTCTCTGACATTTTTATCCATAGTCCTTCCTCACTAATTTGAAACACTAGAGACACCTCCATATCATATAAAACATTTTATTTATTATTGTTAAATAAATATCTCACCATATATTCCAAAATGGATATAGTAAAATCAATATGATGTAGTGGCATTATTATCTCATATCTCATGCAATATAGTACCTTGGCATGCGACACAAATCACATATTCATCACATAAAATAATTGAACATGATTTTATTAACTAATAATGAATCATAATTGTTTTTATTTTAATATGATGTTGAATAAATTATGATCAAAATCATATAATATTTTGAATAAATTATTCTTTATTGAGAATTAATCTTTTAGAACACCTTTCTTCTGGATTGACTGCTTGTAGAAACTGCACTCTCTAGATCAAACAAACATCTAGACTAACCAAATTTCAAGGGTAACATAACATCTATATCAAATTTTTGAAATAAAAAATAGACTATTTAAATGAATCGATATGGGGTTAGAAAGCTTCTGAATTATTCGACTTCACGTACAAACCACTGTCCATGTGGACTGACCAAGAGAATTCGATCAACCATATTGTATTTTCAATTTAATGAATATACAATATAATAATAATAATATGATTCAAGAATATGTATTGGAAGACCACATGAAATTATGAACTAACCAAATATCCAATCATATTCAATAAATTTCATATTTTCATCACTTCAAATTTGGGCCTCATCAAACAATCTAGAACAATTATAAAGATTCTTAACATCACTTCTGTGTCTCTATATAAACCAAAAAATTTAACAATTTTTTAGGATCATCACCGAAATAACTGTGTTTATAATTAACGAAACATTGATTCATTGGAAATAAATTAAATTCAACTAATTTTAATTTCACATATGTTATACCCCAAAAATTCACTATTAATTCTTTCATCCCACTAAATATTTCTATTACGTTTCCAAATTTTGAATTATTTAATCACAAAATTACAAAGATATATCATCACTAAAATATTTTATCATCTTCCTCAAACTTAGAGATCCTTATACTTCCTTTACATCTTCAAACATAGCTCAAGAAACACAGCCTCTTTACTACTCACTACATCCATAACCCATTGAGGCTCTTCTTCTAATATTATCTAAAACTGAATGCTTAATCTTGGAGGTACGCAATAATCAAGGAACACTGATACTTAAATTTACACACACATTGTTTTTCTTTATTCGAACTTTACTATAACTATATAACAGTAACAGATTTGTTCACGCACCTCTTCTTCTCCACTTTCTTCGGAAACTTATTGATGTGTAGATTCTTCCATAT
Source organism: Viscum album (assembly GCA_963277665.1). Lineage (NCBI taxonomy): Eukaryota > Viridiplantae > Streptophyta > Magnoliopsida > Santalales > Viscaceae > Viscum > Viscum album. The sequence continues at coordinate 332,661 of CAUJRU010000497.1, forward strand.
TTTAGTTTAACAAACATGGAAACTCTAATAATAAATTTAATTTCTTATTAATATTCAATGATTATATTTGATATAATTATATTAATTATAATAATATTAATTAATTTTTCAATTATTTTTTTTATTATTAAATTCTTTTTTTATATTTTACAATTTTATTTAAAAAATTAATTTCTAAAATTTATATTTTTAATTTTAAAAAATATATGTTTTTAAAATAATGATATCAAAATTATCTTAGGGTTACAAATTGGTACTTTTCTGAAAATGTAGACTTTTAGTGAAAAATAAAATATACCAATTTTTGTTAAATTGCTATTTCCTTTAATTAAATAAAGTAATTAAAAATTACAATTTAATCACAACATATAATATTTATAATTTATATATAAATCAATTATTCAATTACATATTAATCATCACTATTCTTTATTTTGGAATAAGTTCATTTTTAGGCATACATACACATTTCTCTAAACACTATTTTTTGTTGTGTTTTATGTTATATTATTAAATTGCTTTATGCCATATATGGAAACTGAATCCTAAAAAATGTATTAGATATTTGGAATCAGGAATCCAATTTTTTTTAAATATGAAACTTTTAATTTTGGTCATTCTGAATAGTAACAATTTTAAATATTTATCACCTCTCTAAATCTAAATCAGGCAATTAATGTTAAAAATAATATGATATGGACTAAAAATAATCATAAAAATTTCTCTAATCCATTTGATGAGTTTTTTTTGATATTACAAACAAAATATTTTAAATTATTCCAATTCTTTTCATTTTTCATTAAAAATAACTTATATATTATTTATTAGGTAAATATAATTCTAAAAATGTTATTCCATTTCGTTTGTTACCTATAATATTTTTTACATTGATAAAAATAATTTTATTATGGTTATAAATTTTTATTTTATATATAAATAATTTTTTTGATTCATGATATTTTATTTTTAATTTTTTTTGATAAATAATTACCTTAAATTCTTAAGCAACACAAACATTTTCTATTTTGGGACAATAGAAAAATCAAGAATACAATTTTAAAAGTAATAAAAAAATATTATATGTGGGGGTTTTAGTTCCCCAATAATTTTATATATCAAAATTAAATAATATGGATGTTTTAATGTATTATATTCCAATTCCATTTTTTCATTTTTATTTAAAGTTAAATTAAATGAATAGTTCAAAAAATGAAATTAAAGATATTTTATAACAAAAAACATTTTATAAAATGATTTAAAGTTAAAAAAATATTAGCTTCTCTGAATTTAAAAGGATTTGGTTCAAATAAAAAAATATTTTCCATTTATATTCCACTTTTCATTTTATAAAAACTCTCTCTAACTTTAAATATTAAAATACATCAGTATCATTGTAATTGTCAAAAGATATAATCAGTGTAAAATTAAACAGATATGAAAAAAATAACATAAAAATTTCCAAATTTCTTTTTAATAGAATATTTATATCTATATTCAACTTATATTAAATTTATATCATTTTTATCCATTTTTGCCTTAAAATTAATTTATATTAATTTGATACTTTAAGTAATTCCAAAAAATGACCCCCAACTTATAAATGGGAACCTCTTATCCTTTATTAATCAAACCATTTTACAACTATATTACAACCGAGAAATTCAATAATATATTTTTGAAAATCCTACCCAAATTCTATAGGTATTTTTTAAGCATAATACAAATCATAGAGGCATTAAGGTGTAAAACAAAGGGGGTTGTCTGAAATAGTGGAATAACTTTAAACCAAATAATTTAGTTTTATTTCCTCTTATAACTATATAAAATATTCTTCGAATGTTAATAAATAATAAAAAAGTATATTCCATATGTTGTGAGGTTGTTATGTAAATTTAATTACCTATATTAATCTTTTTTTCCATGAAATGGGAAATAAATTTGGTGTTTGTGTGCACAGTGAACAATCGGTTTGTGAATTAATGGAATTCATTTCCCATAATTCCCAAACATAGTGGTTTATAATGATGTATTTAATGTATATATATCATATAAATGAAAAACTTATTATGTATAAAAATATAATATATTTCCTCACATTTCCTTCTTTTTAAGAATGACAGTCCTTCATTTCTGCGCCTAGATTACCCCTTCCACGAAGCGATATAATTTATTTTTCATAACCAAATGACATGGATACTTTATATAATTTTATTTTGAGATAAAATAATATTTTTATGATATAATAATAATTATGTAATATTAATATAATACTTACCTAATCTTCATCATGATCGTTAAATAATAGAATCTTTACTCATGTGTTTGTATGACCTACCGTCTTCATGATTATAACATAATTCATTTTTCCTCACCATATTTCATTAAAGGTTCTAATTGTATATTTTGTTTATAATAGTAATAATTATTTAATAAATATTCATAATTATTTAAAGGTTCTAATAGTATATTTTGGCTTAGTGGTAAGCACCCCATAATTCTATATGGAAAATGGGGGTTCAAAACCCATTGGGTGCAGGTTATTGTAGCAGCACTATATCGCTATTGTAGCAGCCGAGATACTATTGCAATGGCGACACTGTAGCAGCGACATGGGTACTATAGCGGCGGTAGGGGTACTGTTGCAGTGGCGGGTACTGTAGGAGTGTGGGTACTGTAGCAGTACTTTTCACAGATTTGGATTTGGGCCAAAAAATTGGGCCTACGGGCTATGTAATGGGCTAAATGCCCACTAGGCCTTCGGGCTATGTAATGGGTCTCCCTCTACCCAGTTAAAGAGGTCTTTTCTTTGTTTCAATAATAAAAATGAGGCTTCAATGATTGAATAATGACCATTTTTACCATATTCAACATACCAATGCCATTTTGGACATATGTGTTGAAAATTATCAAAACATTGGACATGAATTTAAATGATTATAAAAATTAGAAAACATGGAATTAAAAAAATTAATAATAAACATGAAAACATTTATTAAAAAGTTAAACTATTACCATTGGTTTATTATTCATGTTGCTAAATAATGTATGTGATGATTTAGTCTCATGTAAAGGGACACTTTATCATAAAACATGATTTTAAATGTTTTAACATTTATTTTATAAATCATTTTCTTCTATAGACACATTAAAAAAACTATTTTATGGATATGAATATATAGACTTTAAAAAAATTAAATAAAATATTATTTATCTTTGGACTTTCTTTCTATGGTTTTTCATTATAATAATTTTACATATTTTATACGGAATATTCATACTTTTTTTTAAAATATTAAATGTTCTACTTTAACATAAATGACATCCATAGATTTTACAACTTCCACAACCATTATATTATTTTTAACTCCTTTATAAAATTCTATGTTTAAATTAAATAAATAACTCCTTCGTTCTTTTGTTATGGGTATTTTAGTTTTAAAAAAGGGTTTTAAAAAAAAATGGTATTTCAATATATGATAATGTATTGCATATGGGTTCTGAAGTGTTTTTGAAAAGATTTATGATGAAATGGTACATGTATAAAAAAAATTCATCGTAATTGGTTAAATTTGAATTATATATGGAAACATGTGAGCCTAATATAACATATATGATGATTGATCCTGATATAGATCGCCAATGCATTGGGAAATATTCCATCTATTCAAAGAAAAGAAAGAGGGAGTTAACTAAGGAGTTTTAGCCTATGGATTCAACCATTATCCTATTATGTTTTTATGATTTCAACAAGTGTTGTGAATATTATTCTCCATGTTACAAAAAGGGGTTTTATTTTATTTTTAGGAGTTTTATTTATTTAATTTGATAAATAAATATATATTTTTTCATGTGGGAATGATTTATTTTATAAAATCAATTAATATTGTGATATATTTTTTAAAAAATATCAATTTTCATGTTTTCACTGTACTAGTAGATTTAATCTTTTATCCTGGTTACAATGATTTTTTTCTCTTACCAATTTTTAAATTTTTTTCACATGGTTTAAGGATGAGTAAGAGAAATGAATTATTGAAGTTATAAGTTATAAAGATGTGTCATGAAATGAAATTTTGCTTTTTTAATGTTTTATACTGTGTAAAAAATGGATATAGAGTTTAAGTGTCTACATTGTAATATATGGGTTTTGTTATGTAAGGTTTATGACCTAATTTTCAAAAACTCAAAATATAAAAGATCATTAAGAATTCATGGAACTAGAATCCAGTCTATAGACATTAGTTTATGTAATTTTTAAGGCTAGGTCATTATAGTTATTATTAGAGAAAATTTTTATATAACATTAGAGGTTAGAATGATGTTAATAAAATAAATTAAAAATATATTAAATTATGTTTAGTATGAAATGATATAGCATTTTAATATTACCATATTATTTCATCCAATCAATGTGTGCTCTGAATGGTTTTCCATTGAGGAAATAGGGAAGCTATATTGCGAAGGTTTCCATAGGATAATTATATTCTAAATCAGAATAATGGTATGGTTGGAAATAAAACATATAATTTTTTTTCAATGATGGATCATTTTTTGTTGGCTATAAATTTTGGTGGAATATATGTTATAGGACAATAAAAACTACCATAGAAGAACATGCAAATCACTGCACATTTCTTGAAACAGTCCCCTTCATATTTTGTTGGAACTTATAATATAGTAGTATCTCAATTATGGATCAATTATTTATAAAGGATATTTGAATTCATCAAATTTTGAGAACATCAACATGTAACTATTTCGATTTACTAATTTGAATGTTCCTTTCCTCCTCAGCAGTGGAATTTGGTTAATAATTCTATTGAAATAGATGATATTGATTCCATAGAATGGGATAAATTAAAGAATATTTTGATGGATAAATATTCAACTAATGTTTCCTGAAATATTATGGATATATAATTCATGGATTTAGGAAATGTTTTGAATATTTAGTAGCCATGTATGATGAAAATTTTACAAGATTGACAAGGTACATAATGAATTTTATTCGCTACCTTCATAGTAAAATCTATTGATTGTACATAATGTTGAAAAAATGTTTATGAATATTTTTGGCTATTTGAAAGCTTAAAAGTGATGAGAATGTTGTTCATTATGGTGAGAAGGATGAGATGAAGTTTTCTAACTCTTATATTCCTTAAGATAATAAGAGTAAAAAGTAGTCATAAAGGAAATAAATCAAGATGTAGTCAACTGAAAAATGTAGATATAATCCTTTAACATATTACAATGGTGGTAAAAACATTTAATATAATGTTTAATAGTATTTGTAATGTGTTATTTGGGTGGTACATTTTTCCATGGGTCTTGTGAATAAAAAAAATAGTAAAAAACGATCCTAGATTGGGTTAAGAGATATCCATCTATTGGTGGTGTTTTTAATTATAATGACCCTGTCCATTCAGTTTATGTGTGCCTAAAGATAGTTACTCAGGGTTGAAATCTGCATGATTGAGACAAAAAATGTATGTCAATTTTTTTTCTACTACTATGGATGATGTTGGGTTATGTAATGATGTAGTGACAGGTATGTTACAAGTTTATTTGAATTATTCCAACACCCTGTTTGACTATGGATCCTTAAATTCTTTCATTACTAAGAAATCTTCATGGAAATCTAGAATATCACCTCATGAAATGATGATATAAATTTTAGTGAAAACATCAGGAGGAAATATTAAACCAACCAAAAATTATTGTAATAATCATATTTTTATTAGTGGGATTGTCTTTACATAAAATATTACTGCACTTTCCATTGTAGAGTTTGATATTATTTTAGTTATAGATTGGCTATCAATTTATCATGATAATAAATATTAAAAATATAATAATATTTTATTCAACAAATTTATATGTTTTATAGATAGTTAATTTGTTATTAAATTGATTACATATGGCCATGAATGATACCTCACTCTTACTGTTGAAAAGAAATAAATTTTTTATATTAGTATAGTTCCCATTGTAAATGAATATGTGGATAGATTTTCAAATTATTTACCTCAATTTTTTCCTAATCAGGAGGATGATTTTACTATCGAATTAGTTCCTAAGGAATATCTAATATCAAACCCACCCTTATCGAATAGAATTAGTAGAAAATATGGAATTTAAAAATTATTTTCATGATTTTATATACCAGGGTATTGTTCACCTAAGAACTTCACAATGAGGTGTTTATCCTACATTATTTATTAAAACTAAATATGGTTCAATTATACCTTTCATTGATTATTTATCCCTGATAAACATTACTATTAAAAACAAGAATCATTTTTCTCATTTAGATGATTTCTTTTATTATCTCCACAGAGTATAGTGTTTTTTGAAGATTTATCTTAGGTTAGGGTACTATCTGTTGAAGGTGGATATGGAGTGTATTAAAATGATGATGTTTTGGAATATATATTATCATTGAGAGTTTTTAGTTATGTCTTTTAGGTTTTCAAATTCAAAATATGAATTTATGGATCTTATGAATAGATTTTCCATGATTATTTAGATAACATTGTGGTTGTGTTTATTGATGATATATTAGTATATTATAAAATTCATGAGGATCACAAAAGAATCCTAATGATTTTTTCTAAAATAATTAAATGAAATGTATCTATATATAAAATTTCATAAGTTTGAAAATTAGAAGAAAAAAATTCTTTACTAGGGAATATTGTTTCTCATAATGAAATAATTATAGTCATAGCTTAAAATAAAGTTGTTGACTAATTTTCAAGTCATATAAATTTCACATAGATTGGTGTTATTCTTGTATTAGTCGTTTAATGCCATTATATTTTTGAAAACATTTCCTTTTTGTCTATACCACTAACTAAGATAACTCTAAAAGGATTTGAATTCATCTGGGAGAAAGATTATTATGATAGATTCTAGGAACTGAAAATAAGATTTGTTAATGGTCCAATTTTGTCATATCCCTTCTAAAATGGTGAATTTTTCATCTAAATTGATGCTTCATTGAATGGATACAGTTTTGTTCTCATTTAGAATGATCTAGTTGTTTCTTATGGTTCACATTAACTGAAACCACATGAGCTAAATCATCATACTCATGATCTAGAATTAGATGTTTCAATTTTTAATTTAAAAACTTGTGGCAATCATTTATATAGAGTGAAGTGTGTAACATATATTAATCACAAAATTTTGATGTATATATTCACTTGGAAAGAGTTGAACATGAGGAAGAGAACATGACTAGAACTGATTAAGGATTATTATTTTATAACTTTTTGCCATCCTAGAAAATAAAAAATGCATATGATATACTGGTCCAAAAAGTTAATTCTACATTAACCATGTTACATTAGTAACATTAACCTTTTGTTAATTATTTTATGAATTTTGGCCTAGAAATTTTTCTTTCAATAACTTCAATTATTTTTTTCATGTGTAACTACAATCATCTCTATCAAAAATAAATAACCAATACCATAAGAAAGATCATGTTTTATATGAGATGATACAATTTCTTAAGAATGGAATATTTCTTCATTTTAATGATGATGAATAAGGTGGTATATGATTTATAAAGAGATTATGTGTTCCTTGTGATTCCCAATTAAAGATAGAATTGAGTGAAGCATTTAGTTCCCCATTTTGCATTCATCCTAGAAGCAACAAGATGTACAAATACATTTATTAGTATTATTAGTGGCATTGAATGCAAATAGATACTTTTTAATTTACCATAAAATTTATGAAATGTAATAGGTAACAAAATAATGGTAATTATTGTAGGGTATGATTATTCCTTTTCCAGTTATAGAGTGTAAATTGGAATATATATTGGTGGATTTCATGGTTGTATTTTTAGAGACATATTTGGGTTAATAATAAAATTTATATTATTGTCTACTGACTAACTAAATATTCATATTTCATTGTAATTCAAGATACAATATCCATATATCACCTTTATCAATATACCTAAAAATGATAATAAGGATACATGGGGGTCCACTCTCCATTTTATCTGACTATGACATCAGTTTGACATTTAATTTTTGTAAATTACATTATAACTTTTTCTATAATGAATTAATTTTTTTTAGAACATTTCATCCTTAATTTGAGGGATAGTTTTAGTGGAAAATTCAAAACATGGTTGAAATTGTTTGTTCTTGTTCAATATATTATTAGAGATGTTGGGATCATCAACATTCATTAGTTTAGTTTTATTATAATGATAGGATTTTCAAGTATAATGGTGAAAACTTTTGAGTTATTATATAGAAAGAGGTGTTGGACTACAACATGATTCGATAATGTAGGAAAAAAGAAAAATTTTTATACTATATTTGTAAGAATAAATGGTTGAGAAAGTGAATATAATTAAGTAAAATAAGGTTTTACTTAAAATATTAATTTAAAATATTTAAATTAATTATTTTAAAAAATTGAATTCATTTTTATATAAGTAAATAGAAATTATAAACGGGTTAAATTTTGGTATCTTTAATAAAATATTGATTTTTCAATGAATAAAGATAATAATTTTTTTTGTAAAACTAAATTATATTTTCATTAAATAAAGTAATTTAAAATTTACATAAGATCATAATATAGAATAAGTATCCTTTAATTATATGTAATCTAATTAATTATATAAGAATCATCACAGTATCAGATTTTGGTATAAGTTAATTTATTGACATAACGACACGTTTTTCTAAAAAAAATTATCCCTTAAATTATTCATTTTAAACTTAAATTATATGATATAACATCTATAATAGAATATTGAAAAATGGATTCCATATTTGGAATAAATTGGACCAATTATATTATTTTTTTTATTTATGGTTCATTATGAGTATAATCTGTAGAAAATATAGATCACATCGTTAAGGTTAAATCATGTAATTAATGTCATAAATAAAAATATAAAGACTAAAAATAATATTAATTCATTCCATTAGTTTATTTTATGAGTTGGTTTTCACCATCCTCAATAGAGATTTTAATTTTTGGAATTTAGTTTCATTTTTCTTTGAATATTTCTTATATATGATCTCAAGAAAATATAAACTAAAAATTTTAACACTATTTATATTAATATCTATAATATTTTTTTGATATGGATAAAGAAAATTATGTTTATTTATAGATGAATATTTGAAATATAAATTATTTTGTGTCATGGTAATTTATTTTTATGTTTTAGTGATGAAATAATTAACTTAAATTCTTATGAAACACCGACACAGTGCTTCTGCATGTAGTACAAAAATAAAGTGAATAATTTAAAAAAAATATAAAAAACTATTATTTGATTTATTTTTAGTTTCCCATAAATTATATAGATACAAATAACATATATATAAGTTTTTTATGGATTAGATTCAAATTTTACTATTTTCATATTGTTTTCGAAGTCGAATTAGATGAAGTGCTTTGAAAATGACATTAGTGTTTTTGATAATAAACGAAATTTTATTAAATGATTTAAAATTATTAAAAAAAATAATTATTAAATTAAATGGGGTGTGATTTAAAATATCAAAAATGGTAAATTTATATGTAATTTTTCCTTTTATATTAACATTAATTACATCCAAATAGTAAAAAAACCATAATATCTATGTAACTATTAAAAGGGTTAAGTTGGGGTAGAATAAAGAGATAAAGGTAAGAACATAATATAAATAGGAACACATTTTATTTTAAGATTTTACTTTTACCCATAATGATCCTATAGTAAAAATATATCAACTTTGATCCATTTTATCTTATAATTTTTTTTTATTAATTTAATACTTTATGGAACTCCAAAATTTCCCCTCTCCTCACTTATAAAATAGAACCTCCTCTACTTTATTCTGAATACATTATCAGAATTATTGTTTAAGAAATACCTACCCTAATCCATTCCTAACATCCCGACCCACATTCTATATGTATTATTTTTGGATAATTTCTAACCTTAGAGGGACTGATGAGTAAAGAATATGGGTTCTATAAAGAGAAGGTATAGATTTTAACTGAATGTTTCTATTTTATATTATATCTTAACCCTTTAAAATTATTTTTAATCATGATGAGATAATAAATATAGTTTCCTCCATATAATGAGATTTTTTTACTTTAATTCCAATACCTATATCCATATTGATTTCCATAAAATGTGAACCAAAACTATCATTTGTGTGTACGGTGGACTACCACCTCAAAAACTGATGTAGTTTTATCTTCATCACTTCTAAAAATATATGGATATAATTACGTATTTAATTTGTATATATATTTTTAATTAAATATTCTCCATTCTCTAAAAATAAAACATCATCTATTTTCTTACCTTTATATCCATTTAAAAATGATTACTTTGTTTGTGTGGACATGTGGATTAGCACATCCATGAAGCAATGTTATTTTTTTGTAACCACATCACATGGATACTACATATAATTGTATTTAATGATAAAATATTATATTTATTATATAATAATAATTCTATAAATATAAAATAATAATTAACTTTTTTCAATCATGATTGTTGAAAAATTGAAACATTACTCATGCATACATATGGCCTACCATCTCCATGATTATAATGTAATTAATTTTTTATCCATTAATACTGATTAGTTTTGATAGTACAATTGAAATATAAAAATTATAATTATATCATGAATATTATTTTAGGGATTTTGGAAGAGTGACCTCTTTGTCCATTGATAACCTACAAAATTCATTTTTGGATATGTGAGATGAATATTATCAAAACCTCTAACAAGAATTTAAATGATTATGTAATTGAACATGTCATATAAATAAATATGAGATAAAATTAAATTCAAAAAAAATTAATATAGTAAATAATTACCATAAATTTATTATTCAGGAAGATAAAGAACATAAATGATGATAAAAACTCATGTTAAGGGACACTTTAACTTAATACCTCTTTTAAATTGTTTTACATATTTATTTTTTAAATCATTTTATTCTATATATTTATTCTTAACATTATATTTCTATTTATTTATATGGAAATAAAATAAGTATAAATTACATTTCACATCACTTTTTTAATTTTATTCAATATGTTTTTAAAGGAATATTTGTATGTATTTTATACGGAATGTTTTGACTATCTTTACAAAAAGGAAAAATGAATGTTCTCTTTTAACATATATAATATCGATGGATTTTACATCTGTTGAAAACATTATTTTATGTTTTTTCTTTTATATAATTCCTTGTTTTATTCAAATAATGTACATTCCTTCCTTTATTATTTGTATTTTTTTGAAAAAGGATTTGTATCAAGAAAATGAATTTAAATAACTGAAAATGTATTGTCCATGGGTTCAAAATATTTTTTCAAAGTTTTTATAATGAAGAGGTATGATAATAAGAATTATTATTAATGATATGTTACTTTATAATTATATATGAAGAATGGTGAGTTTGATACAATTTATACAACAAGTGATAAAAAATTATCTAATGGGTTAGCTTGATATAAATTATAAGACGGGTGATCCCAATATATATCTACAATTAATTGGGTACTATTCCTTATCTTCGAAGGAAAGGAGTGAGTTAAATGGTGATGTTTATCCTATGGAATTAATTGGATCAATTTAATTCTAAAACTTGTTTATCATGGGTTGTAAATAAAATTCTATAATTTTTGAAAAAAGAGTTTATATTTTCATTTTTTTGTTTTAAAGTATTTATTTGAGTAAAAAGTTGGAGTATTTTATATTGATATGATTTATTTCTTAGGATCATAGAATATTGTAATAATGGAAAAATATTTATTAGTTTACATGGTTTTCACGAGGCTTGAAGATATATTTTCTTTAATATTCCTTACTGAACTTTTTGTGATCATCCCAAATTTTCAAATGTTTTTCCATAGGTTCTAAGGATGAGTAATAAAAAATAAGAAGTCATTTTAAAATTAATGAAACATTTTCATGAGAAGAAAACTGGTTTTATTTTAATTTTTTTACTATGGGAAAAATTGATACAAAGTAGAACTATTGACTTTGATATATTTGGATTTTGTTATTTAAGAGTTATTGCTAAATTATCTAAAATCTAAACCTAAGAGATCTTTGGTAATGAATGAATTTTAAATCTATTCTAAAGGCACTATATTTTATAATTTTTAACCCTAAGTCCTAATATTTAGATTTTACCTCTACCTTACTAAAACACACATTAACATATATTATTTCTTCTTCTTCTTCCCAAAGAGTTTATAGTTCCAATAGATAAATCTTATCTTCTATTAGAGTTTTCTACTATATCTTATATTCCCAATAACACACACACACTTCACTATATAAACTAATTCTTATTATTTTCTTTTCTATCTCGACGATATGCTTAATTTTATCACATACATGGCTTCAAACATTAAATGTGTCCTCTTATTTAAGTATTCCATATGTAGAGTATATAAATTGTTATCATGGATAATTCCAATTTAATCATTATAATATTACTAACATTGGGTTCCCATGATATTTCAAGGACTATTTTTTAACTCAAAGGATATTATAAGAATAACCTTATTAAATAATCCTCACATGGATATTATTTGAATATTTATTTTATTTTATAGATGGATTAGCTTCACCTTCTTCCTCATAAGTACGACTATAAAATCTACCCTTCCATATTCTTTACAGGCTATATAAAAAAGACACAATAATAATAGTTGGTGGCATGGGTTCTTCATCCTATGTTATGGATACTTCTTATTTTAGTACGATATATCCTTTTCAAATCCTATAAAAAAGGATTGAGTCTATACATAGTAGTATCATCTCATAACACTTCCTTTTTGTGTTTTCATTAATATTCAAAACTAAATTTATTCATTATGAATATCATTCAATTAATCTAATTCAATATTTGGATTTAATTATGTATTTTGATATCTTAATTAATATTAGAACATAAATCAAAACTCAAGAATATTCTAATTTTAATTTCATCAGAATTAATAAAATTTTGAAACTCTATTTATCATCTTTATTTAATCATTCCATTCAATGGATGAATATCACGTAAAATTAATTTTATAATTATTTATTCATACACTTTTCTTATGGTTTTTTATGTTTATATTGTTGGATAATATCTCTCATATCATCTCAGATAATTTTGTTCTTCTTATATTAAAATATGGGAGTATGGTTTTTTCAATAAATAGAAATTAAAATTTTTATAAACCTAGCATGAAACTTACACTTAGCAGGTCACATGTATGTTAAGCTATAATATAACATTCCCAACTCTAGTAACCCAAAGTTTTTTTTATTCTTCATTATGTAGTCATAGATACAATCGTTTAAATACCCAAGGATGGATTGGTTTATTAGTCATGGAAAACTATATACATACATGATACAAATTTTAAATTGAAAATAAAATATAACCATAAAGAATATAATGGTATGAATCCATGAACAATCTACAATTATTCTTCTTCATATCCTTTGGAATAGAAAAAATAAATTGTGAGCTGAAATGATCAGTAAGGGTTACGTACACTAGATTATATCATGATTAAATAATATATAATAAATATTGTATGGTAAATTTCATGAAAACATTCCATTTAATCAACAACACGATCATGAAATAATTCCATAGTTAATATCAGTACATTAATCTCATTGATACTTTAATTATCAATGAAGGAATTTTACACTATTAGATTTTATGATCTCATATATCATGATATCTGTACCATCGCTACTGTCATCTAAGATATTTTAAAACTATAGGTAAATAACCATTTAATTTATCTAACTAATTTGTCTCATGAGATATATCGATGTAACAAGGGGATATATAATTTTGTGCCCCAACAGTCACAAAAACTCCAATAAATTCCTCATATATCGAATATTTGATTTAATTCATTAACAATATGCATAATTGAAAAATATCCACTTTGAGTAAAGAATACAAAATGTAAATATTTCCTTAGTCAATCAAACAACTTTAAAAGTAAAAAAATGTATATAGAAATGGTATACGATTTATGGAATAATCATATTAATTATACAAATTATATGAATATTTAAGGGAAATTTAATGTTCAAATATCACAATAAATTGAATGTTTCAAGAGAAAGTTATTAACCACAAAATTATTAAGTGATAGAAAATGGATGAAATTTTATTAGGAATACATGTTTTGAAATAAATTCACATCATTTTAAGAATAAATGAAATTTAATAAGAATTATTTTTTAAAATATATTTCATGGAAATAATTTTTAAATAGATTAAAATAATCTAAAGATTTTGAAATGGTTATGGTAGCTGGAAGGTTTGTTAAATTCTAATAAGTTAGAAAAACATTCCATTTGAATTATTTAATAAATGATGAAAATAACCCCTTTTCAAAAAACATTAGATATATTTATCTTTAATAAAATTAGAAAGTTATTGTTGACATTAAATATAATTTATAAATATATTATTTAAATAAAAAAGAGTTTTGTAAAACAAATTTCAAAAATATGTACATAGAAAATAATATTCCTAATCAAGAAGAGAAGTAATATTAGTTTTTGTTTTAAACATTCATCTTCAAAAATGACTCGAATTGAATAATTAATCTTTGTTAATAATTATATATTAATTTTAAAAAAATAAAATGTGAAATATATACACCATATATTATTAAATAGGCTGATATTACCAAATATGTCTCGATGAAGTGGAAATTGGGGAAAAATCCCTTACCCAAGTTCTGACTCCTCACATATTCTCTTTATCTTCATCAATAATAAACGTATGATAACTATTTAGTTTATTTAGGATATTTTTAATGTTTATTATTCATTTTATTTTATTTATAACATTTTCACATTTATTTAAATAATTAATTATGTTCATTTCATATGTTTTGATGATATTCAGTTTATATGTCCAAAATGGATTCGGTAGGTTTACTGTGGTAAAAGAGGTCATTTTTTCAATAATCTAAAAAAATATTAATGATTAATTAATTATCATGTTATAAATAAATTATAATTTTAAAACAAACCAGTATTTTTAGTTATGGTAAAACTAAATCGGTTATAATCATGGAGATATGGAGCCATATGTACGCTTCAATTTTGTTTTTCATTTTTCAAACACCGCGATAGAAAGAAAGATAATATTAGTTTGTCTTCCCATAATGATAATTATATCATGATTATGAAATATGTTATTTAAATAAAATTATATATACTATAAATGTGATGTGGCTGTGAAAAATAAATCAAATCTCTTAACAGAGGTGGTTGTCCACATGTGTGCATGAATAACGTTACCATTTTTCAAAAAATGGAAAGGAACAAAAATATGTGATTATTTAATTTTTAATAATGATAAATATTTCATAGATATCATATATATAACTTAAATACATTATTATAACTTTCTGTGAGAGCCATTGATGGAAAATTATTTACATCGGTTCGCGAGGTAGTAGTTCGTTGTACACAAGAAATGACAGTTTTGTTTCCCATTTGATGGAAGAGAAGATTTATATAGTTTATGAAATTATAAGAATAAAATAATAAAATATATGATTTAATAATTTTATTATATTTTTGTGGTTGAATATTATTATAGGTGGTGGAATAATAAATAAAACAACAATACTCAGTGAAGAATAGTACCCCTTCTTTGGACAACCTATATAGGATTATATCTAAAGCCTTACTAGACTAGATTTATGTTAAATACATTTCTTATAGGATGTGGGGATGAATATAGGGAATGTACTTGGGGAGTTATTTTTAAAACCAAAAGGGTTTTGATTTGTGAAGGAAATATGAGAGGAGGTTTCCTTTTAAACGCACAGGCATGGACACATTGATAATTTTTTAAAGTATTAAATTAATATAAAATAATTTCAAAATTAAAATGGATAAAACATATTTAAATAAAATATAAAATTTTAATGTGTATAAATACTATACTATTATTGGTTTCTATCATTTAAGGGTCAATAATGTTACAATAAAATCAAAAAAATTCCCATAAATGGATCATGGTTAATTTTTAAAACATATCACATTCATTTGGATGATTATAATAATTTTATGAATTTTAAATAATTAAATAAAATATTATTTATTATAAAAAAATTAATTTAATTTTTAAAACTATTAATTTAATTTGACTTTAAATAAATTAAGTAAAAGATAGAATTTAAATCTAATCCTTCAGCACATCACTAAAATTTTATAGTCATCTAGAAATATAAATGGACACATTAATTCTGTAAAATTATATTACTTTTTGCAACACTTTAAGATTTCTAGAAGACAAAAATGGGGTTTGATAGAGTATATGATGCACGACACTGATATTACACAATAATATAACTCCTTGATACATTTTTAGATACTTATCTATAATAAATTCAATATCTTAGTATACTTGTGATTCACACAACAATGGGTTAAAACAAAACACCATACTTTATTAAAATATTATTATTTAAAATGTGGATATTATAACCTAGTGGTTAAGTTGGCGAGTACGAATTCTAATAACCAAATTGTTGAATTTATATGTTTTCCATATGAAAAAGAATTTATTGGTTACATATTTATTAGAAACAAAATAATAATCATATGAATGAAAAAAAAGCTTTTTGAAGAACTGTATTTTATTAAAATGTAGTTTAGTCGTGCTTTGGGCACATAATTTCAAATTAATTTTTTTTTCACTTTTAGAAAACATACTAAAAAATAATAATTTTTGAAAATTAAATTCCATGATTATCCTTGGGATAAATTTCTATAATTTGATGCGGAGATAAATTTATTGATTAATAGTGAAAAAAACTAATTTTTTAAGACATACATGTTTTTATATTGTTTATAAAGATCAATTATAAATTAAATTGTTTTTAAAGTAATATTTCATTAATTACATTAAAATTTAAATAATTTAAGTTATTTTATTAAATTTCATATATAACTATGATATAAAAATATTTTATACTATTGAAACATTTTGATTGGAAAATATATTTTTTAGACGCGTCAGTGGGTTTAATTTTAAAATGAATTCTACCACATCAATGAATTTAATTTGAAAAAATTTATTCCATGTTTGGAATAAAATTAATTAATTTCATATAATAAGGTTATCATATATTTGGACCATTATAAATTGTTAAACCAGTATAAACTAATTACCATGATTAAGTTAAAAGCAACATTATTGGGGGTTAAACTTAAAAGATAAGGGTAAATAATGGCATAAGACATGTCCAACTCAAATTTAATGGCCAAATTTATAACATATAAAAAATTATATTTATAATGGACAAGTTCTAATCCATTTTTAATATCAAAATCAAGGGTACACATTATTCATTTCAAAAATTCTATTTGTGTCCTCTCCCCCACTTATAAAAGGCCTCTCTCTCCCTTCACATTTTCACACCACTAAATCCCCTTATCTTGACCAGTACAAAAAAAAATCCCCAAAACCCTTTTCAAAATAATTTAGATACTTTTCTTCCATGAAGAAAAACCCTAGGGTTCTTAAGAGGAGATCCAAATGATGTTTCTCTAAGAGAATGTAATTTTCTTAACAATGCACTTTCATTTTCTTTATTTGTTTCAACAATAAATTATTTATTAATACTTACAAGATAATAAAACTAAAATATAACATATAAATATATTTAATTATTTTTATATAATAATATTTATCCATCTACTCATCCATCAAGTGTGAAAAAAATCGTAGATCGTGTGATGGAAGAGTACCACTTCGCGAGCCATTGTATCTTACTTCCCATTAACACGTCAAACAGTTGTATATAATAGTATATTTAATATATATATATATATAATATTTATTAAACTATTATAATCATGGATCTATAATATCTTATATACCATCTTACTTTCCATTCTGTTCAAAATTTGTTAACATCGCTCGGGTGTACGATGGACTAACTCCTCGTGAAGCGATGTGGTTCATTTTTTACTTATGATTTACATTGAAAGTAATAAAGTTGATTTAATTAATATATATGATGTATATAATATTATATAGATTATTTAAAATTAATACACCATTCACTTTCTTACACTTTCAATCGTTAATGGAATTCTATCATTGATCGTGCATATGTGCGACTGACCATCTTCACAAAGAGATGTGATTCATGTACCATGAATAGTGATGAAGAATGATTATAAAAAATTATTTTAATGATTAAATACTATATTAATAACCATATTATAATTATTGAGTATGATTTATTTATATCCTATTCATATTAACTAAAAATTTCAAGTTAAAACATGTATGAAAAAAAGATATGTAACACCCAAAACAATAGTAACAATGATAGATTAATAATGAACGGGTGACAAGAACTTAAAAAATAATTGTATATGAAATTTTAAATAATAATATGTTTCTATTATAAATAAATAAAACTATTAAAACCATTATACAAGAGGTTGCAATGCGTTCAAACAAAAGGAAGTGGGAGGTATGAGTCTTTCTCTCAATTTCCCTTCATTGAGAAATATTGAAATATTATAAACACGTTTTATTTTATACAGTATATATACTACCCCATATTAATATAAAATCATGATAATTTATTTTATTTTAATATTTAATTTTAATTATTTAATTTATGTGAAATTTACTAATAAGTTACCAAGGGATAAAGAATTTTTTAACTCAATTTATTTTCATTGGATAATATTACTTCTTAATTATAACTGACATTCTAAGATTATATGTGTAACGAATTTTTAGTAAATTATCTTTTATATCCATAAATTTTAATTGTATTTATATTTTTTATAGATAATATATTCATTTTTAAATTCTCTATTTGACGTTATGATCCTTCTAAGGGTTTATTTCATTATCACATTGTAATCTGGATTATTAATGCTTCAATTTACACTGAAGTAAATTATTTGATCAATAGATATAAAACCCTTTTATTTTATTATCCTATAGTTATTTATGATGTTTTCAAGTAATAGTACGTTTTTTACACTCCTTTTCAAATGATTGAGAAATTTTTTTAATGAAATGTGATTTCATTTTTCTCTTCGGTAGAAAATAACTTCTCATCCAAAAACTTGTTTTCAATAATGTATTCAAAAGACTTTCTAAATAAAAAATTATTAAATACATTTTTATGTATGTTAAAATTTTTACATTATTTTATAAATTTAATATTCACATCTTTTTCTATATAATTCCAATTTGGGTTTTACTAAAAAACTGAAACATAACTTTTTCTTAAATTATACGACATGTATGGAATTTACCTTTGTCATGTTCATGAAATGTTTTAGCAATTATATTATATTTTTCAAATAAAAATTTCTAACAAAATTATTATATAAATATTTTTATACCTTTTATTTTTAAAAATATTTTCATATTAAAAAAGACATTTTCATTAAGAATGTTATTAAGAACATTGTTATGTTATTTCTACTCATCAAAGACAACAACAATTTATTTTACTTATAATTTCCTAGGGATATGATGTATTAATACCATCCTTATTCATTTTATGGATGGTTTATGATCATATTCACAATGTAATGTAATGAAAATCACTTTTTAGATTCATTTTTGTAGTAATTAAATTTCCATCGTGTTGGAATCCTCATGTATTAATCATGTTTTAATGATCACAAATCTTTTTACTGTTTACAAATCTCCTTACTGTTTACAAATATCCTTTATATTTTCAAATCTTATTACTGATAAAAAATATCACATATCTTATTACTCATGTGTATTTATGTTTCAAGTTGTCTTATACTTTAAAATAGTTAAGCTCAATCTATTTTATGCATATTATTGTTTACGTATAAATATAGTTATTTGTATAAGTATAAGACACCGTGAAGATTGACACAGTAAGTCAGACACTGTGAGCAAGAAACAGACACAGTAAACAGAAACACTGAGGCAAACATTGTGAAGCCTAAGTCTCAGACACTGTGACCAATGAGACACCGTGAACAGTCATCTAGACACCGTGACTCAGACACTGTGAAGGACATACCGTGAAGGACACACCATGAAATGAAGACACCGTGAAGGACACACCATGAGAAAGACACCGTGAGTGACACACCATGAGCAAGACACCGTGAGCGACACACCGTGAAATACATATCGTGAAAGAGACACCGTTTTTATAACTACTGTGACACTGTTTATTAGCCTTTTTTTCAATATTATTTAAATATTACTAATGGTCATATTTGATGTTTTTAATGCAATTAATGATATTTAATGATAGTTTTTGGTCTGTCCAGAAACTGTACCTTGTACCTATGAAAAGGTAATCATTCTATTGTCAGAGCTCAAAGAATATAAGGAAGATTGAGAAGCAGTAGAGAAAAAAAAGAACATACGTACGTGACAAGAGAAACACGCAAGTGCACTGTACTGAACAGAAGAGAAATCTTGAGCATAACTGAAGAACACATTGCATGATCTTTAAAGAACTCTCATGCGTGCAATCCAACTCAACTGAGGAACACACAAAGAATCAAGAGAACATCTTCACTCATGGAAGAACACAAGCTGGCCCACAACACTCTATTTTTCAACAGAAAAACCAGACAAGGACTCAAAAGCATTTCTGCTGAATCAAATGAGTCCAGAGTTTCACTACCAATCACTAGAGCTTTTCTAAACTCATTCATACTTACTCTTAGTGATTATTTGGTTTACTTTTGAGAAGAGTGTGTACCCTGTTTATTTTACACACACACTGTCTCCTGTGATGAACTAGAGGATTTCTAAATCCTCACTCACATCTGTTTTATCTCTTGTGTTTCCCACTGAGGGTAGTGGTAGAGGTCAAGTAGGACATGGAAAGCCTATGTTCTGTTGTCTTTATTTTTCCCACGAATAACTGTGGTAGAGGTCTGAGTACCTGGAGAGTTTGTAAACTTTTGTTAACCCCGATCCAGGGTGTGGATCAAATTTATATATAAATTTGAGAGGACTAAGTCTCGACTTAAGACTGAACCTCTTGGTTATATCTGCTGTTCATTATTAGATTAAGCTTAAAGTATACAATATCTAATTTATATTCTGCTGATAATTACTTTGAAATTCAAAACTATTTTCAAGTTACTTTGATAGTTAATCTAGCAAGTGTTTGTAACTATTGTAAATCAGTATATTAGTTTTAAAAGCTAATTTAATCTTCTGATTAAATTAACTGAGAACTAATCAATATTTGAGAACCTAATTGAACCTTTACAGTTTTACAAATTCACTACAGTTTAACTTGTGTTATAAATTGGGGTATTTTAATAGAAATATTTTTAAACAAAATTTTTAATAAGAACTCAATTCACCCCCCTCTTGAGTGTCCACTCCGACCAACATTTGATATCAGAGGTAGTTTTTATTAATAAAGGTTTTAAAAAAATTCTATTTTTGAACTATGATTTTAGTTGCATCTTTAAAGATCTTAAATTTCAGTTAATTATAAATTTTATCTCTTTAAATTTACTTTATAAAATATAGCTATGGACAATAGACTAAAAGGTGCTGCTACCAACATGCCACCTTTCGTAAATGGTAAAAATTATTCCCAGTGGAATCTTAAAATGAAAATTCATTTTGAAAGTTTGGGTTTTGATATCTGGACTGCAGTAGAGACTCAATATAAAATTCCAGAAACTGAAAGAACAACTTGGGATGAACTTAAAAAGACTGCTTACAATAATAATTGTAAAGCTATGAATGCCCTGTACTGTGCTCTAGGAGATGAGTAATTTAATAGAATATATGCTGGTAAAACTTCTTATGAAATTTGGGATACCTTGGGTGTTTCTCATAAAGGAACAACCAATGTTAAAGAAATGAGATTAAACACTTATACTATTAAATATGATAATTGTAAAATGAAGACTGATGAACCTATCTCTAAAATGTATCTCAGGTTTAATGAGATTTTCAACACTATGAGCTCACTTGGAAAGGCTATTACAGCAAAGGAACAAATCATGAGAATATTGAGATGTCTACTGGACCAATGGATAGGCACTTCTATTTCAATAAGAGAGTCATGTGACACTGGTGCTCTTCCTGTCAAAGAGATTATTGGTAAGCTTATGATGTATGAGGAAGAACTCAAGGTGAATAAAGAGGAAGACAATGAACCTAAAAGGAAGTCAGTGGCATTTAAGTCTACTACTTCAAAGAGAAAGGACAAGGAGAAAACTCACATTCTTACTGAAATCTCAACAAGTGGAAGTTCAGAATCTGACAGTGATGTAGAAATGGATCAAATAGCTAGAATATTTAAGAAATTATATAGGAAGAAGAAATTATTCAGAAAATAAAACTACAAAGGTAAATATGACAACAAAGGACACTTGAAGAAATATTGGAAGAAAGCTGATAAGAGTGATGAAGTTATATGCTATGAATTCAAGAGAAAAGGTCACATTAAAGCAGACTGCCCAAAATTTAAGTTCAAGAAGAAACATGACTACACGGACAACAATTATAAGAAAACAATGAAAGAAAATTGGAGTGATTTATAAGACACTTCAAGTGATTTTTATTCTTCTAATGATGAAGATTCTCATAAATCAAACATGTGTTTTATGACAAACACCTCTGAGGTAACACTAGACCCTCCTGCTTTAAATTCATAATATTTTGGAGTTGATTATGATTCTGATTTTGAATATGAAAACATGTCTAGTGAGGAAATGTTTGAATATTGTAACATGCTAGAAGAAACATGTAATGAACTTAAGGACAAATATAATTCATTTAAGAAACAACATTCTCTCACTACCAATGTTAAATCTGCCTTTGATATAGAAAAGGAAATGAATGCTCAACTGTTGAAGGAAAATACTGAACTGAAAATGTCTAATGAGCAACTGAGAAAGGAATTAGAAAAATTCAAAAATGGAAAGAACAATATAACTCAAATTATAGGTAAAAAAGTGGCACCAAAGTATACTACCGGTTCGGGATACCGACCTGGACAGAGACAGTTTACCAAAATTAGATTTATTCCTAAATCTGGAAAAATTATGCTAGTTCGAGTTCTAGAAATTCATATGATTCAACTGGTTACTCACATAGTTATATATCAAATAGAGTTTATCTGTCAAAATATGTTGAATCTATTAATTATATGAGACCCATAAGACAAATTTGGGTACCTAAATATTTAATTGCTAACCTGTCTGGACCCAAGAAGATTTGGGCACC
This sequence comes from Viscum album, assembly GCA_963277665.1. Taxonomy (NCBI): domain Eukaryota; kingdom Viridiplantae; phylum Streptophyta; class Magnoliopsida; order Santalales; family Viscaceae; genus Viscum; species Viscum album. The sequence continues at coordinate 355,950 of CAUJRU010000497.1, forward strand.
AAAATCATTCTCTATTTAAAACTATTTTGTAGGAAACCTCTTTAAAGAGTTCCTATAGTAAAACATGGTATTTGGACAGTGGATGTGCAAGGCACATTTCTAGAGATTATTCATTCTACAAGAGATTAATAAAGGTTGATGGAGGCTATGTCACCTTTGGTGATAATTCTAAAGGAAAGATCATCGGCCTATGCCAAATTGGTAACAATAACTCAGTTCTAATTTCTAAAGTTTTATTTGTTGATGGATTTAAATACAATATGTTATGTATTTCTTAGTTATGTGATGATGGATTTAATGTTAAGTTTGAAAATGATTCTTGTAATGTTTTTAATTCTAATAATGTTTTAGTATTTTCTGCTTTGAGAAATGAAAATGTTTATGAAGTTGATTTAAATTATTTAGCTAAACAAAAAATTACTTGTTTAAATGATTTTTATAAAGAATCTTGGATTTGGAATAGAATATTAGGACACTGTAATATACATTCACATAGAAAATTGACTAGGAAGAACTTAATTAGAGACTTAACCAAACTTGAGTTTCCAAATGAAAAAGTTTGTAATCCCTATCAAAAGGGAAAGCAACACAAAATCTCTTTCAAACCAAAGAAAGAAGTGTCAACTTCTCAAACTGTCGAGTTAGTTCACATGGACTTGTTTGGACCTTCAAGTGTTTCTAGTTTAAATGTGAAGCACTATGTGTATGTCTTAGTAGATGACTTTTCTAGATATACTTGGGTATACTTCTTAGCTCACAAAAGTGAAGCTTGTTCTTACTTTATTAAATACTCCAAGTCTGTAGAAAACCTTAGTGGACTTAAGATTAAGACCTTGAGAAGTGATCATGGCCATGAGTTTGAAAATCAAGAGTTTGAATCTTATTGCTCACACAATGGCTATAATAAAAAATTTTCTACCCCTAGGACACCTCAACAAAATGGTGTATTAGAAAGAAGAAATAGAACCCTGTAAGAAATTTCAAGGACTATGCTCAATGAGTATGACCTTCCTATTTACTTTTGGGCTAAAGCTGTAAATAAAGCTTGTTATATCGACAATAGAGTCTTAGTTAGACCTGTTCTCAAAAAGACCCCTTATGAACTGTGGAACAATAGGAAACCTAAAGTTAGCTACTTTAGAGTCTTTGGTTTCAAAGTATTTATTCTTAATACCAAGGATAATCTTGACAAATTTGCATCCAAAAGTGATGAAGGAATCTTTTTAGGGTATTCTATAACTAGAAAAGCTTATAGGGTTTTCAATAAAAGAACCAAGTGTGTGGAAGAATCTGTTCACATCAAATTTGATGAAACTGATCCACATGAACCTAAGCCTTCTCTTGAAAATCTTGAAGAAGATTTGTCTTTTCTAAACCTTAATGATAAATTAAATGAACCTTCTGTAAAGACAACCAGTTCTAGAAATATTTTAGAATCTGCTTCTAATGAACCAGAACCTAGAGAAGATACTGTAATTTTTAGTCTTACCTTTACTAGAACAACTAGGATTCTAAAGAATCATCCTTTAGATACTGTTGTAGGAAATCTGGATAGAGGGACACAGACTAAAACTTATCTTAGAAATCTGGTTGAACATCAAGCCTTCTTGTCATAGTTTGAACCTAAAAACATTGATGATCCTATTAATGATGAATGCTGGGTAATTTCTATGCCAGAAGAACTTAATCAGTTTGAAAGAAATAACGTTTGGAAACTAGTATAAATACACAAGGACACTTTTTTCATAGGCACTAAATGGGTGTTTAGAAATGAAGTAGATGAAGCTGGAAACATAGTTATAAACAAGGCTAGGTTAGTTGCACAAGGCTATAGTCAAGAAGGAATTGACTATGAGGAGACTTTTTCTCCAGTAGCCAGACTTGAAGCCATTAGAATTCTACTTGTTTATACTGCACATATGAATTTCAAACTATATCAAATGGATATCAAGAGTGCATTATTAAATGGGTATATAGCTGAGGATGTTTTTGTTGAACAACCCCTAGATTTACAAACCCTCATTTTCTAAATCATATTTTCAAATTATCAAAAGATTTATATGGTTTAAAGAAATCTCCAAGAGCTTGGTATGATAGATTATGTACTTTTCTAATTTCTAAAGGTTTTACAAAAGGAATATCTAATCCTACTCTCTTTATAAAACAAATTTCTAAAGATGTTTTAGTTGTTAAAATTTATGTAGATGATATTATTTTTAGATGTTCAAAAAATTCATTATGTATTTATTTCTCTAAAATGATGCAAAACGAATTTGAAATGAGTTTAATGGGTGAACTAAAATTCTTTATTGGATTTAAAATCTTTCAAAATAATGATGGGATTGTTTTAACTCAAAGTAAATATACTAGATATCTTTTAAAACATTTTGGATTGGATAAAACTAAAAGTAGTGACACTCCCATGAGTACCAACTGTAAGTTGGATCTTGATGGAGATGGAAAATCTATTGATCAAACCACTTATAGAGGAATGATTTGATGTCTACTCTACTTAACTTCTAGCCGTCCTGATATTATGTTTAGTGTGTGTATGTGTGCTCATTTTCAAGAAAACCCTAAATAATCACATTTAAATGCTGTAAAAAGAATTTTCAAATACCTCAAGCATACACCCAATCTAGGATTGTTCTATGTAAAAGGACAATCATTTGAACTAGTTAGTTATTCTGATGGTGATTTTGCTGGATGTAAGCTAGATAGAAAAATCACCTCTGGAACATGTCACCTTTTAGGCAAGTCACTAGTATCATGGTGTAGTAAGAAACAAAATTCTGTTGCATTATCTACTGCATAAGCTGAATACATAGTTTCTGGAAGTTTTTGTGCACAAATTTTTTGGATGAAACACACATTACTAGACTATGGATATCAATTCAGACATGTACCAATAAATTGTGACAACACAAGTGCTATTAACATTTCAAAAAATCCTGTTTCACATTCTAGGACAAAACATATTGATGTAAGACATCACTTTTTAAGGGATCATTATCAAAAAGGTGATATCACTTTGGAATTCATTGGTACTGAATATCAACTTGCTGATATATTTACTAAACCATTAAATTCTGAGAGATTATACCACATCATACATGATCATGGCATGATCAATCTCAAATAAATATCTTACTGGTCCTACTGTTTAATATTGTGCTATAAATTACTTTACTATTTCATGCTCACTATTTCTGGGTTATTGTCTCATGTTTACGGTCTCACAGTTAACACTCTGTGTTCATGGTCTGTCACTGTCTCACCATGACTAAATAGTTTACTCACTATCTCACTGTGACTAAACAGAACACTCACTGTCTCACTGTGATGACCACTAACTGTCTCACCATGACGACCTCTCATCCTCTCACCGTAAATAATACTCATGGTCTCACCATGAAGATTATTTATGTATTTTTTAACCCGTATCACGATAATTTTTATTTCATCGGTATTTCCTTTCCTGCATTTTTATTTTTGTGACGTTTGACATTCCCAAATGATAAAACATAAGGGTTTCACTCGATTCCTCACCCGAGCTCTCTCCTGAACTTTCTCAACCTTGCAAACCTTCTCTTATTCTACCTCGCCCAAACCTTCAGTTGATTCCAAGGATGAAGTGTCCATCTTCAACCTCATCTGAGAAGCACCGCTCTATGAAACAAAAGAGGACACTGAAGCTTGCACCCGAAGGACCCCTAAATCCTAACCTAGTAAGCTGTACTATTTCTCCTGAGAAGGAAATCTGACCTGAGTGGATTTTGTCTAGAAAGTCTTTAGTCCTGAAAGTATTAAGAGAACACAGATAGATCAAATGGTTCTCGAGGAAGGATAGACCTATTTACCCAAGGTTGGTTGCATAGTTCTATCATTATGTAAAGTTTTCTTTTGAGGCTGGAGAAAGCTATATGGTAACAAGCTGGATCAATGGAAAAAAATTATCATTCTCTTTGAGGATATGGGATGCATTCTTAAGGATTCCTCATGAAGGGATTTGTGATGATTACCAAAGAGACCCTCCTCCTACAACCGACATCTTTGACCTAGATAATGCCTTGGAAATTTTAACTGGAAATGGAACCAAGAGAAGGGCCATAGATTCTGAATTGGATGGGGAGACAAGGTTACTATTTAAGATTCTTCAAAATTTAATCAGTACAAGGAAATGAGACTTTGATGTCTTAAAGTATCAGGATGTATTTATGATTCATCTGATGAAGAAGGGCCATAAGATAAATCTGTGCAAATATATCATTCACCATATGTGTGAATTGATTAAGGTTACTTCCAAATCCACTTCCCTAGTTTTACTCAAGGATGATTTTGGATATGTTAGTTTCCAAGGGAGTAGTTGGACCAAATGAAGAAAATCTTGTGGATTTTGAGTATTGTTTATCCAAGCCTACCATCAGAAGGATGAAGATAAACTAGAACCCCTGGAAGAAGCAGTGGGTTGAAGATAATGAAAAGGTTTATGAAAAGTTTAATCCTGTGGATTATCCTACAAGGCCTAAAAACATTAATGATCCTAGTTTGGAACTAAATGAGGTGGATGAGTATCCAAAAGAGGAAGAAGAAAAAGAAGAGGCATCTAGAGTACCTCATAGAGGAGAGGCTGAAATACCTCATGAGGAAGAAGCTCCTGTTGAGAAAGAAAGGACTGCTATTCCTGCTGAAGTTTCAAGAGAAGAGGTTGTTGTTGAGAAAGAAAGGACTATTGGTCCTTCTATTGTGCTTGAAGAAAAAGTACCTCCTACCCATGTTAATCAAGAATCCCAATATGAAGCTGTAAGAGAGTTAGTTGTTTCTGAATCTGAGCAGCAAGCCATGGAACAGGCTGTAGTGACAGATCCTGTTGTAGAAGAACTCCCTGCAATGGAAGAAGAAAATCTAGAACAACTCCCTACTGAAAATGAATCAAGTTTGGAAGCTCTACCTGAGGAACAGTCTGTTCCTGAGTACATACCATCTGGTGAAGAGAGGATGGAAATTTCCTTTCAGTTGGAAAAGCAAGAAATGGATGAGGAGATTAAAGATGATCCTATGAATCTTAACCTAGTTCCCGAGCCTTAAGAATCTAAAATGGAAGTACATTTTGAGGGGGAGGAACCTAAAAATCTTGATATTGATGAAGCCGAGCTTGGTGATGCATCTCCTCCAACTGAGTCATAATTTGTATATACTCGATATGAATTTCTCGGCTTCTATGATGTGAGTTAATCACAAAAAGTGACTGTACCTGGACATGAACTTTCTTCTCTGTTTCGATTGAAGTCAGTCTCACACCCTGAACCTCAACCTGAACCCGAAACTGAAGCTGAAACTGATCCTGAAACTAAATCTGAACCTCAACAAGAACCTGAACCAGCACCTGTACCTCCACCTTCACCTGCACCTTTACCTAATGAGAAATATTTTGTAAGTAAGGATGATTTGAAAATATTTGTAGAGACAATCTTAGTAGGAGTGGAGAAGATCTTATCCTCTCAACCTCGTCCTATGACTCAACTAAGTCAGGAAGATGACTTGATTATTTTGGAAAATATTATTTTGCACATTCAACCCAGGATGATCCATGAAATTCAAGAAGTAATAGTTGAAAACAAATTGCTTAGTGCTGATGTTGCAACTTTGAAAAGTATGGTAGCAGACATGCAGAAAGAACTGTCTTCAAGATCAGAGCCTGTTCCTACTCTTGCACATGTTGTTACTTCTCCTGAACCTACTGTTTCCAACATTTCTCGAGATATCATATCTCAGGTTCATCCATACCTTCTGTCTTTTGATGAAAAGATTGGATAAAGTCACACTTAGATGTTGCAACACATGAGAGAGATAGTGGAGAAATTGAATAAGCTTACAGATGAATACACTGGTTGTATTCACAAGATATTGAAACAACTCAAAACTCTAACCGTAGCTGTCAAGGCTTCTCCTTCCTCTGGTCAGACCTCCACACCTTCGTTGGATGATTCTCTGATCAGATCTTTAATCAAGGAAGAGATTCATAATACCTTCAGTGGTTTTGATTTGAATCATTTATCTAAAGTTGCAAAGAACAGTGATGCTCAATAGGAGATCACCAAGAAGATAGATTTTTATCTCACCCAGATTTTCTCTAAATCTGATATGGAAAATCACATTAAGTATCTTGTGGAAAATTTGAAGATACCTCCTGTGACTCGAGCTTTCAAAACTCAAGTTAAGAAACTCACTGAGTTCACCAGACTATTGGATAAGTTCATTGAGAATAAAGATTATTTTGAAAAGGCAATGCAGTATGGTGGAGAAATTATCATAGACTTCATCAACCTTCTGAAGCCCTATCTCCATGTCCAAAGTACTGCAATAGTTTCTCCAGTGGCTGCCCCGCTTAGACCTGGACTACCTGCTCTAGACTTAACTGCCATGTCTGTTAGCCAAGATCTTTCTCAAATCAGGCCATTCATTCTTGATCAGCCACAACCTCGATCTTATACAACTCCATCTTTGGATCCCTCTATCTTTGAAGGTCTACCTTTACCTTCTTTGTCTACCACCTCTATGCCTTCTTCCACATCAGCAACTGATAAAGGAAAAGAGAAGGCCAATCCCTAATGAATCCCAATGACTACTTTCTTTTTGTTGGGGTTGTCTTTGATTGTTTATTGTTTGTATTTCTACTGTATGGTGTATTCTGAACATTTTTAATGCAATATGCACTGTTTTTCCCTCTCTATGTTTAACTTTTTGATAATACTAAAAGGGGGAGAAAAAGTATTCTAAGTTATGTGTTATTCTATAATATGTTTTTCTATATGTTATATTCTCTATAGTTTCATCTCACTTATAATTTCCCAATACATGAGTTGTGATCATAAAAAATGTGGAGATTGTTGGACTCCTCTTGTATTAATCATGTTTTAATGATCACAAATCTCCTTACTATTTACAAATCTCCTCACTGTTTACAAATATCCTTTATATTTAAAAATCTTATTACTGATCACAAATCTCACATATCTTATTACTCATGTGTATTTACATTTCAAGTTATCTTATACTTTAAAATGGTTATGATCAATCCATTTTATGCTATTACTGTTTATTTCTAAATACAGTTATTTTTCTAATTACAAGACACCGTGAAGCTTGACACAGTAAGTCAGACACTGTGAGCAAGAAACAGACACCGTGAATAGAAACACTGAAGAAAACACCCTGAAGCCTAAATCTCAGACACTGTGTCCAATCAGACACCATGACACAGTCATCTAGACACTGTGACTCAGACACCGTGAAGGACATAACGTGAAGGACACACCGTGACACAGAGACACCATGAAGGACACACCGTGAGAAAGACACCGTGAGCGATACACCGTGAGCAAGACATCGTGAGCGACACATAGTTAAAGACATACCGTTATGGAGATATTATTTGCATAACTACTGTGACACCATTTCTTAACCTTTTTGTCAATATTATTTAAATATTGCTAACAGTCATATTTAATGTTTTTAATGCAATTAGTGATATTTAATGATAGTTGTTGGTCTGTCAGAAAACCGTACCTCATACCTATGAAAAGGAAATCATTTTATTGCAGGAGATCAGAGAATATAAGGAAGATTGAGCTGCAGTAGAGAAAAAAAGAACATACGTACGTGACAAGAGAAACATGCGAGTACACTGTACTAAACAGGAGAGAAATCTAGAGCATATCTGAAGAACACATTGCAAGATCTTCAAAAAACTCTCATGGGTGCAATCCAACTTAATTGAAGAACACACGGAGAATCAAGAGAACATATTCACTCGTGGAAGAAAACAAGATGACCCACGACACTCTATTTTTCAACAGAAAAACCAGAGAAGGACTCAGAAGCATTTCTGCTGAATCCAATGAGTCCATAGCTGCACTGCCAATCACTAGAGCTTTTCTAAACTCATTTATACTTACTCTTAGTGATTATTTGGTCTACTTTCGAGCAGAGTGTGTACCCTATTTATTTTACACACACACACTGTATCCTGTACTGAACTAAAGGATTTATAAATCCTCACCCAAATCTTTTTTATCTCTTGTGTTTCCCACTGAGGATAGTGGTAGAGGTCAAGTAGGACCTGGACAGCCTGTGTGCTGTTGTCTATATTTTTCCCATGAATAACTGTGGTAGAGGTTTGAGTACCTGGATAGTTTGTAAACTGTTGTTAACCCCGATCCAGGGTGTGGATCAAATTTATATATAAAATTGAGAGGACTAAGTCTCGGCATGAGACTGAACCTCTTGGTTATATCTTCTGTTCATTCTTAGATTAAGCTTAAAGTATAAAATATCTAATTTATATTCTGCTGCTAATTGCTTTGAAATAAAAAACTATTTTCAAGTTACTTTTATAGTTAATCTAGCAAGTGTTTGTAACTATTGTAAATCAGTAGATTAGTTTCAAAAGCTAATTTAATCTTCTGATTAAATTAACTAAGAACTAATCAATCTTTGAGAACCTAATTGAACCTTTACAGTTTTAAAAATTCATTATATTTTAACTTGTGTTATAAATTGGGGGATTTTAATAGAAATATTTTTAAATAGAAATTTTAATTGGAACTCAATTCACCCCCTCTTGAGTGTCCACTCCGACCAACACATTAAAATATTCACTTTGTAGTGATCATCAGACATTACATTTCCAATAAGTATCTATATCATTTATCATGGATATATTAATTTTTGAAACTATATATCATTCTTACATACATTTATCTTATATTAATTTTATGTTATTATATGGGAAAATATTGATAATTTTTTATTATTTAATTAATATGGATATTTGATGATAATGAAAATTATTATTGAATTTAATATATTATTACAGATCTGATGAATGATTTGAACTAAAATTTATGGGTCAGGTCTAAATATAGATAGCCCCTAGATGAATCAGTAATATCATGAGATGAATTCGTTTTCTAGAATTAGTTAAATGGGATTGTTGTGTATAGCTACCAACCAGTTTTAAACTGTCTCATGAATGATCTTGAGAATAGTTAAATCGTGGTGAATGAGATCATGATGAAAAATAATTAATTATATACTTTATTATGATTTTAGTTATAATTATCCATGATATTTTCATAATGATATTATCTCGGGAAGAATTTCATTCTCAGTTTATTAATTAAATGATACAATTCTTTATTTGCTTACCTTTCCATGTTTATTATACCTTATCTAATTCTGATTGTAAAACTATTTTTAATGAATGTTTTTTTGTTTTTCCCGTTCCATATTGACTATTTCTTTTGTAATCATGATAGTAAAATTATTTAAATTTTATTTTTTTTTAGTTATTTACCATTCCATATTTTTTACTCCACACCTAATCAAGATATAATAATTAATTAAATAGAATTCATGGTCAGTTATTTACATTTCCATGTTTATTATGGTTAAAAATTCATGATAGATTCAACTTTACAAAAATCATACTAAGCATCTGAGCCCAACCTTAATTTTTTTCCTCTCATAGGTATCTATAATTCTTAATATGAATAAAATGTAAGGATATTTGAGAGTAAATAATGATATTCTCAAAAAAAATTGTTCATATTTGTGTTATCAAATATAATGTATGAACCAAATATATATCCAGTTTACTAGGACAACTGACTATTCATTTATTCGAGATGTAATCAATTTTTTATTATGAAAAAGTAGTAATGTATCCACCATCTCAAGGATACTAAGGTTGGGTTCATTACATTTTGGATGTTTAGTGGGAAATCATGGGAACTAAATTTGGGAAAACAATGATTAGGGAACATAACTATATAATAGACCTTAAAGATAAGTACATAATAACATTATAATGTTTTGATAAGGTAAACATTTCACGGTTTTATGGAAATATATTCATGTTTAGATATTAAAAGTGGATGAGGTTTTTGAATAGATTTACCTTGTTGGTAATAACATTGAAAAATGTGCATCATGCTTGACTCGAGCAATACAGGGAAAATGAAAACAGATCTTAATATGCAACTGGTTTGACACTCCTAGTTGATATGATTTTGTTAATTCAAATTTTATTTATGAAATATTATATATTATTTTATTATATGATTAAAATGAATGACCTAGGTTATAGCTAAGGTGTCTTACATGAAAAATAATGTTTCTTTGTTTTGATATTCCTAAGTGATTATTCATGATTATGTGGTTTCCCACTATGATTATTTCTGAACACACTATAATTTTTGGTTTTAGTTGATGAATAAAACCTAATGGAATTATGTTAAAATTTAATATGATGGAAAATTTGTTAACTATGATAAAGCAAATTGTTTTATGACTAGAGTAAATGTTATCAAGATTACACCTAATTAGTAATTTGAAAATATTATTAACATCTTCTAGCCAAACCAACTCTCACACTCACTAAATAATATGAGGATATATTTTTCTATCATCATAAGCAGTGGATACCATGGATGAAAAAGGGATCGATATCCTTCATGTTAGAAATGTGGAAAGATACAACAAGGAATTATTCTTAATGGAATGGTAAAATATTTTATCTGTGGATAACAGGGGCATAAAAAATGAAATTCTAGGGAAAAATAAAAATTAAAATGGAAGAAAATAAATTACACACAAGGGATATATATTTCATTTTCTTAAATGTGGGTAACCTTGGAATTATCTGATTCAATTACCTCCTCTAAAGATAATCCCCAAGACCATGGAATGAACACTATTTAAATTAAATGGTTGAAGTATTTAAGTATTGGGAGACCACTAAGGATGACTATAAATGAGGACCAATATTCTTGGATAGATAAGAAGGATTTGATATTATTTGGGGGTTTCAATAATGAGAAGATCATTCTTGAGGATTATATTTAGTCCTGGGACAAGATGACCCTATGATTCGAAGATCTTCTTATGGATGCATCTACCACTTAGATCTCATATTTTTCCTAGAAATTGTTTAGGGAAATAGAAATAGGTAATATCAAGTTAATATTTAATGACTTTGGTTATGTTGGTGGTTTTTGTTGGCTTGGTTGAGAGGAATGCTTGTACATTCTGTGTTTTTTTATGGATCCCCTTTTTTCAGTATTGTTGTGTCATTTGGTGCTACATTTACAGTAATCTACTTGGATATTCATCAGAAGAGGATCAGAGCATGATGTCTTCATAGGTCCTGACATTTTTAATTTGAATGCTTCAGAGGGTATGTCTCTTCCATAGGTTCTATAATCATGCACTTCTGTACGGGACTGCTTGCCGAAGGGTCCTAATTTGGTGAAGGCTTGTCGTTATGGATCAGCTACTGGGGAGGTGAAGATCCTGTAGTTTGTTTTGTTTTTTTCCTATAAGGGTTGTTTTTTGGTTTTCGTGATGGATTTTTTGGATTATTACTTTTCCTTTAAAAGTGTTTTGATAATAAAAAATTTAATTTTTAGTCATTAACATAAGAGTTATGGATATAATAATAGGTTTATGAGTTAAATAATTATCATATGATTGAAGTATTAAACCCCTCTTTTTGAGCTTTATGTTATGGTATTATACTACGTTTATTGATATTATGGGAGACATTTATGGAAATAAAACCCATTGGTTTAGTATTTCATTTATTGGAAATGTTATTTAATGGATAATTAACATACTTTTTTGGGAATATGTTTAAATGAATTGGAAACCTTTAGGGGATATCTTATCATAAATTTTGAGTTAGTTAGGGTGATGAAAAATTGGTAATTATAGAGGATTTATATTAATATTTTTTTAGAAATTGGATGCCCCACATGCTGGGTGAAAACCTATTGCATATGGAATGGTTTTGGGTCATGAACCCATACCTAAAGGGTAGAAATGGTCTTGTTCCTACCACCAGACTATGTGATGTCCAGGTTAATATATCATTTTTTCGTATATTATTTCATGGAAAAATATTAATATCAAACATTTTTTACTATTGAGAATTAGATATTCATGAATTATATTGGATACCATATTCAAACTGTATGCATTTTGGAAAATATTTAAAGACACAGAAAAAGACTTTATACTCTTTTATGAATTTTATTATCTATTTAAGTAAATTTTAGTTCATCAGACATAAAAAATAAATTCTTGTACATTAATTTTTTAGAGTAAGATATTCAGTATAAATTTATCTAAGAACAACTAAATGAATAAATTTTTCTTATGAAATAGAAATAAATAATGTATTTATATTTCTTTCTGATCATAGTCATGATGGTAATGGATTTCATAAACTTTAAGAAAATAAATCATTAAAAAAAAGTTATCTTATTACCTCTATATTTGATGAATCAAATTATCTATTAAATCATCACAGATTTGTTATTTTTATGTTCTTAATTTTTTATTTATCATTCATTTTCTTATGATCAATGATCTCTATCATTCGCTATAATTATTAATGATTTTCTTCCATGTACATATCTTAAATTTCCACAAATATTTTCCAATTTGGAGACCTAGTATGTTTTATTTTAGATGAAATTTTTACATAACTTTTTCTATTATTAAGATGATATTTTATTAACCCTTTTTACGATGTGGGATGACAACAAATATATATTCTTATGTCAATCCCTTGATTATAAAGATCAAGACTAAATTATGAGGATTTAATTTATTTGAAGGGGTATAATGTAATCAATTCATATTTTTAAAAGAATAATATTGTGTTAGATAGCCTATATGAAATGTGAGACCAATAGTAGATGAGAATATAACACCCTGAGAGTTTATAATATTTTTATGTTTAATAAATTAAATCGATTCAATAGATTTAGATACAAATAACACACATCTTAAAAAAACAAAATACTATATTAAAATATTATTTTTTAATATATGACCATTATAGCCTCACCATTAATATGGTGGGTATAAATATTATTAACTAATTTATTAAAAGTATATATTTTAAAAATTTATAAAAAAATTAATTTTTTATCTGTTGATTAGAAACAAAATATAAATCATATGAAAGAAATATAAATGTTTTATTTTAAATAATTCTATAAAAGATTTTTTAGTCACACTGTGAGAATGTAATATAAATTTAATTTTTTCAAAATTTATAAAATATATTTGAAAAAATGAAAATATTTTTTTTGGGATCTTCATGTAATAATTATCCTTGGGCGAATTTTAATGATTTTTTGAATAGATTATTTTTTTGATCGAGAAAATAATTATTATTAATAAAAAATTTCCTTTTCATTTAAATTATAAGAAATGTTAAATTATATTTTATATTGGTTTTAATGTATCATTATATGAATTATGTTTCATAGGAACCGATTTCATATTGAATTCAGATATAATTTTTTTATTCATTGGAAATTCTTTTTTTACAAAAATATTTTTTGACGTGTCTCTTGTTTTATTATTAAATTTAATTATTTTAATTCTAGGAATTAAATTAGAAAAAAATAACACCATATTTATATTCATGAAATAAAATCTCCAATATGTTAAACATAATTTTTTTACCATTATGAATAGTATAATGATTAAAAAATAATTATCACATTTAAGGTAACAACGTGTTTACCAGGGGTTAAACCAAGAAGATAAGGATTTGTAATACTCTAAAACATGTAAAAAACATTATATATATATATATATATTTTAACCTTATAACCTCTATTTCTCAATAATGGAAAATTTTTGATCCCTTTGTAATGTGAAAAATCTGGGTACACTTTATTCTGTTCAAAAATTTCAGGTGTGTCCTTTCCCCCAATTATAATAAGTTAGCACCTACCTTCACTAATTCACACTTCTGAAGCCTATGGAGAAGATAAAACCCTGAAAACAATTCACCCCAAAATCCTGATTAACATTTTAGAGCTATTGGTCTTCAAAAAATCCCAACCATGGGGTTATTAAAATGAGATTTAAAGTATGTTTCTAAAAGAGAAGTTAATTGTCTTAATGATGCTCTATAATTTTATTTCTTCTATTTAAACCTAAAAATTATGTAATTACACTTCCAATATAATAAAACCAGTATCTACCATATAATAATATGTTATTATGTTTGTGGAATAATATATATCCATCTCCTCATTCATCTAATGTGAAATGAAATCACTGATCGTGTGTATGGTGAACTATCACCTCACGAACCAATGAAACTTGTTTTCTATCTATACATATCACAATTATATATAATTATAGATTTAATGTATGTATATAATATTTTTGAATTAATTTTAGTTATTTAATTATAATATCACATATTATTTATTACATTTCATTCTATTTAAAATATTATAATGTCACTCATGTGTATGGTGGGATACCACCTTGTGCAGTAATGTGATTCAAATTTTAATCACACAAAACATTTAAAGTAATATGGTTCAATTAATTGAATATATGTGTTATAAATTACATGATATTTATGTTCAAAAAATAATATTCCATCCACTTTCCTAACATTTCACTCAGTAAGGGAATGGTACCATCACTCGTGTGTACGTATGACCTACTATTTTCACAAAGAATTGTGATTCATTTTACATTTTCATACATCAATAATGATTCCAAAAAATGTATATAATGATTACAAATGAAATTAATAACACTATTATCTTTTTGTTTATTATGGACCTATTTTTTTATTCAAAATAATTATAAATTTCACATCAAAAAATGAATGAGAATACAAGGCATTTAACACCCAAAAAAATAGTAATAATGAAATACTATTAAGAAATTGGTTATAGGATGTAATAAATGACTCATATATGATATTATAAATGTTAATATGTTTTTATTATAAATTGATAAAATTATTTAAGACATTATCCAGGAGGTTAAATAATATTCATCCAAAAGGAAGTATGAGGCAAGGGACTTTCTATCAATTTCCCTTAATTGAGGCATAATAAAATGTTATACAAATAATTAATTTTATATGGTGTATATACTACACCATTTATAACTTATATACCTAGGATCCACAAAATAGTTACTCGAGTGGGTGGGTCACATGGTCTCATGTGCTCCTCTCCATATGCCAGAGGTTTCTGACTACCATTGAGGGTCTAAGGTGGTCCAATGGGGAGATTATACCCTCATGATTAGAGTATAGAAGAGTGAAATAATAATCATAATAAAAAGCATAATAATATGAATAATTTGGTAGTGGAATAATATCATTCATAAAATAGAAATAATAAATAACCAATCCAAAATTATTTTCATAAACAATGTGATAAACATGTCATATCTCTATATAAAATTGAAGGCAGTACATGGAAATAGGAACACAATAAAATTGGTATGTCAAAAGTACTAAAAGGAAAAACTAATATATATAGTTAGCATCATGAACATATATTGGGATTGTTCTCCCCTACTCCTAAGTAAATATAATATCAAGAATCATAATAGGTGCTTCCCTAAGTCCCTACCTATATTCATGAAGTCTGTCTGGGTACCCCACAGAGGCCTGAGAAGGGTGTGAGATAACACTCAGTAGACCACCACCAATGGTGTTAATAACAAGTCAATTCCATGTATAAAAAATGAATTAGGGTGAAGTATATCACATTTATGGTAGTAATAAAAGTAAATTTCCAATAAAATAGATGCGATTATGCCCATCAAAACATGGTTGCATGTGAACAATAGTCATGCACCATAACTATGTGATAACAATAAATAATGCATACATAGGTGTGATACCATATAGTCTAGAAACTACAATAAAATAATTTTTTTTGTTTTATGTAAAAAATAGATAAATATATATAATGGACATGTCATGTAATAAAGTTTCAGACCTAAAGGGGGAAGATCCTAGGTATAAATGACCAAGTAATCCTCATCGAGTCTCTGGATCATATTGATGGAAAAAAGGTAAATACTTTGGTGGAATCTAGTGAACAAATTCAAGGTGTTCTGAGAAAGATGGATACAAGTAGTACCAAAGTCTTTGGCATCCTATGCAATTCAGATATGAGGAATAGAAATATCTAAGGCATCTACTACTATAATCAATACATAGATATGGAGTATATAAGTCAATAGAATTCAATGATACCTAGATCCAAATAGAAAAAAAATGTATGATGCATCCACTACCATTATTAATATAGGTCCATAGAGTAGAAATGTTTCTACAATCTAATGAAATCAAGATCCATGGAGTAGAAATTCTTAATGAATCCACTACCATTATCAATTCATCATTTCATAACTATTCACAATCCTGGATTTCATCCAACTCATTTCCACATTTCCCATTTAAAAAATTTAATAATTATAATGAATTTAATAACAATTCATCACATGGAAATGAGGAATTAACCTTCCCTTATTTATTCATTCGATTATCATTCAATTTATTACATATACAATTAAAGATTATGAGCTCACATGAACCCAGTGGGGTGGTATATATTAGAAAAAATACACTAATACAAATAAAAGGTGGCATGGGTTTAGGTGTTCAACATCCAACCATTTAATGGTACTAGTTGGAAACAGAATCAGGTCCAAAAAATTAAAATATGACATCAATTTAATTTTAAGAGAAATTTCTAAAAGTTTGGTGTGCAAAAAAACAAAAACCTAGCATCTTAAACCCCCAACATTAAAGGGAATGATATATAATTTTTATCATATACACAAGGTATAAAACTCATCCATTATCAACTCTTACCTCAATATGGATTGAAATAAATTGGATGAAAAAACTATTAACCAAGAAATAGGGCTTATCATCTTTTAAAAAACATAACTCCATTAATAAAATGACATATGAAGATTGAAATAAGATGGAAATAGAACTTACTAGTATATATATAATGAGATGAATGGTGTTAGAATATGTGTTAGAAATTAAATCAAGATCAAGACATATTATTTTAGCTTTAAATGAAGAAAATGAGTATCCTTTTACACCGGAATGAAATCATGAGAAAGTAAATAGTTTTTAAAGAAAAATAAATTAAAATTTTGTAATTTCAACAAAAAAATATTTGGTTTCATGGTTTGGGTGCACAATTTACCAAAAAATTTACCAATTGTGGACCCTTCTCTTCATGAAGAGGGGACACTCATAGTTCATGTGCAGGGTTTGGGAAACAATGCTCAAACCACATTTTATGCCACTACTAAAAACTTAAGAGCCTCCCACATGGTTGTTCACTACTGGGCGCATGGTTGGGGAAAGGGACACCATGCCCATACTCATATAAAAAGGGATGTCCAGCCTGTATAGTATGACATGAGATTTAATTCCCATATCTCTTTTATATAATGGACTCTATGAATGTATGACATTCATATATAACATACATAAGGTTCATCATGCCCAATTACCTTAGTTAAAGAGGGTCATCATTCCCCCACATCATTATAGATGAGTATCCATTGACTTTAAAAAGAGCCATGGTATAGTCCATAACCCATTATATCTTAATATCAACTAGGGTGTAACCATTTTATCATTTATAAGGGATATGTGGTCATACCACTAAATTTTTTTTAAATTCATTATAAAAGATAAGGTTTTTGGTCCCATCATTCCACTACATTCATCCATTATCAATATGAAATCAACATTTTAGGAGTATAATCAATCACAAAAAGGTGTTTTGGGTATAAGAGATTTAATTTCAACTGAACATATGGAGGGCATACACAAATGGACAGAAAATTCAAATATTAACAATATGACCATGCAATTCGATTATAACAAGTCAATTGTTTCAAATTATGACAACCAGTTTATGGATGATAGTAATTAGGTGTCACACGTGGTGAAACCGACATTTGGCACATATCAATTGTTAAAAAATATAATGACATGAATGGATAATTAGTAAACCATCAACCACATGCTCATGGTACTTTCCTCATATTTTATTATCCTTTTGTTCACCCTTGTTTAAAATAAATCCAAATAATGAAAGAATGACTTGAAAATATGGTATATGAGACTGGATCAAGATAGCTTTATTGAGGTAAAGAAGAACGATGAACCGAGCCTAATTATTGAGGATTACAACTATAGTAATTTAATGAGTCCAAAAGAAGATGATTCAAACATCAGACAATGAATCAGGTTAAAAAACTATCAAAGATGTATTTTGGGAGAAGGACATGAAGAATGAGGTATTTCCTATCCATTAAAGGATAAATAAGAGGATAAGGGTAATATATTTAGTCAGTAATGGTTTTTTTTAATTTTACACAAGAATTATTGGGGCACATAGTTCGGTCAAACGGTTCACCAAAATCTGTCCCAACCTTCCTTGGAACATTGCCTTAGATGGGGATCCACATATTTAGGCCACACAATATACGAATCCTTGCACCAACTGTACAATATGACTCTGCTAAAAACTACAAACATCCCATACTAACATGTGGCCCAATCTACATGGTATCCTCAAACCATGCTACCCCTATTACTCACATTTAAGCATAGAACGATTAGGGGTAACTATGAATACTACATTGAATGGTTTCTCCTAACCATGAAACCAATTTGTTTCTCCCAAAAAGTTGTGTTCTGAGTTTTGAATAGGCCCCGAACACCGACTGAAACATCTGTGAGCTCACTAAGAATCCATATTAGGTCTGCAAAAAATAATTAGATTGAAGTTAAAATGATTCCTAACTAAGATAAAAATAGTATTCTTACATTCTTAACCCATTAATTTAACTCAATGATGATTTCAACTTGAATGGGTAACAAATATTCTCAAGAGAAATATTCAATCCAACGAATGCATACATCAGCCTCCCACTCCCAAGCCATAGATTGTACCCAGTCATTTTTTTATAAAGCAAGACTAAAGGGATAGACTAGCCTCAGAGGACCTTCGTTATATATTTAATGATGTGTATAGGAAACTCCTCAAAATAAGCATCATCATATAACTCAAAATCCTTAGGATGAAAAGGATAAGCAAGGCGATCATGATATCGGTGAAGCTGTGATACCAGGAAGACATTATGCATTCCATGGTACCTTTTTGATAATAGAAATGAATATGCTACTAGATTTACTCTCTTTATAATCTCAAATGGCCTGAAAACCCCATGGATAAATATTCCCTTGCCTCTATGTCATTCTATTCCAAAATCTGGTGATACCAATAAGAAGACATGATCCCCAACCTCAAAATCTAGAGGTCATTAATGGCGACTAAAATAAGATTTTTTTCTAGACTGAGCAGTATACACCAAATTATTGATCATATAAACCTCCAATGAAATCACCCGAACAATATGAGGACCCCAAATCATACCATATCCTACCTCTAACCAAAAAAAGTGCGAATAACATGACCTACCATAAAGGGAATCATAGGTATCCACCTGAATTGTTTCCAGATAACTGTTATTGTAGGAGAACTCAAAAATAGGGATATTCTTCAACCAAAAATCCCTAAAATCAAGGAAACATGCTTATATTTATTCCTATAAATGGTGTATAATATTTTTTGACTAACCATCAGTCTAAGGGTGAATGGTTTTTCTCATAAGCCCCTGTATATCCATATCTCTATGAAAACCCTACCCGAACCATGATGTGAAACATGCATACCTATTTGAAATGATAGTATTAGGTACATCGTGTAGTCATATGATCACAAAGACATATAATATCCCCATATCATCAACTTATAAAGTCTTCCAATTAGAAATGAGATGGGATACTTCTGTCTGTTGATCCATGACTACCCAAATTGATCCACCACCTCAAAGTGACATTGGTAACATGATGAAAAAATACATAGAAACATCTTAAAATATCCATTTTAGGAATGTTAATATTTTTAGAAATCCATCAAGTCACTGTTGTTCCACCTTAAACTTCTAAAAAGTTCAAAACATAGTGATGAAACTTATTATATGACATTTTATACTTGGCCACCAATATTTTCAATGCATAACCTGATACATCAAAGAGATACTTGAGTGAACTAGCCATTATGAATCATGTGACTCTTGCATCATCCCCTCTCTTATAAATATGGGTACATAGAAACACCCATGTATACGTAGGATGTTTCCAACATTGACACCCCAATTCCAAAGTGGCTCCTCACTTGAAAAACTATCTCCTTGGAACATTCCATGAGGATCTAAAAACTGCCACATCCTTACCTTCTTCATAAGTGAAAAGGTCACTGATATCAATGAAATTATAGAATATCCATGATGTTCCAACACCTCAATGTGCATCTCAGTAAATAGAGCCATAATCTTTAATTTTTTATTGGACTCCTGAACAACGATTCTCCGATTTCTTCTGCTAAATTCATCGATAACAACATTTCCCTATGAAAGAATATAGGCATGCTCAAAGTCAACAGAATATAGATAATCAACCACTCTTCACTGCCTAAAATTTTTGTCTCTCTATATAGATTTATACCTCAGTATTTTTGTGGTCCATCAACACTACAAAATGCTCTCCTAGCAGGTAATGACTCTAATGAGTCAAGATGTGTACAATTTCTGCTAACTTGAAATTGTGTGTTTGATAATTCTGCTCATGAGGCCTTATATGTCATGACCCATATGGAAATAATCGATCTTATGACATCAAATCTACTTCTATCTTGATACCTAATGCATCATAATACACTTTATATCTTCTTATCATTATTGGAAGATTTTCGATCGGTCTTGAGGCTTATATTTATTTTAGTACCTAAAAGGTTGTCTCGTAGGATTAACACCATACAAAGTTCACAACCTTCTTAATCAACCATGTAGGATGTTCTTCTAGGGATGAGAAGTTTTGTATAAAACATGTGTAGTAGAGTGTTAACCTGATAAAATATGTATGTCAAAGATGTTCATGGGATACTACCAGGTAACCACATATCTCACATTCTTTTGGTCAACTAAAACTACTTCCACAGAGATAATGTGACCCATGAAGTGTATCTTTTCAATCCAGAAGTGAAATTTACTATTCTAGGAAATAACTTTCTCTCTCTAAGTGTATTCAAAATGATATCAACATGAGTTGAATGGTCTCTCTGAGTATGAGAATACAATATGTTATAATCTACAAAACCAAGTCAAAGGAGTCTGGATAAGGTAAGAAAACCCTATTAATAAAATTAATTAAAAATAAAGGATCATTCGTTAGACTAAATGGCATCATGATATACTCATATATATCATACAGAATACATAAATTTTTACATAGAATATCTAAAGGCCTTACTTGAACATGATGATAACTTGATCTCAGGACAATATTTGCGAAAACCCTAGGTTCTCTAAGATAGTTGAATAGTTCATCTATCTAAGGTAAGGGATACACATTTTTCATTGAATGATGATTCAATTTCCAGTAATCCAATAAAATAAAAAGGGTTCCATCCACCTTTTTGGTGAAAAGGATGGGAGAACCCCAGGGATAAATATGGTGTCGTATTAAACCATTGGACTCTAAATCATCTGGCTATTGCTTGAAATCCTAAACCTTATTAGTATATGTCTATTTGATCCTACCAAATAGATATCAGTAAAAATAAAAAGTAATAAATATCTGAACATAGATATTTTTCCCCAAGAGAGAAATAATGAAGAGGACGGTTAAAGAATCATGATTGTGTGACCACTGTAAGGTCACACGTAGTCTCCATGTAAGGTACCTAAACTAAGGAATGTTCTGTGGAGCCCTCCCTAATAATATCCCTTTTTCAATAATGTCCAAATGGTAATAGAATAATAAGAATCCACCAGGAAGCATAATTTTTCACTGGAAAGTACCTAAAAAACCATCTGGAATCCTTTGAAAATCATGGGAAAAAACATTTCAAAGAAGAGACCCCCGATGGTAACACATATCACACACCAAATCATCATTGGGAAGAAAAAATACCTAGATTATATCCAAGCCATATCGTGAGACCTTCCATCATTCTTCAAAAAAAATTAATGAGATAACTATGAGGAGGTGAGAGGGGATCGTGGTCGCGGAAGGATATGTAGCATACCCTTGAAAATATGCGACACACCACAACCTATTTAGTGCACCTCGTGAAACCCCTTCAGCTAGTCAGTCACACCACATGGAAACATTCAGACAATTCTGCAATGATCTAAGGACAAAAACGTGGTTTTATCCACAATAGTTGTGCACTATCATATGATCCACTTTGGTCACGTGATACACCACTAGATAATCGGGTAAAAACCAAAGATATTACTTGAGAAAACTCACATACCTCCCAACCCTTGTCACATAAAATGAAGGGGATTAAAAGGGAGGGGGGGGGGAGTGGTCTCTGTGGTCACTAAAAGACATGCAATGTGCACCTCAAGTGATCCGAGAGACACTATGAGTCCTCAAAGTCATGATTTCCTCACCTCAAGAATTCCCTTTGGCTTGTCAACCTCACCATTCGGAAGCACGCATGCGCATCCAAACATCTCTATGGAAATCTAGAGACATACATACATACTTCTCCACTACAAGCTTAAATGGAGTCCATATTCCCCATAGTAGTCAAGTGAAACATCTCCCAAAAATTATTCATAAATTGCAGACATTGAACATGAAATATTACATGATGACATACCTTAGTGTAATAAAACAAAGGAGAGAGAAAATGAGGAGTCGAGCAGGGTCCATGATTACTAAAAGACATGTGGCATGCCCCAGTAGACCTGTGCAGCACCATAATCCCGTAGTGACATACCCACCTCACCACTCATAAGACCCTAGGCTCGAGGAATTTTCCACAAAATTCTCTCACACCATTAGATCCATACTTGTCAGGTGACACGTCTAAAAAAAGTGGAAATACCCTCAATTTCATATGTAAAATATCACATGACTCCCAATATCCATAACGAAAAATGAAGGAGATATGAAAGGAGAATGTGAGAAGGGTTGTTAGTTGCCGAAGGGCATGTGATGCGCACAATGCACCCTTAGTGTGGTCCCATGAGACCCCAAGATAAGCCATCCCAGGAATCACAAATGATTTCCAATAGTCATTTGAATTTCACAAAGACCCTTGGATATGTCGACATGAAAACAGGGAACTCATTCAAAGCACAAGTACACAATAGTTGTAAAAAATCCAAAAAAGTACAGATGGACTTGTTGTTACTAAAAATCAGCGGCACCCATGATGTGGTCCATCACAAAGACTCATAAAATGGGGTAATACCAGATCCCACATTGATTCTACCCATGACTCATGCCAGATGACCCACACAAATCCGAGAGTACATGTATGGTTGTGATAATAAATTTTCTACTCTAAATATGAAAAAGGGTTAGGTTGGTTGGTTCATTGTTTGGCAGATAAAATACTTGATGTTTGGACATGAGTCGCCGCTATGCATGTCGACGCTCTGACTAGTATTCTGCACACATCCGATCATGCGACTAGTCAAAATTCCACCAGGTAATCCTTCGGTTGATCACCAGAACAGTCATGTGCCAGGCATAAAGCCTTCCATGTGATCAATGAAGGACCATGTGAAGGAATTATAGTGAGACATGAAAAGACCATATCGCATTTCCTCAAGATCATGTGTGACCCAAACAAGATGACACTGAACCAAAAAAAGGCACTCGCAACACAAGGGTAAAAAAACTAGGATTCAAAGTGGAAAACCCAAGTGGAAGATATGATCATGGAACTTCAAATGCTTCACATGTGTCAATCAACAATACATGCAGGTACCAAGTGGTGTCAACCAAACCTTGTGACATTCCTTTGACATGTCATCTGGGATATGCAGAACACTCTGAACATGTCAAGACAAGTCTTGAGGACCCTTCATGGACACCACTTGGATCTTGAGAACCCTCTGGGTTCGTCACCCTTGACTAGAGACATCCTCAAGATGTACCACCTAACTCAAATGATGGTTCCTACTCATGTCAATTGAGTCTTGTTGACACATCTGGACATGAAAATCCATCTCTTGCAGTGTACCCTCTGGACATGTTGACCTTTACCAGCGATGTACAACCAAGGTGTCATTCAAGACATGTGAAACCCCCTAAGAGCACGCTACCATGACACTCACAACACCCTCCACATGTGTCGATCTTGGTCATTCATTGACCTATAGAGTATTACAACAGGATCATGTGACACCTTCCATATAAGAAGGGAGATTCACCAAGGAAGACTCAGTGTGTAATCCCCAACATCTCCAAGAGAACTATGAGAAATATGATTCCTTCCATAACTGGGATATGTAGGATGCCTCATTAAAGGCCTGATCTACATATCAAACACTCTAAAGACTCTCTGAAAATGCAGATCCCAAATCCATATTCCATGAGGCTGATCACACACTCTCCCAGGTTTTTCACAGTGAGCATGGGTCACGTGCACATAGGGGGGTAGAACAAACACCTCATTAGGCATCAAATTTTTGTTAACCTGGGAATCCTTAGTGTGTAAGCCCCAACATCTCTATTAGAACTATGAGGACTCAAATTCCCACCATAACTGGGATACGTAGGATGCCTCCTTAAAGGAATGATCTCCATATCAAACACTCTAAGGTTTTCTCCCAATACATAGATCCCATATCTCTATGCCATGAGGCTGATCATGATCTCCCCCTTTTTTCTCAAAATGATCATGGATCATGGGGGCTTAGGGGGATGCAACGAACACCTCATTAGGCATCAAAAACCCATTCACCAGGGAAAACTCTATGTGTTAGCCCCAATATCAAAAGAACTATAATGAATCTAGTTCCATCTATACCTAGAATATGTAGGACTTCTCTTCCAAACTCGAGATCAAGTATTTGGTGTTTCAACACCCCCCATATTAGTCTTTACTACATGAAATTAAACTATTCGGGTCAACTAAACAATGATTACTCTGATTCCTACCATAACTAGGATATATAGAACATATCATCCAGACTCGATCTAGAATATTTAGTGTTTCGACCCCCCTATTATTCCTTACCGCATGATGTTAAACTGCATAAATCAACTGAAATATGTGGGTTTTGATTCCTACAATAACCAGGATATATAGAATGCCTCAAAATTGATCAATCTCATCAATGGAATATCAACCGCTCAGTAGAATAAAATGATGAAGAACCTCAAGTACATACATATGGATTCAAAAAAGATATCCTAGTTTTTCACACATAAAATAGATTTAACCCATAGCCGTTTTGTTAGGGTAACTAGTCCCTCATCGGGATTGGAAATAGATTCATGAACATGTCTTAAATCTATAATAGAGTCTCATAGTAGGAAACAATTCCCCCAAAGGAGTTATTTGATCCCAGACTCCCATTTCCTTGACCAATGAGAGTCCCTAAGAGTCACTGGGCAATGAAGTCCTCCCTTTATACATACAACTCCGTATAGAGAGCTGAAACAAACACTAAAACCATTGTATAGAGAAGTGCTCGAAATAACAGGGTTAACTGTATATATTTCCATGTCAGCATGCATCAACACTCCACTATCATCAATAGGAGACCATCAGATTCATATTCTATGGTATGTCCAGATGGAGGCATGTATGTGTGATGAAGAATAGGATAACATTGACATATGGAGAGAGTTATCTAGAAAGAACCTCTGGATCATGTTTTGGTATCTTTCTACATCCAACTATGAGATCCCTGATGAGCTAGAAAAGGAGTTAATTGCTTATCTATGGCATAATATGTGGGTTAATCATCAGTGATAGAAGGATCGACCTCTCCCTTATCGAGGATATGAGTGTCACCTTCAAACCATTAGGATACACTATTTCCATCTTGACCTAGCTGCTATCTCCATGCCCTAAGATCTAAAACTGATAAAGCACAACTAAAATCTACAATACACATTCCTCTATTGCATCATGACACTTTAGTAGCTAATCTCTGAAGCCATGTTAGGTATCTAAAATCGAGGATGGGTATAGTATTGAGTGTTACACCATACCGCTCCCTTGGAATATCATAACTCATCATAAATATATTTTTGCAATGTTATAGCCTCTAGTGAGGATAGGGGACCATGAACTTCTTTGGATAAATGGTCATAGAAACAGAATTCCCCTGCTCCAAAAATTCCTAGACATCATAAACCGGGAGAGAGGTTAGCCAATATGACATAAAACTATTCCCCTTAAGATAATAGAAGGATATTCCAAACATGAAGATAAAAATTTCAATCACCTAGAAAACTACTCACAAGGAGATATCATCATCACGGGCTTCCATTCCACCCATCTTTCATGCAACCACAATTGTGCTGCATCACATTGATCAGAGTAGTAGCTACCATAGTGGTCATCTAGGAAAGGACTTGTCCCCCATGGCCAGAAGATTATTTTTCACTTCGTCCACCCCTTAAGTCAATAGTTCTCAGTACAATTCAGGATTTTATTATAGTATTCCTAGATAATCCTTTTCTCTTAGGGCTAGGGGAATTTATATCTCAATCACCGTATCCAAATTCATTATCCCCTAAAAAGGGATGGGAGGCATCATTGGAGATTCCGGATCACCTCAACCCTGATGGGGTGGGGAAAAAACATCTTCATGTCTAATGAAAACCCCAGATAAACCCCAACCCACAGAGCTGAGGGAATTTTAATCATCATCGACACCACATAAAGAATCTATATTCATTAGATTGGGAGGAAGATATCAATGATCATCATCCCACTAGTTCCTCCCACCATAATAAAAACCTCTATTGGTTTGTGCTCATTCAACAAACCCAACAAAAAATCCCCTCAAGGACACTATTCATAAACCTCGAGGGTAGGAGCGTACAATGAAATAAATCAGTCAACATCAAGGTTGCAAGCCTAAACGGCCCAATAATGATAAAGGTTCGAATAAAAACCCTAATAAATTCCTTACATGAACAATATTTCCACGTCAAAAGTAATGGAACAAACACCGCTACTCTATATACCTTTATAAACTGTTTTACTATTAATTTGGTAGAGATGGATCAAAATCAAGATGTTGAGTGTTGCAACAAGGAATACATAACCAGGGAGGAGGGTGATTTGGACACACCAAATGAGGTTACATGAACTCGAAATCAAAGAAGTCCCCATCATTTGGCCCCACTAAATCATGAGTTTCCACCAAAGAAGCAGAATCTATCTAAAGATAAAGGTAAAGATGTGACAGCACCTAGGATTCTATATTTGGAAGAGAAATTGTCACAATATGAGATTTAAATATGAGCTCTCTAGCAGCACAATGAGGAGCCACTAAGGGGAAATATTCTCATTGGGTATCATCTCCAACTATATGTGAATATTATCCCTCTTATGGTTGATCTAAAAACCAGAGTAGAATCTGGAGATCAAATTGGATCAGTGCCTAGAAAACCCTTCCATGTAAATGAGGAAGCCATGAACAATTGGGACTTCCCCCCGCTGTAATGACTTCATCTCCCCCACTAGGATAACTCCTCAGTCATAAGAAAAATAGAGGATCAATGGGAGATGAAAGTGGGACCACCTTATTATCCCACACCAACTCTTAAGGATGCGAGGTGGCTTAAACAATAGTGAAACTAGAGTTTCTCACTTCCATTTAATCTCTAGCTACATGGATAGAAGTTGTGGTAGGTTGATGTGCGCCGGTGCATCCTAAAAAGAATTAATATCCAAAATTGGTAGAAGATACCCTGACTCCACCCAAAATTGGAAATCCTAATTTTTTCACCTTGAACAGTGTAGATGATCTGGAGAATCATCTCACACACTTTGTGTCTCAATGCGGGCCGATAATGGGCCCTTGGGATTAGAAGGAGGTTGCTAAGATGAGGTGTTTCGTACATACATTTATAGGGAGAGACTTCATCTGGTAAAGTAGTCTTCCCACAAGATCAATCATGGGATCGGAATAACTTCGTTTCTAATTACTTTAACAATTTAGTTCAACACTGAGGAATATGAAGATTGTCAACCTAATTAACTGAAAGTAGTGAAATAATTAAAGGGTATTTGGATTCCTAGAAATGTAGAAGGTTCTAACACATTTGATCAACATCCCTCTCTGGTAGGAAAAAATGATTGAACTTTGTGATGAAAATATCAAGGATGAGATATAGACACCCCTAAGTTCCATGAAATATCTAGGTGGATTTAGAAGTTCGCTCAAATAGTAAAATGTATTAAATAAGCTATTTATCAAACCCTATTCAAGTCTCAGCCAACACCAACAAAACAAGGAAAATTTCTTGGAATAGAGGAAAATAAAACTATCTCCCTCAATCCCACAATTGTCCAAAATCCTAGGAAATCTATGAACATCCCAGCACTTCTTGGTTACCAGTGGCTGGTGCAAAATCTCCCTTGGAAAAAATTAAAAATAGGCCATGATCACCTCTGATTTTAAGAATGAATGAACATGGTGTACTGATTCTGAAATGAGAATGTACTAGTATAATTATTGGAAGCCATGGACAACAACCGACTCACGCTTTTGTTGTCCTGGAATCCTAATGAAGTTAACCTCACTGATCGTTCCGATTACTTCCCTTTCCACAGAAGGTTGGGTCATAATATCTAGAGTTTTTTCATCTTTAGGGACTCCCTTCCAGGAATGGTTAACACTAGACAAGTGACATTTTATGGTCCTCCTAAACAAGTGGATTGCCTAAAAATTTCCCGGTCAGAATAAGAGGAAGGATGTTAGAAAGTTCCTACCAGGCAATCACAGATGTTTGATAGTTTTTTGACTCTTAAAACAGTTGATTGAACTCACAAAAAACTAAGGACAGAGTTGTGAAAACTCACAACAGCTCCACCACCCAAAAATTATATGTTTAATGTACCTCATAAGGGTGGTCATGACCACCAGAATCATGAAGAAAGAGAAGAGGATGAGTCATATTCTTATCTGAAGTAGACTCTAACTCTTGTAGATTTCTTCCCGGAAACATTTGTGGCACGAGAACCACCACATTCAATAGAATCCTCACCAGGTGAAGAGTTCATATTCAGTTCTGTCAACATGATATGCTTGATGAACCCCTTATTTGATGATTAGTATTCCCCCGTACATTTTTTTCTAGAAAATAAAAGGTTAATGAGAGGCCAAATGCTCTAAATACGAGGATATATGGGATATCACAGATATGGATTGAGTCAGTATCCTCACCATATCCCCACAAAAGACCTTATGTAGCTGAGACACATGAGAAAGAACTCCATCAAGTTAAAAGGAAGTAGGGAGGTACCTTGAATCCCTCCAATAGTCACTCACACATGATGTTGAGAAGTGGTGATGTTATGAGAATGAGTATGATTTTCTGAAACATAATGTTGTGATCACAGACAATCTCTCAATCATTGATGTGATTCATCTTTCGAGATAACTCAGGGAGGCACTTATTGAAGACCTCTAAATCCCACAAGAATTTTTGACAGAAGCTGCTAAGTCCAAGGTATATCGAGTGGAGACCATGTATTTAGGATGTCACATCGCCATATCATTAACTAATAATGATCATAAAGAGGCCATCCAGGGACACATCAAACCCTTGTACATATTATGAAAACTCAACAATGCCAACATAAAAAGGTTTTTAATCAACAATGGATCTGGGATCAACCTCATCCCAGCTCGAACCCTCTAAAATGTGGGGTATAGAGAAAGAGACTTATACCCTAAAAATATGACCATATAGGGATATGATAATCATGATAAAAGGCCCCTTGGGAATATTAGTCTAGATACCCAATTTGGGGAGCTGACATTTGATTACGTGTTCATGGTCATCCAGCAAGGCCATGCATATGATGTCATTCCTGGGAGGCCTTGGCTCCATATCCACTAAATGATACTTTCTATATTCCATCAATGTTTGAAGTATCCCATATATGTAATGGTGGTCAAAATATATGGGGAAATCTCCCCGTTCCAGACTGGTAGAGCCATGCATGATGAAGTATACTTCTACAAGAAGATGAAAACATCTGATAGAGGATGATGTTATTCAAGTTTCCACCCCAATTGTTTATGGACCATCCCTATAAATCCCTATAGAATTCATTATTAGTATTATGTTATCCTCATAAACATGGTATAAATGGAAGATCCAGTCTCAGAGGTCTAGGCCTCTGCTATCCCTAATGAGAATCATCTTTTGCATCTACGTATTGCAACTAAGATGATAAGATATGACTCAGAAATAGAAGAAGTTGAGGATGATCTCAGGAATTCCCCTCCAGCATTAGAGAAAGGTGTTTCCACCATTTTATATGATCTTTGGTAGATAAAAAGGGGGAAAAAAGAATGCTCACAACCAACCTTGATTAGAACTTCCATGACCCTTAAAGAGAAAGACATGTATATTGCATTCCTAAAGCATCACAGTTATGTGTTTTCATATAAATATATAGAAATTCATTGATTAAATCTATACGTGTATACATAAAATCTATGAATACCCAAATAGAATCATTTATTCAAGTAGGTGGCTAATAGAATGAACCCCTCTCATGCTACAAACGTGGAGGCGGAAGTCGACAAGTTGATCAAAGACAACTTTGTTCGATAACTACACTAATAGAAATGGATTTCAAATATCATCCCTATCATGAAAAAGAATAATCATAATAGGTTATGTATTGATTTTAGAGACCTTAATCGACATTTCCTAAAGGATCGTTTCCCATTTTTTGATCACAAAACACTTGATCGATGCCACTACTGGCTTCTAAGACCTTTCCTTTATGGATGGGTACTCAGGGTACAATCAAATCAAAATGGACCCTGAGGATGAATAATTCATTGACTTCAAAGAACCCTAGGGGATCATATAATACCAGGTCACTCCCTTTGGATTAAATAATGTTGGTGCTATATATTAGTGTTGCATGTGTCGCATCTTTAAGCTATTCTTGTGAAGGATAGCCAAGTGTTGTGTCGATGACTGTTTTATCAAATCCATAAATCAATGTGATCACTTCACGGATCTCCAAGGAATCTTTGACAAGCTATGAGAGCATAGTCTAAATATGAATCTGCTAAAATGTGCATTTGGGGTAACATTAGGTACATTCCTTGGTTTTGTGGTATCCCAATGTGGTATCAAGGTAGACCTAGAGAAGACCAGTGTTATCCTAGAAATATCACCCCGACTTACGAATCAAAAATAACTAAGGGTGATCCAAGGGAACCTATCCTACATTAGATGATTCATAGAAAATTTAGCTGGCAAATACCTCCTCTTCATGAGGCTAATGAAGAAGGGGGTCACCTACCAACTGAATGATGAGTGTCAAAAATATTTTAAAAATATCATGTAGAATATGCTACACCCTCCAGTTTTGATGCCTCTGGTGGATGGGAGGCCACTCATCTTATATGGGGCCTCTATTGAATGATCACTAGGCACCCTCCTTGCACAGAAGAATGACGCGAGGAGTGAGAATAATATTTACTATCTCATTTGGACTATGATGTGTTCTGAGACCAGATATTCTAATGTTGAAAAGTACTACCTTTCACTCATATTTGCAATAAAAAAGTTGTGACATTACTTGTATTACCACGAGGTCCACCTAGTCTCTCGTATCGACCTGCTCATGTATATGCTCAGCCACCCTATGTTTACTAGGTTTTTGGCTCGATGGGAGGTCATTTTGTAGTAGTATAACATCTATTTCATATCCCAGATGTTACTAAAAGGGAAAAAACTAGATGACTTCCTAGAAGTACATTCTGCTCTATAAAATACACCAGATGACACCAAACTTCCAGATGAATAGATCTTTTATTCCCATGAAACTCCCCAGACATGGGAGATGTATTTTGATAGAACCTCATGAAGTCTTATCAACATAAGAATAGAAAACCTGAATCTCATTTGGTTTGTCCTAGGGGATATATTTGTCTCTCCAGACAAACCAGTTCTACCCCACTCTTTCTCACTATCCGAAGGTTGCATGAATAAGAGGCTGAATACTAAGCCCTTGTCGCTGGGTTGGAACTAGGTTTATAGCTACCCATAACCTACATGAACATAAAAGTGGATTCAGAACTAATGATAAAGCATATCAATGGTGAATACGACATTATTAAGGAATAACCAGTCCTTTAAATGGCTATGTCAGTGGATTAATGGTTGAATCCCCCTTTGATTCCACATTGCATTATATCCCTCAATCATAGAATTTTTGTGCCAACGAATTGGCTAATGTATTAGCCATCTTGTCATACCATAATCATGGGGAGGAAACCTTTTTTCATAACAGATTGAAGAATGGTCTCATAAATCATCTTATGTGATATGAATAAGATCAATTAGGTCAACACCAACCTAGATCACGATGAACCAGTGACCTCCTTTGGGTGGATGGATCCCCTAATCAGATATCTTTAGGGTGAAACTCTCCTAACAAATCAAGAAGGACAGGACCAGATCTGGCATCGTGCAATAAACTTCACCTTGTAGGATGTCCCTAATGATAAAAAATTCCTATACAAGAATGGATCAGTAGAATTATCCTCAGGTTCATAGAAGAATGATAAATCCTTGCTATCATCAAGGAAGTCCAAACCGGCTCCTGTAGTTCCCACCATAATGGTACTAGGATCTGCCACTAGATCATAAGGTTAGGTTATTACTGGAAGACCATGATAAAAGACTGTGTGGAATTCACAAGAAAATATCTTGTGTTCTAGATTCAATCAAACTTCATCTATAAAACCCTAGAATTACATAATACTTCAAAATATTCATGTCCATTTATTGTTTGAGGGATGGATGTTGTGGAACCATATCACCCAACTACCACAAAGCAGATAAAGTATATCCTTATTACTACCGAATTCTTCTCCAAATGGGTTTAGGTGATACCCCTCAAGTATTTCAGAATTAAGAATATAATCAACTTAATAATGTACCATATAATCACTGGGTTCAGAGTACCTCACATGATATTAATAGAGAATGACACGAACTTCTATTTTGAAGAGTTGAAGGAGCTATACCAAGAGTATAAAATTGAATCAAATCACTCATCTCGCTATAATGCAGTGGAAAATGGACAGATAGGGGCCCCAAATAAGACCCTATAAAACATAATAAATAATATGGTTAATAATGATAAAAGACCTAGGACAGAAAAACTTCTACATGCTTTATGGGCCTACTGTACCACCATGTGTACTACTACACAAGAGACACCATACACTTGTTGGTGTATGGGAGCGATGTAGCGATACCCATAGAAGTCCATCTTCCTTCACTCGGAATAGAAATTTTAGAGAAAATATCAAATAATGAACCTTCACAGAAATAGATAGATAAGTTAGAGTGGCTAGATAAGAAGAGGTTATAAACACTGTATATCCTTGAGATCCACTAGAACCGAATAGCACGATCATTCAATAAAATGTTTCACCTTCATTCAATCCTTCAGGGATAATTGGTGCTAGCTCTCAAAACCCCAATGATACCAGGAAGGAATCCACAAATGTTGTAACCCAAGTGGGAGGGACCTTAAGTCATACATAAAGTCTATAATAATGGATCCTATTCTCTGGCCACCACGGATGGGCAGCATGTCACACCACCTACCAATACGAGATTTCTCAAGAAATACTTTTCATAATTTCAAGAAATAGGGAATCCATGGTGGTGTATGTCCCATAATAAACCATGCCACATGACGTTAAACAAAATTTAATGACTTGAACACAACAATAAACTATGTAGGCATGTCCTCGCCACATGACGTTGAACTAGACGGTCTCTCTAGAACTACATGCATCTTGATTCAAATTTTCAATGAGATACCTAGTGAAGCCTTGATCCAATATCTCTGCCTAACCAACACATAATATAAATAATAATTTTCAATACTCCATGCCTCTAAATAATGGAAGGGATCCTTATTAGTCCTTATTCCTCTCCTCGAGCATAGTTCATGTGAGCTTAGGAATTAGGGTAAGGGTTTCCCCACACAAAATAGGGCATGAAGGCTCAGGGTGAGCTCGTTATCATCCCAAATACAAGGAGGTAATTGGAGTGAAATGATTCCTCACCGCATGACGTTAAAATGTGTGGAAAATTTTCCCTATATTACATGAAACTATACTAGAGAATCACCATTCCTAGTGTCAGTCTCCTACCTCTCCCAAATCCCATGAACTACGTGTGGCTTGATTCTTGACATAATAGGATATGTAGTGAAGCTCGAACCCCTATTTATGGGCCCAACCATATGATTTTATTATTTTCACATTATGTAAACCAATGTCCTTAGCAAAATACATTAAAATTCATGGCCAATGTTTTTACTTCATGACATAAAACTACACAGACCCATGATGTCCATCTCCACTCATGGTGAGGGACCCACGTCCTTATAACATGACATAAAACTACATGGAAATTTGTCCTTACTGTATGAAGTTAAACTGAATAGTTATTCTAGAACTATGTGCGACATGATTCCCATCCATATGGGATATGTAGGAATGCTCAGGCATTTAATCCTCATGTCCAGCCCCAGGTACCGCAAAACCTGCATTTTTTCAGCCTCTTGGCCTAAGCCCCTTTTAGGGATGTATGGAATTGTTTATATATCATTGGTCATCATTAATTTTGAGTTTTCATTATCAATCCATGCATATCCCCTTCAGTACCTCATTCCCCCCAACATTCTCCTTCCTACATGACATCAAACTGTACGGAATTCTAAAAACTACATGTTGCTTGATTCTCACTCCCATGAGATATGTATTGGTGCCTGGATCTCCAATCATGGGACTTGATTTAACTATAAATAAGTGATAATGCCAACCTCTACATATGGTCCAGACCTAGGTATATTTAATCCTTTTCCAAGTATTATGTGGACTTTTATTCCCAATGATTTGGGATATGTAGGAAGCCTCCCTGTGGTTCAATCCCTATGTTTCATAAACCATATCGGCTTCATAATATTCAGGTCAGTTTGTCTTTTTCCTTGACGCATGATGTTAAACTACATGGAATATCTTCTTCCCTACTACATGATATTAAACTTTACAAAACTCTATAAACTATGTGTATCCTTATTTATGTCATCACATGATATGTAGAGACACCCAAACCCCAACTTTAGGGCCCATCTATGGTATTTTATTCCTTTCATAGTGGGTGATCCTTCGTCTTTATCACACAATGTTAAACTGCATGGGAATACGACCTGACTACATGACATTAAGTTGCATGGATCTCTCAGAACAACATATGGATTGATTCTTTTCCCCATGAGATACGTAGGGATTCCTAGACATTTTGTCTTTAGGCCCAGCCGAGGGTATAACCTCTTTTTTTCTCATTTTATTGTGTTCTCTCATAAATATGCATGGTGTGGCGAAGACCTCTTTGGTCTTCATTTGCATTATGGTGTTTCATGTCACCACATTTCACATCTCCATCAGGGAATCCATCTTACAATCTGAGTCAGATGAACCTAAACTATCCACATATTTCCCTATAACATGATATTAAACCGTGTCACATAATCCTCACCGTATGATGTTAAACTGCATGGATGAATGTCTTTTCCATATGAAGTGAAAAAACGTAGTCCTTCAAGAACTACATGTGGCTTGATTCTCACTCCCATGAGATATGTAGTGATTTAAAAAGTTCTCGTCCTTGGGCCCAGCCACAACATTAACGACTTTCACATCATTTCTCACATCCTTATCACATGATGTTAAACTATGCATAGATGAATGTCCCCATCAATTCATGATGGGTCATCTTCATCCTTATCGCATGACGTTAAACTGCATAGAATATTCTAAGAACTTATTGTGTCTTGATTATCATTCCTATAGGATATGTAGTGATTCCCAAGTCCTCATAATAGGGCCCGAATACAAATTATAACCTTTCAATTCGATTCTCACATTCATCTCGCATGACGTTAAACTACATAGAAGAGTCTTCAATGTAAGATGTTTAACTTCATGGAAGTTAATCCTTATAATATGATGTTAAACTGCACGTAAACATGTACGCACTATATGAGGATAATAATATAGGTCATCATCCATCACCCCTCTTTATCAAAGTAACACAAGATCCTTACCATGGCTAACCAGATAATGGAGTGATTTCATCATATTTTTAAGCACCTTAATCCATGTTCTACACTTAATGACTCAAGTGTATCGGGTTGTCGCAAACCATTCACTAACCTTGAAGTAGAAAATGTGTCTATATTCTTGGCCATTGTATTTATGTGAGGGATCAGACCCACCAACCAGATAAGTCTTGGCTGGGTGTAAACAGATTTCTTATTTCTATGAGCCTAACATTTCCAAGTTGGAACCCAACACTCCATTTTTTAGGTTATTCCTAGAATATTTGTCCCATATCATCACTCATGACCTGAGAACCATGATATGTGATTTACGATATCTCCATCACACTCTCAATGTGATTTTTGAGTACTCTTGACCCTGGGTATCCTAATGAGCCTCTTGTGTAACATCCCCCTACTAGGTAAAAAGTGACATGACCTTAAACTGTACAAACCTTGGTCAAATATGTACAACTTTAAACAGTAGCACATAACGGTACAACTAAAAAGGCCTTAATTTTCCAATAGAAGAGACACAAAACCTTTTAGGTCGAGAACCTTGAAAGGAAAACTTAAGGAAAACTCAAGTCTCCTCTCACTAGACTCTTCACCTTCAAAGTTTAGGAAAACAATTAGGGAATAGATAAGTAAGGCATGAAGCCTCATAGGGTCTATTCTATTGACTTAGTAAAATCCAAGATATTTTTAATGGACCCCATAGTCCGTGAAGAAATTAGAGAGATGATTCATTGCATCTCATCACCATTAGAATATGTTCAACATGTGGTGGAAAAAATATTATGGTTCTTGAAACCTTCTCAGATCTTACATTTTCCATATATCCCACTTCTTGATCTTAATCATCTCACATCGTCAAAAAAATTTCATTTCTCCTAAATATGAAAATTGATCTCTCTACTTGGCCATGATATAGATGCTAGGGCCTAAACCCACCAACCAGAGAAATATTGGTCTGCTATAAAGGGAAATATGATTCTTCTGATCTTGATGTTACAATGGTCGAACCCAGCACCCGATTGTGTTATAGATTCCCTCTGGGGTGATTGTCCCATACCTTCCTCATGACCAGAGCGCTTTGGAATATGATTTATAGTCTTCATATCAGACTATCCAAGAGGATCTGATATCATTGATGTAGTGTCAACATGTTTTGTACCCATTTTAAAATCTGGAATGCAACCCTCCATTCTTGAACCTTTGGATGGCTCATACCTTATGAATTGAAACCACATGACTTAGGGCTCGATATTTTCAATTAATATTTAGGTTTTCCTAGGGTTCTAGAGCCCTTCTTGGATAACTTTACTTCCATAACCAAAATCACCATATTAATGATTGATCCTTCATAAATATTTCATTTCCCCTATAAAGTAAAAATGATATCTCCACTTTGATATTCTATTAATGCAAGGGCTCAAAACCACAGACTAAACAAAACTTGTACCAGAGTAAAGGTCCTCATAATCCTTCTGGGCCTCAACCACACCATGGAGGAACCTGACTCTCCCATAGTGTCAAGGGGAATACACTGCATGTCTACCCCATTACATATTACCTAGATCAAACTTTTGGATTGTGACTTAAATGTCCCATATTCCAACTATTAAGGTGGACCCAACTGACACATTATTTTTCCATAAACCATATTCACCCCATAAAATCCTCCATATCCCATGGAAAAGAGTGGATATATTCCTTTCCTGGTCATTATATTAATTAATAAGGGATTTAACTCTCTAGACAAATGTATCTCCCTTTACATAAAACAAACTCCTATCATCATGACCCATGTCAGTTCTATGGCAGTACTCAGCACCCCATAGGGTTTTGAGTCATTTATGATATGCCTTCTCTATAGTCCATGAAGTTTTGAACTAAAAGAACCTAAACTAAATAAATGGAAGTTTAAATATAAAATATCCTAAACTAAAGCAATATAAGTTCTAAGCTAAAATATGCTAAACTAAAGAAACAGAAGGTCTGAGCTAAATGACCCTAAACTGAAGCAACAAAAGGTCTAAGAAAAATGACCCTAAACTAAAGCCACCGAAGGTCCAAGCTAAATGAACCTAAACTAATGAAACATAATTTTTAATATAAGAGACCCTAAAATAAAGAATGTGACAGTTGTCATTGAGCATACTGTCATCCCTGTACCCATTTTCTTCCTTTCATGGACAAGAATCTAATTTTATAAATTAAGAGTATACAGAAGATCGTCACAAACATTTTCACCTTGGAGGAACTCATCATAAATCTCTCTAAGATGAGGGATGCTTCCTAACTGATGGATATACCATATAATGAAACCCACCTCTCTAATGGGAAGGTGGATGGGTTAGTCCCAATGCCCCAATGGTTGATCATTTATCGAAGGAGGTTAGGCCGGTGGTAGATAATGAACTGAGATATTCACATGATATCATAAAGAAGAAACCTGTATAGATCATTGGAAAATTACAGATAGCTTAGTCATACCTAGGATGGACATGCCCATTCATCAGAAAATTTTAAATCAGGGAAAATAACTCACTTAGTGTACTACCCACCAAATAAGTGTTCAAGGAAGAGGAAAATATGCATGAATATATTCGAGTGGTAAGATTTTGTGCAAGATCATGGCCATTAGAGCTCAGGGGGAGTTGACCAATAGGTAGGATAATCCCTATGGTTGTGTAGTTTCCAGATGTATGTCCCCAGAAATCATCATCTGAATGAAGTTAGTGGAACTAAATACCCAACAAGACAAAATATTGAAGTCTGATGATGGAATATCCACATCGTCAACAAGAACAAACTCATACAATGGAATTCAGTCACATATGGGACAATAATGGATATTAGGTGAAAGGTATTTCCACAAATTCTTGATATTATTATGTACATGGTAATAGGGTTCAACATTATGATTTCTGGAAAGCATGGACCTTTGATTAGATATGGCCTTGGAACCTTTATGGGATCTAGAATCCATCTAGAAATAAGTAAGTGTAACATGTTAGACAAAAGACTGAAAATTATTGACAAATATAAAGGCACAATATTTCTCTAATGGCATCATGTGCATCACATGGCCCAAACAAGGGTTAGTGATCCAGATCAAGATGTTCATGAACCACTATGTCTCTTGAAAACAAGCAGAGTGCCTAAAACCTTTGAGGCCCCAAGCTCATCGCATGAACTCCTTAGAGGATTGTGGTCACATGGCCTAGACATGGTCACATGAAATCAATCGATAGGCCAAGCCAGTGGATAATGCAAAGCCATCATGAAAACTGTATAAGTTTAAGGATTTACTAAATATTAGTCCGTGATGGATATAGATTCGTTTCTTAGTATAAATCGATCGTGCGCAAGAGTTGGGATCGCAATACAGACTCATGGCACAGACTCGAGGGCAGGACACTTGGAAAGGGTTCTTGGAGAGGTCTTGCAATAAGGCAGTAGTGGGAGCTCTCTGGAGAAGGAGGCATCCAGTGGTATGAAGTGACCTCCACACCCCCATATATATAATAAGTTCACAGAATACCAAAAGTCACCTGATGGACTAAATTTTACCTGAGAGCATAGGTTCAAGATACCACCAATGACTATGGCAGGATTTTATTTTTTCCTTATGAAAGAGTCCTTGTTCCTTTGCATGTTGCTCCATAGGGGGGTGGGAATTTGATGATGCCCTTTAAATAGGCATAAAAAAACCACAAAATAATAAACATTTGAAATTGGATATTATATTACCCTTGAGAGCAAGGAAGAAGTTTATGGTTAAAGACTCATGATTGTGTGACCACTAAATGGTCACATGAAGTCTCTATGAATGGAAACTAACCCATGGAAAGTCCCACAGATCCCTCCTCAATGAGAACCCTTGCTTACCAGTGGCTGAATGGTGACAACTGGATTAGCATCCCCCAGGTCATACGGGTTTTCATTGTTATGTACCTGAAAAACCATCCATAATCCTTTGAAAATCAATAAAAGTGATATTTCATAGAAGATACACCCATTTGTAACAATGATGATGCACAAAATAATCATTGGGAAGAATAAAAATCTTTAGATGATATCCAATCCATCTCATGATACCTCTGATCCTTCATCACAATGAACGGAGGATATAACTATGAAGAGGAGAGAGGGTTCTGTGATTGCTAAAGGACATGCAGCGTGCCCCTAAAAATATGCGACACACCATAACCTATCAGGTGAAGGTCGTGAAACCCCATCCCCAAGTTAGTCATGCCAGAAGGAAGCTTTCTAAAAATTCTGGGGCACTCTAAGGACAAATGCATGGTCCTTTTCACAATACTAGTGCACTCTCATATGAGCCACAT
Organism: Viscum album; assembly: GCA_963277665.1. Classification (NCBI taxonomy): domain Eukaryota; kingdom Viridiplantae; phylum Streptophyta; class Magnoliopsida; order Santalales; family Viscaceae; genus Viscum; species Viscum album. The sequence continues at coordinate 396,412 of CAUJRU010000497.1, forward strand.
TTTTCCTGTGATACACCACTAGAAAATCGTGTAAAAATGATATATATTACTTGTGAAAACGCACATACCTCCCAACCCTAGTCACATAAAACAAAGGGGATCAAAAGGGAATAGAAGAGTGGTGTCTGTGGCTGTTGAAGGACATGCGATGTATGCCTCGAGCGATCCGTGAGACACCATGATACCTCAGCGTCATGACTGCCTCACCTCATCAAGTTCATTTGGCATGTCAACCTTGCTGCTTGAAAGGCCTCATGTGCATCTAGACAACTCTACGGCGCTCTAAAGACAGACAGACAAAATTTTCCACTACATGATCGCATGGTCTCTTTTTTACCCATATTGATCAAGTAAAACAACACCCAAAAATTGGTCATAGAACCCATAAATTTATCATGAAATCCCAAAAGACCTTAGGCCTTTGTGAAATAAAACAAAGAAGATAGAAAAAAGGGGAGGCGGGCAGGGTCTGTGATTGCTGAAAGAAATGCAGTGTACCCCTGACAACTCGTGAAGCACCATGATCTCTTAGTGACATGCACACCTCACCTCACAGAAGCCCTCTGGCTTAAGGAATTGTCCACAAAATGATCACATGGAATACGACCGATACTGGTCACTCGATGCATCTTTGAAGAATAGACTAAATACCATGTTTACCATACGTACAATCTCACGTGACCCCCAACCTTTGTCACATAAAATAAAGAAGATATGAAAGGATAATGTGAGAAGGGTTTTTGATCACCGAAGGGCATGTGATGCTCCGATCGCACCCTCAGTGTGGTCCCGTGAGACCCCAAGACAAGCCATCAAAGGACTCATGAATGCCTTATAATAGTTTTTTGGATTTAAAAAAGACTATTGGAGATGATGACACGAAGACATGAAATTCCTTCAATGCACAAGTCCTCAATAGTCTGGAATAATCTGATAAAGGGAAGATGGACTTGCGGACACTGAAAATCAGGTGGCACCCTTAATGAGGTCCACTGCAGAGACTCCCAAAACCGTGTGACACCAAACCCTAAGTTGAATATAGCCTAGAGTCATGTCAGATTCCACAAATGAACCGGAGAGTATGTGGATGGTTACACCTATAAATTCTCTACTCCAACATAGAAAAGGGTTCAGTTGGTTGGTTCATTGATTGATGAATTGAACTTTAAAAGTTTAGACCCGGACATGTGCTATGCACATTGGCACTCAAACTCCAAGCTTCTTCAAACATTTAATCATGAGACCTATCGACTTTTTTCCAGGTAATACACCAGCTGACCACCAGAAAAATCATGCACCAGATATAATTCCCTCCACGTGATCAATAAAAGATTGCGTGAAGGAATTATGGTGATATATTCAAAAACCATATCTCATGTTTTCCAGATCATGTGATTCCCAAAAAAAATTACACTGAACCAAACCAAGGAGCTCGCAACAAAAGAGTAAAAATAATCTAGTATTCAAAGGGGAAAACCCAAGAGTTAGACATGATCATAGTCCTCTACTTGCTTCACATGTGTCAATCAATAATACATGGTGATAAAAAGTTGTTCCACCTGGACCTCATGACATTCCTTCCACATGTCATATGAGATATATATAATTCTCCAAACATGTCGGGACAAGTTTTGAAGACCCTTTGCGGGCACCACTTGAATCCATAAAACCTTCAAGGTTCATCACCCTAGACAAGTGACATCCTCAAGACGCACTGCTTGACACATATAACAGTTACAACTCATGTCAGTTGAGTCTCATCAACACATCAGGACATGAAAATCCAGCTCTCATGACATACCCTCTGGACATGTCATCTTGGTCTTGCGATGCCCCCCCTGAGGAGTAATACAAGACATGCGACACCCCCTCAGATTACTCTACCATGGCTCTCGCGACACCCTCCACATGTGTCGAGAATGCTCATGAGATGAACTCCAGGGTATACCAATAGGATCATGTGACACCTTCAAGATAATAAGTACTATTCACCAGGGTAGCCTCAGTGTGTAGTCCCCAACATCTCAAATATAACTATGAGGGTTTTGATTTCCTCCATAACTAGGATATGTAGGATGTCTCCTTAACGTACCAAGCTTCATATCAAACAATCCACAACATTCCCTAATACATAGATCCCATATCCATACACCACGAGTCTGATCATGCATTCCCCCTTGTTTATCACAATAAGCATGGTTCACATGGGATTTTGGGGATTAAAATAACACCTCATTAGGCATCAAATTCCTATTAACTAGGGAAGCCTCACTGTGTAAGCCCTAAAATCTCCAAGAGTAATAAGAGGACTCTGATTCCCACCATAACTGGGATATATATGATGCATCCTAAGAGGCCCGAGATCCATATAAAACAATCCAAGGACTTCCCCAATACACAGATCCCATATCTATATGCCATGAGGCTGATCATTCACCCCCTGTGTTTCTCACAATGAGAATGTATCACATGGTCTTAGGGGGATCCAACAAAAACCTCATTAGGCATCAAATAACCATTCACCAGATAAACCTCAGTGTGTATTCCCCAACATAGACTGAAATATGATTACTCTGATTCCCTCAATAACCAAGATATGTGTGAAGTCTCTTCTAGAATAGAGCTCAAATATTTTTTGACACCCCCATATTAGTCCTTACTATATAATATTAAACTACTCGGATTAACCGATCTATGATGACTATGATTCTGACCATAACCAGGAGTGTAGGATATCTCTTCTAGACTGGAGCTCAAATATTTAGTGTTTCGACATCCCCATATTAGTTCTTACCACATGAAATTAAAAAACATGGATCAATTGAACTACAATGAATCTGGTTCCTTCCATAACCAGGATAAGTAGGATGTCTTTTCTAGAATCTACTTCAAATATTTGGTGTTTCAAAACCCCCCATATTATACCTCATAGTATGATGGTAAACAAAATATATGAACCAAACTATGTGGGTTTTTATTCCTACAATAGTCAGAATACATAGAATGCCTCATAATGGCTCAATACCATTCTCAGAATATTAATCTCATCCTTAAAAGGGATCATGGACCGAAGCACTTGTTCATATGGTTTTAGCATAGAATAAATATCTCATTAATGGAAAATGATAAAGAACCATGGATACATATATATGGATTTAAAAAAGAGATCCCATACTATTATACATAAAAGAGAGTTAACATATAGCCATTTTTAGGGTAAGTGATCCTGCATTGGGATTACTAAGTGATTCCGAAACATGTATTAAATATATAAAAGACTCCCGGAGTAGGCAACAATTCCCCCAAAAGGGTGTCATGAGCCCAAACTACCATCCTCTAGACCAATGAGAGTCCCCAAGATTAACTAGTCCCGAAAACCCAAACAATCTCCAATCTTTGGAAAGATGTTATGTACCAAGGTACGATTGGTAGAACCATTGGCAGTTTCAAGGAAAAGTGAAAATGGTAATAAAATGAGTGGAATCAATTCCACACCACAAATACCGATGAAAAAAATGTCCAAGAAAGAAGAATGGGTATGAGTGAATCTCTAGGAAATAGCTCAATAGATAAATCTACCTATCTCTTATGAATTATTCCAAAAAAAAAAATCCGGGATGACATCCCTAAATCAATCAAATATAGGAGGTAACACAGTCTTATGTAGTCCCTAATCATCCATGTTGAGACTTCCAATATAGGTAGTCACTCCAAAAATCCCAAGATGCTTTGTTCCCACTATATTAGCCATAACATTCCACTCACCATCTTGGAGATATATACCACCCTCTAGTGATGTAAAATACACCCTCTAGGTATAAAAATACCCATTTTGAAGATATGAAACAAACTAGTCCATACCAAGAATGACAACAAATCATTTAATTTTGAGGAGGAAGAGGTTTCATATGAAATGATGGATACCTACCTCAATAAGATAATCATTTCACTAGTGTACACTCTCTGATCACATACCCAATGGGGTTTAAAGCATCATCACACCACGTGAATACTCAAAATGAAGTAGAAGGTTCTCCAAAATAGGCACAAAAATAAATGAACATGATTCACCAACATCGAATAACAAAGAACCAATATTAGTGGCTACTAGAATAATACCTTCAATAGTAGATGGTCTAGTGTCCTACTCCTCTGGTATATGATATAGAAAATTAATCAAGCATGATCCCCATCCCTGCACTAAAACCTTACATCTTTGAGCATGCCGGCTCAGTTGGTTCTATGTATTTGAGGCATGGATACCATGACCATGATCTTACCCTATCTATAGAGTTAGTAGTACTCCAACTCATTTCATAGAGAGGTGCTACTGAACCTACTCTTGAAGGTGGAGCTAGAATGGATCCTTTCCCACTCATAACAGATGGGAAGGTTTTCCATAATCCCTATAGAATCCCTAATATTTTGTAGCCTAGGAACATAAAGAGTTATATAGGAAACTAATGCCTGTTATGCCCATTTTTTTCACATTGGTGACATACCATGTAATTGTTTGCTGGTTTCTACTGGATACTCCTACTCATGTGTGTCGTCTAAAACAATATCTTCTGACCACTAGACGAACCACTACCCTATCTTGGTTCTGAACCACCCAATCTCCCACCATCCACTTCTCACAGGTTTTTCTTGGTTATAAGAGCCTAGTTAACTATATCAGATACAATAGTCAACCAAAAAAATTTACCTGAGAATGAATAGGATTACTCATACCATCCTCAAATTGTATCTCATTTACAAGCTCATAAGTAGTATATATAGTCATAAAGCGTTGAAGCTCTATAAAATAAGGTGAATAGTCGATGACTTTTATAGAAACCTACTAAAAGTTCATTCACATCGGGGAACGATCATCCCTAAGGGTATCAAGGAAGCAATAGTCAATGAAACTTGACCAAAAATCCCCCTAATATGTTTTCTAATACTAACTAGCCATATTTATAATACCCCACCAAAATTTGGAAAATCCACTGAGAATATAAGTATAGATTTACATTGTCCTTTCAGGAGGTGTCTCTAGATTATAAAATTTAGACATGACCATATGAAGCCATAAATTTTCACCCTGTGGTACTGTATCCCCCAAAAATGTTGTTGGATGCTGCTATTGTAACACCCAAGTAAACTCTCTTATAGAAGGGGTGTAGTAAGGAGCTCCATGTAAAGTCTGCATATAACGTATAAAATCTCCGTAAAATAGGGAATCATCGCCCACATCATCAATAAGAAGAAGTTTAACATGTGGCACTAATATATGGATTATTGGTGGCTTATTTCTCACCACCTCTGGTGCATTCTCATCACCACCCTCATGGAATATGACTAGAGGACCTGATGGTGTCATTGGTCTACAATTCCCAAACAGACACCTTAGGTAAGGTTTTATAACAGCATAAGTCATAGATATAGAAATCGAATAGGTATAAATACTTTCTATTTCATAGTCACACCCATCAACTATCTCAAAGAGTCTGTTTTGGTTTCTAGAAATATTTATATATAACAACATAGATGCTACATACATCCCACAATTAAGGATAGGACTAGGTGAGGCTATATGTTTTTGAATTTTTAATTTCATTTCAAATTTATATTTATATAATTATTCCATTTAAATAGTTGAACCAAATGGTTAACAATTTCTAATCCATAATGTCCTATACACCTTATAAACCCAAATGTGATATCCACTTAATCTATACCGTAACACATTCTAGTCCATGAAACCGATTGTTTATGTCTCAATGGGAAATAGTTTACTACATATGGTTTCTTATATATCCTATATAGGAAAAAAATTTAAGGTTTTGGAAGGAACTCTAAGTGTAGACTACATTTTATCAACTCCCTAAAATAATAATTTACCAATAACAAATTTATTTATAATAGTCCGGATCTCATGGAGATCACATGCAATGAAATCAACCAAATGTTCCATTATGTCATGGAATATGCAAGGCATGTCAATTTCATACAAGGTTTTTAATATGATGTATGCTAAATTATTCCTTTCCCTCATCTCATCAGGGTAGAGACAAATGATAAAACTCAATATTATCACTAGTAATATCATAATTCAAGTGCATCACCCAATGATGGAATCAAATAAACCACAATAAGTAAAATGCAGAAAATATAAATCTACATTAAAAGAAATTTTCATTTCTCTGTACATGGGTTAGAAACTCCCAAGAACACCTCATTACCAAATCCCTTAGTATTCCGAATATCATATATATTATCTCAAAATATAAATTTAATTAAATAAAAGGAATTCTCATATACAACTTTGTGACGTCCTGGACCCGGGTGCCACTTAGAGGTTCCCCGAGCCCAGTTGGCCACATGGTCTTAGGCGCATATCCTCAAATTCCATGGGCTACCATCTAGAAGTAAGGGCCTAGGGGTTTTCCATGGGAAGACTATTCCATAATTACCATAATGGGTCAAAAAATAAAAATATAATAACAGGTAAATACTGAAAGCATATATTAACAGAAGGTACAATGGGAACATACACTATAGAGACTGGACCAGTAACCCACCATAGCAGAAGCATGAATAAACATCCATAAAATAATAACTAACTATAAATAAAAAATTAATCATATAAAAAAGATGATAATTTATTTCATGTCTCTATAAATCTAGAAAACATTATATAAAATAGAATTCAGTGAATAAAATACATGATATAAAAAATTCTTCGAAAGTAAATAATATATTCATGAATCCGAAGCTCCATTCTGGTCATATACTTCCAATATCCCATCCTATGACATGCAAGGAGTAATACATCTATGAGGGGATGATTCCCTTAATATTCACTTATAATCATGTATTCTACTAGGGTTCCATTGGTGGATGGGATAGATTGTGAGGTAAAAATAGTTGGCCACTGCTAACGACATCTATAAATATCAAATATATGGGCATAACGTGGTAGTGTGTAGAAATAATAATCTAATGGAATTTTAACAACAAAAATGGGTTGTCTCTAGATCCAGAAGGAAACCATGCTGACACTACCTGTATCTGGCCATGAAAAAATATCTTTGAATGAGTAACATGGGATGTATTTCCTGATATCACAATTATAAGGGACGTCATTACTATTATCACTGTAGTATAGAGGATGTCATGCCCAGTATCACATAAGCATAGGGGACTTCATTCCTAATAGAATATAAGTATAGGGGATTTCATGACCATTATCACAGTTAGGGATGCCATGCCCATAATCATATAACAAGGGACATCAATCCTGTATAGTATCACAAGGGATTTCATGAATGGATTCCACTTATATAAGGGAATCCATTCATTTACTTCGTTTATATATTGAATGAAAAAGGTTCATCATTCCCAACTACCTTACTTAGATATGGTTTTTAAGCCCACACATCCATAGAGATGAGTATCCATTGCTTTAAAATTAGCCAAGGTATATTCCATAACTCCTTATTACTTAATATCAACATGGTCATAACCATATATCCATTTAAAAAGGGTAGAGTGGTCATACCAATATCATTAAATTAAATTCATTATAACTTATTAAGAATTTGGTCATGCCACACCACTATATTTATCTATTATCAACATAAAATCTTATTTTTATGAGTAGAACCAAAAACACCAAAGGATTTTTGGGTATAAGAGATTTAATTCCAATTAGTCATATTGAGGTTAAACCAAATGGGTTGGATCATTATAATATTGATAATCGCAACAAGTATGTGGGTTATAAAATTTTATTAGGTTCAAAGTATAAAAACGTTTAAGGAAGATATAAATAAGGGTCAATGGATGGTGAAACAGGTGTACAAAACACATCATATATTATAAAACATCAATAAAATAAGTGGTAATTAGTATTCCTTCTACCTCTTCTCATGGTGCCCTCCTCATCCAGTATCATCTTTTAGTTCATCCTAGATCATAAGAAGTCTGAAGAATGAATTAATTCTCTAAAAAATTGGATATTTTCCTCCATCAGTAAAGAATCACAGAGGGAGAGATTAATGAATAATAAAGCCTAAGGTTCAAAGATATTTATAGGAGGAATCCAATGAGACTGAAGGAAGCTAAATCATACATTGACTGACGAATTAGCTTCAAAACCCATCAAATTGGGATTTTGGGGTCTCAACATGAAGATGCAGTTATCTCCACTCCACTAGTGGAGAAATAAGAGTAAATGTGAAAGGTATTTTTCCATTAATATTATTTTTTTCAATTTTACCCAAAGAATTTTAGGTGTTAATGGTTTGGTAGCAATGTTGGACAACCCGTGCGCCAATTGTTCTTGGCTAACTTCCTTGGAAATGGACGCAAAATGTTAGGTAGAAGAGTTTTGGAAACTATGAGCCAACTATACAATATAACTATGCTAAAAACCACATACATCACACATGGTAATGAGCCCACTGTGCCTGATTTCCTCAAACCTTGAATCCCCCTACTGCTCACTGTCAAACCCGAAATGGTTTCTTCTAACCATTTGGAAAATATTTTTCTCCAAAAAAGTTGTGTTTTGGGATCCAAACATGCCACATAAATCCTCAAAACATATGTGACCTCACTAATCATACAAATTAGGTACAAATCAAATAAATAAAAAAAATTTAAAATGATTCATACGTGAGATAAAAACTGGGTTCTTACAAATTTAAACTCTTTAGTATGTCTTTAAAGTGGCAGTGGTATGGGAACATTGTGATCAATGCCTTTTAGGTGGAGAGTTTTTATAGATTGTGAGGGAGTGAGCTCCTTTTATAGGTTAAAATGAGGGGATTTTATGGAAACTAATTTTTTATGGGGTAAAAATGGTATCACATGGTGGATAGATGGTTTGGGTGAGTTAGGTGAATGAATATATGTGATAAATGTTAGATTGACATACCAAACAAAAAAAATTTATTCTAAATGGATTAAAGCCCATTTTTTATGAAAGAAATTTAGGCGTATTAGATTACCAATTTTAAAACATATTAATGTTGATTAAATTCTAATCTTGGTAATTAGTTTAAAACTACCAATATAAATTGACCCTACACAGAATAGTTTAAAATAAAAAACCCAAAATTGTGCTCTATTTAACCTATTTGAATTTATTAATATGTGATAATTAATTTTTTTAAATTAAAACATATAATGTGTAGGAATATTGTTTTTTATAAAGATTACCCTTTAATTTATTTTTTTATTAATATTATTTTAAAATCATTTTCAATTGAATTAGTGTTAATAGATTTTATATATCTATAATCATAATATTAGTGTCTTAATTTAAAATATAAACATTGAATTTAATAATACACAATATTTAGAAAACTATAATTCTTTAAAAAATAAGTGTTTTTTCATGGTAAATAATATTTATCGTGGAAAATTATTTTTATGTAAAAAATGAAAATTATTGTATTAACTAATATGAAAATACTTATTAATAATAATAAAATAATTTTATTTCATTAAATTTATGAAATAAATTTAAAAAATATTTTAATATTGATGCATGTAACATATAAAAATTCATTATTAGAAAAAGTATATTTTTAGGCATTAATGTTTTGTGTAGGATATAATTTTCCAAATATTTTATTTTATTATTAAATTTTTTTTTATAAAAAATATAAATGTTATTTTTATTTCTATGAATATCAAAACTGAATTTTACCTAAATAATATTTAATTAAAGAAAATAACAAAAACAATTTCATTTATTGAAAAATGTTACTTATGTTCATAAAATGATAAACAAAGTATTTATATATTTCGAATAGTGTTTTACCATTTATAATTTTACACCATAAAAACATAATTGATAAAATTTTTTGAACTTTTTTTGAGCATATATAATAACAGATATAGTTCTGGAAGAAATATATCATTTCTGTTCCCCTAAAAAACTTCAATATAAAAAAAAATCTTAGAAACTAATACTAGAATAATTCAAAATTATAAATTAAAAAATTATATTATTTTCTCCTAATTAAAATTATAAAATTATAAAATTTATTTTTTAAATTAAAAATAAAGAAGGAAAACATATTTAATTAAAAAATATTCATTTTAAACATTATTTGTTTTTATTATTATTTCATATCTATTTTTATTTTTATGAATTATTATATAATATTTCAAAAGTAGTCCATTTAATTTATCAGGATAAAATATATAAAAATTAATAAAATATAATTCTTTAAAAGATATTTCATTTATAATAAATAATCTATATATCAATATTAAATATTTATATTTTATTAATTTCTTTTTAATAATTAATTGATATTAATTTCTTTCTGTGAATTTTATATTTATATAATATTATAAATTAATAATTTTTTAATAATATTTCATGAATAGATATTTTAGTTTTAATTTTATACCTTTATTTAATTTATTATTATTCATGGATTATGTTATTTTAAATTTACTACTGACAATACACAACTTCAAAGTACCTGTTGAATACATGTATATCCAATGACTATATTTTCAATGATCAAATTTATAATTTCAAGAGTTTAATACAATATATAACATTACTATACTCATTCATTGCATTCACCCTTCCAAACTAACTCATATCATTTCAATAGGTTTCATTTTAAATCTCACAATATTTGTTATCCTTTCATGATTTTATCCCTAATTATTAGTTTTATTTCACTATTGGTGATCCTAAATGGTAAATATAATCATGGATATATCCTTGTGTTGATGATTTTATTACTTTATATTTATTCTCCCAATATAATTTATTCACTTTTAATGGATGTCAAAATCCATGGTGAGTAATAATCTATGCTGTATGACACATAGCTTCATGTTCATTTATTGTAATAATTTACAGTGATGAAATAAAATTATTATAGTTTAATTTCCAACTTGTATGATTTATTTCTTAATATTTTTTAATTACTTTAGAAAAATAAAATAAAGAGTAAATGTAGTTTTTATTTATAAACACATTTATTATTGAAAAAATATACTTCAAAAAAATAAAGGGCGTTACATTATCCATCATATATAAATTGTATCCTCATAGTTTTAATAAATAAATATAGATAACCATACCTAGGGTTACCTTAAAGGTTATCATAACATAAGACATATCTTATAATGGGTTAAAAACCATACTATATTAGGGAAGATTAGGTAACATATATTTTCTCTCATAATAGGAATATAACTAATGTTTAGTGTTTTATTTATCCATTTGTGCTAAATACTCTAATATAATTGGTATAATTTTATTTATTGTGAGTATATATTTGTCCTATTATTAATAGGTTCTCATGGTTTTTTTTGAAGTGATTTTCCAATCTTAAAAATTATCCCTTCTAATATGTCACATGAGATAATCTATGTGTAATATTAAATAACATTTGACTTTAGGAATGAAAATTAGATTATATAATATTCATCTTCTTATAAAAAGAAATTATAGTGGAGTTATATACTTGGGATACAATAATGATTCCACTAGAAGTTTATATTAATAATTCAACATCTAGTCATTGGGTTATTTAATTATTTTCATAGGTACAAAAGAGTGGGTCAAATAAGATACAAATACAACCCTCATAGTTCTTTAGTGTGTGATCAGTTTTTTGGAATTCCATATCATTTTAGGAACCTACGTGTGTAGTTTTTGTTTTATAGGCTTTCCCATTTCATATAAAATCTAGTTATTATGATCATTTTAAGTCCTTATATTAGAGAATTTTCATGGACAATATCCATGTTTTCAACATTTAAGAATGTGAATTTTAAATTTTACTTTTGGATGAATTCATTTCCCTTTCACCTAATTGACAAAGCACATAATTTTTCCTTGGAAAATAGATTCTCTATAACCTCTAGTTCTATAAAAAAATAATCTCATAATTCTTTTGAGATATGCACCATTTTTCTTCTTCCCATATTTTTAACTTGTATAAAATTAAAAATTCATTCATTCATCACATTTTTTAATGAACATCTATGAGACTCCATATTTTCCTTCTTTGGTTTGGTTGGAAATTCAAATATTCTAACATTATTAATCATAATTATTAGAGGATAGTTCATTATAATCACATTATTTCTCATTCCCAATATTATCCCATAAGGTTGATTATTGATACAATATTAGCATTTCCCATGTAATAAATTATCAAAAAAGTTTCTTCAAGATTTTTCCATTACTAAAACCCATGGGGGTTAATATGAATGGTAAACAATCATAAGGTAATATCTATAAATTATATCATGAAAACTCAACCAAGAAATGTCTTACTCTTGAAAACAACACATTACCTTTCAGTTTATCATAAATTAATATGGTTTCAATCAAAGTTTCATTAAATTGTATTATCTCATACTTATTAACCTAATTCCATAAATAAATATCCAAAAATTATCATAAACTTCCATAAAATATTATAAACCCAAAATGAAATAAATTTTAGGCTAAAAAGACTCAACATATCTATTGTCCATAAAAAAATATCAATTAATATAAATCTTAACTTATTAATCTCTATGTTTTAATATAATATATCGATGATAATTTTTATATTTTATTATTTTATCTAAATAAGTTCAATTACAAAATAATTGTTCATAATGATAATACAAATTCCCAAAGAATATCCCTAAGGAGTGTTATTACCTTGTGTGTAGCACCATTCTTCATTACCAAGGGAAAGTAAAACTAATAAAGGATGAGTTTATATTATCAATAAGGGTAAAAAATAGATATATAAAAATAACACGATCATATAGGTATTCTAAAATTAGAATAACACTTGGAAAACATTCCCTTTATATCATATATCATAACCAAGAGTCATGGAATAAATCTTTGTAGTTCATAAGACATGAATCATAATGAAATCAAAGAACATGATCCATGAAAGCATAATTTTTTTATAATACATGGAATTTTCGCACACACATATTCATATAAAATAATTTACATAGTATTAAAGTAAAATCTAAAAAATGACCAAAGTAGAATGGGTTCATTTCCTAAACCATCATAGTATTCAATGTTCACTCACAAGACAATCAAAGTTGATATTATTTTACGAAACTAGGATAACACCCCATTCCAGAACAATTTATCCCAGGAGATATCAACCCATACCCAATGAATTGGAGGGATATATAATTAAAGTAAAACCCATTACATAATTATAATCATTTCTATTTATACCACAAGATCTTAAAAAATTCATTACATTATAACCCTTGAAAAGGAAATGGGTTTAATAAACAAATCATCATGTCATAACCCATGTAAAAGAAACTTGTTTCATAATTATTACATCAAATCATCATAGCTTAACCCATGGAAAATAAATGTTTTTAATAAGTGTCTTTTAATCATAATCAGAAACAATTCATATAATAATTAATGATATAATCCTTGGAAGATATCACTAGTAAATTTTACGTGACATTAATGGATGTCATCTTAGATGAAAAAAATCTATTAAATATCACATAAAACATTTCTTGAGGAAAATATCATATGATCTTTGAAATCACATATTTTAAATCTAAAAATATACCAAATATAACTAAAAATATTTTATTTGAAATTAATCTTGGAAATGTGTATATGATTCTTTTTAATCATTGATTGGTTGTGACGGTGAAAAATATCATTCATGTCGTACATGTTAAATAAACAATTCCGTCCATGTTTTTAGTAAAATGATCAAAGTACCTCATTTAAAAAATAACAAGAAGATTCCTTTTAAAATGTTTTTAAAATAAAACATGGTAAAAAATATCTTTACAAAATCATTGATTAATAGTAAAAAAATCTTTATAAAACATTAATAAAACAATATTATGGAAGAAAAAATTATTTTCGTCAGAAAAAAAATAAAAATATTATTTTTATTAATAACATGTTTTTAGTCTCTTGAGTATTAAAAGAAAGAAAAATGAAATGGGAACATGTATTTTACATAAATATTCAAATGAGAATAAATTTAATTATTTTCTATAGATATGTACCATGTGATTTCGTCATCCAAAACTTAATCCTAAATAGTCCCCATAAATAATTATATTGTAACATAATGTTTAATTTATAGGTTATAAAGAACATAATTAAATAGTAATATGACTATTATATTGAATATTATTATAACATAGTGTTACATATAACACAAGAAATTAAAGAAATTACATTTATATAAAAAATCATAAAATATCATTGTATTACATTATCCACCCCAAATTAATTTCACCCTTGAAATTAGATTACACTACTATAAACAACTAATGGTACTTATTACATATCATATCCTCAGATTCCCTTGTAGCATCCTCAAATTGTTGGTTTTGCCACAAATATTTGATAGGGTGAATAGTCTTGTATCATAGAAATTTCTATCTATTATTTGGAATCTGTAATGTTTTTTCATCATAGAAAATATCATGATATATGTGTATCACCTATAAGGAAAGTACATTTGACAGATCAATTATGACCTTCATCAGGAGAGATACATGGAACGAATCATAGAGATGAGAGATGTTTGGTGAAAGGGTTAGGATATAAGAAATAATTCATACTCGTTTAAGAATAAAAAATTTAATAATATATATAGATCTTATATTTACTTTATTTCCAAATATCATAATCATATATTATGTAGAAATATTTAAAAAACCTTCTCACCAACTTAAAATTCTCGATCACATCGACAATTATCGGCATAACTTCTTTTCTGACATTGTGCCACCCTTATGTGTTACAGAATGGATCTAACATTCTCTAATATTTCTATATCCAGATCTAGTATCAATTTCTAAATTATTAATAGTGCAACACTTCTTCATAGGGAGGACTTCATAAATATCCATATGAATGCTTGATTAAAAGTTATTATTACCCGATAACTCAACTAGAGGAAGGTATTGATCTCAAACACCTTTGAAATCCATGGACAAATATTCCAGAATATCTTATATGGTTTTAATAGTTCTATCAAACTGAAAATCTATCTAAAGATGATATGCAGTGATAATACTCAATTTTCTATATAGATATTACAGAAATCTTCTGTAGAAATTTGTGGTAAATCTTGGATCAAAATCATATACAATAAATGGTGTAGTCCATGAAATGTTACTAATTACTTAATGTATATCTTGGAAAGATTATCCATAGGAAAATATTCTTTATTAGGGATGAATTTTTATGAATTTTTAAGGTGATCAACAACGACCCATATATCATTATTTTCTATAGATATTTCTGTGAGTCCAACAAAAACATACATGGTGATATTTTCTAATTTCCATTCTTTTATAAGAACTAATTGTAACATCTATTTATAATTTTATCTCCATGAATTAACTTGGTGACAAACCAATCATTGAGATACAAATTCATCAATATCTCTCATTATTTCATACAACCATATATGAAATTTAAAATATCTTTACATATTTGTAATTTCAAAATGAAAATATGGTGTATATGTAACACAAAAAAGATTATTTAACCTTATCATTCAGTTATTATCAAGTTTAACCTCAAGAAAATTTATCATATTATTTTTAATATCAATATCTTCCATTGGTTCCACATTAATATTAACATGGATGGATGTTTAAACACTTATTTGATAAAGATTATATTTCTACCCTTCCTGCAAAATTTCATAATCCATCCTTTTAAAATTCATTAATATTGGATATTTTATGATCTATGTCATAGATAAGCTAGCATGATCCATTTAACTGAAACCATTGGACACCATGTTCACTTACCCACGATTTTAATTTAGTTACAATTCATAATCTTTAATCAGGTCCAACCATATTATCTTCTAAATATTCAACTCTTCCTATGTGAAAATATACATTAATTATTTATGTTCATTATATATATCACACCTTTATACCTAAATATAATCCTCTATATCTTTAACAAAATATTTACCACAGACAAGTCCAAATCATTATTTGGGTAATTTTTATCGTGAAACCTCAATTTTCATGAGTCATAAGATATAACTATGTTATTTTGAATGATAACTGATCCTAATCCATTAATTTTTTGTATATATATAGATTAAACCCCTTTATCTACTATAGGGTAATTTATGAAAAGATGTTATTACCCTTTCTCTAGTTTATTTAATTTTTTTTCACAATCATCATCCAAAAAAAACATTACTGCTTTATGAGTTAACATGGTAAGTGGATTAGAATGTAATTATAAATTATAAAAAAACTATTGGAAATAACCATTATAACCAATAAAACTTTAGATCTCATTCAGAGTGGTCATTCTGGGCCAATGTTTAATAACATTGTTCATTGATGGATCCTTAGATATAGCCTCTCTTGAGATTATATAACCCAAAAACAAATCCTTTTTAAGAAAAAATTCATACTTTGTTAAATTTTAATAGAGTTTATCCTTTTTTAGGGTCCTCAGTATAATTTTCATGTGACAATCATGCTCTTAATTTATCATTGAATATTTAATAATATCATCTATAAATATTACCAAAAAAATAATCAATATAACCTCTCAAGACAAAATTCATTAAATATATAAAGATAATGGGAAAATATTAAGACTAAATGCTATTACTACATATTCTTAGTTTCTATACCATTTATGAAATGATGTATTTCATATATTCTCCTTCTTAACAATCAGTTGATAATATCCAAAATAGGTTTTAATATGGGAAAATATTGATCTCTAAACAGTTGGAAAAAAATAAAAAATAAATGGTATATGACACTGTTTCTTGATTTTTATCTTGTTTAGTTCCAAATAATCAATATAGAGTCACATAGAAACATATTTCTTCTTAATAAATGGATAGGTTCACCCTAAGGTTATGCACTTGTACAAATTAATCCCTTCTCCAAATTATCCTAGAGTTACTTATTCAATTCCTTCAACTCAGTCAGTTATATCCTATAGGAATCCATTTAAATATTTGCATCACTATTTAAGAGTTCTATTGAAAACTAAAATTTACAATTTGGTGGTTAACTAGGAAACTATTTTATAATGACATAAAAAGCTCTCTCATAATACACATATCATTTATGTGGAGTTCCACCCCAACCATCTAACATAAACACCCATTTTGAATAAGAGTCATGAACAATAAAATGGATGTGATCTTCATTGGATTTTAATATATATTATCATAGTGATATACGATCATATGTTGGTTTGACATATCAAAAGTTATTTCATATCCCCAGAAATTGACACATGATTTATGTAGGGAAATCAAATCCATGCTTAATATGAATTAAAAATAAAAAATGGGGTGAAAAAAATATTTATAAGAAGTATATTCCCATAAAATAAAACCAGAAAAAAACATAGACATGAGATTTGATGATCATTCCATTATGGGTTATCATAAATAATTAAACATTTAATCATTGAGGATATGAATTGACATTCCTTCATACTATTCTTGATATACAAAAACTTATATACCTAATATCAAATAGGGTACATAAATATTTGATCATACTTGTTACCACCTCAACATCATAATTCTATCTTAAATGTCATACTAAAACCAAAATATTTTCCCTAACCATCCAGAAACATTCATCAAAATTTATAAATCCTGAAATATCATCCATATGATGTCTAAATAAATATATTCTTCTCAATATATGAAATATTCTTTTTAATCATACTCATTTTATGTTATTAATTTATTCATATTTTTTTTATCTACTCCCCTTACTAATTTTCAAGGAAATGGTCATTAATTGTGTGAAATTCCCATGATTTAATATTAAATATAATTTTTTATCATTTATTTAATTAATCAGAATTTGATTCATTTTAATATTTTAATCATAAATCTAACCATACTAATCAAAATTATTTTATTATAGTTTTCTATGATTCATAATTTAATTTCATACATGTCATTTAACCGGATATTTTCCTAATTCATACATATAAAGGTTCATATGGACTAAACAAGAAGAACCATAGAATCTGTGGAGAATAAAACCACCCATGATGCTTGAATTATTGGGATCAAAAAATATTCCCATGTTTTATGAAAATACTTAAGATGTTCAGATACATATTGAATAAAACATTCAAGGCCCAAATCAGAAAATAGGTGTCCAAATTGATGCATTAAATTTTATCTAACAATTCAATTTGGGATTTGAAAGAATCCCACAATTCTTAACATTTATCCAAATATAGATGTCAAATTAAGCTATAGTTTTATGGAGGGAAATTAAGGATATATGTTATCAATATTTTAGAATATATGGTTCATATTTGAGAGAGTATTCATAGAAATAAATTCCTTAATTTTTAGGCCATGGATAAATTCTAGACATTTCATGACATAAGAACATGTTTTTGTAGAATAATTGAAAATATATAATGGCCTAAAAATTTGGAATTTGAACTTTAAACATCTATATCTATTACTTTTTAGAAGAAGATATCTCGAGATTCATCTCTCTAAAAGGTCTAATTTGCGATCCAACTTGAAGGGATGTTTTGGAAGGAAAATAGTCCATCTCCTTCGGCTATAAATTCACCACCATCTTATCAATTCATGAAATAACTTAATAGGATAATTTTTTCTAGAAAAATCCATTATAAATAACTAGGTGGACTTTCTAAACTCATGTTTATACTTGAGATACAATTCCACCTTTCTTTCTTTTCAGGTACTTCATGCGTGTTGAAAAATAATTAGGTAAGTTCGATTGTAATTTCATTTTAATTTTAATGAATTTTTCATCTTTATAATCACTTATTCTCATCCAATTTTTTATTATAATATTTATGGTCTTTATATTGTTAAAATCAAGCCAAAACCCCCTTTCATATTTCACTTTCTTCTTTAATCAATAATATGTGTTTACATTCCTTTATTTGTTCATGTCTAGTGCATAATTATTTTTCTCATATCATTCCTCTTTTTTAATTCCTTAAAAAAACAAGCTCATCAAAACTAAATTAATAAATATATCAATGGTTGAGTATATCTCTCTTTAAGGTGACTCATAATTTGAGGGTGTTAGTTGATCCATTCTTTTTTTCATTAAATATTTTTTAGGTTAACATTTTGTATGTTAAACATAAAATTTCATTGATCAAATACTTATTTAGTTTAATTTTTATATTTTATAGAATATTTTAAAAATTAATAAATCTCCATAATAAAGAATTCATTATTAGAACCCCAGTTAAGTTAATACTTAGAATAAATACTCAACACTTGGAAGTTCAAATCAAAATTTTCTTGTGGTGTTGATATTAAATTAATACAATATAACAAAAATATCAAGGATATCATAATTATAAATAAACTATAACAGAATGTCACATATATTTATCAAATTATTAAAATCAAACTAAATTAAAAAATTAATTTAATTAATATATGCAAAAAAACTCCACTATTTAAAATAAAATAGAGAAAATAATCTTCTATATAATCATAATACAATTGAAAAATATTCAACCCAAGTGATATTATACACATTCACAAAGCACTGAAATGTTGAATATTCGATAGATGAAAATATACTAAACTTCAAATGGAACTGTTTTCAGGGATTACACAACTAGTAGTAATTGTTTATTTAAAAAAAATAAAAAAAATGTGAAAAAGAAAGAAAAAGAAAAACCTACCTTCCTTAACCATTAAAATTTTCTTTCAGTTCCCCATATCCTCCCAAATAATTAAACTAATATTTTTGACCCGAAAATTGAGTAAACTCATCACAAAATTAGAAAGAACATTATGTATAATCAAAACATTTCACACTTAATTGATTTTGAGATGGAAAATCCTATAGAACAAACACTTAATCATCAAAATGACCTTGATATGAATTACCAACTCCCTAATATTAAATATCTAAACAATAATCTAGATTTAAAAATAAAAACAGGTTTGATTCATTTTATACTACATTTGCATGGTCTAGTTGGTGAGGATTTATATTTTCAAATCAAAGAGTTCTAAGTGGTGCGTTCTACAATGAATCCTCAAGGGGTTTCTTGAGAATAAATAAAACATCAAGAATTCTATTTCTCCCATGATAAATATTCCAGTTCATGGATCTATATCCTCCCTTATTATTTCATAATCACATTAAATGACTTAAAGTGACTCTTATTTGATAAATTCATCAGTGCTTCTCAAAAAACTTCTATATAAAAGAAAATTAGTGGAATTTTTTAATTCTCTAATAAATATCTACATGATTACTGAGAGATTTTAAAAAAGGGTTGGGAACAGTTACCACACAACTAAATCCCTAACCAAATCTTGATCCAATACTTCTATGTGTAGTAATTTTCTATAGAGAGAATTCTCATTATTTCTATAAATGTTGGTGCTCTTTTTAAAAAAACACCTATAGTTTCAAAAGAACTTGTATGAAACATGGCTTCAAGAACACAATAATTTCATACTCGAGAAAATGATCATGTGATTAAATTCCAATAGAATCAATCTATATATCCCAAAATGATAACTAATTGAATGACTGAACATATAGGTCTTCTACGACAACTATTTATGGTTGCTAAAGCCCCAACCACATCTTCTCCACAATATCATTTCCCTATAACAATAAAAAACGATGTAATTTTAAGATCACTGACTCACCCAACTGACACATGTCCAAAACTACAATATGATCCATCTGATTCTTTTGGTCCAATGGAGTTCAAAACAAAATATTCTCATTGGAGCACCATCATTTAATAATCATGTTAGTTCATTAGACACTCCACCAAATCCCACTCTGATCCCTTCTCTTCTACATATAACCCTGGATTGATTTATGGAAATCCCATGTCTCATCCCCTTCATTTCCCTCCTAAAATTCAAAATAAATCCTAATATGGTCATGGTTTTGGTAACTTCCAACAACCATATACCTTTTTTCATCAACATCAAATGAACCATCCTCTATCTCCTCCTCTAGGTTTCCACAATCGTAGCGATGCTTCTCAATTACCAAACCAATACAAGAACATTCCCAAGAACCTAAATCAAGGAAATTATGATGAAGGACATGCCTATAATTCTAAGCATCCATGGGAAGGTATTATGGAATATATTTTCTACTTCACCCATTCTATCCTTGATAACATTGAAAACTAAAACATTCAACCTATATCCCACCGAAGTTATAAATAGTAATATAATTCCTTCTAACTCCCATATAATATATTTCCCAACCCCAAGAGTAAGGTTAGTTCAATTTCACTTCGATCTATAATAAAATTGATATTCCTAAGGGTGAATCCCATATATACTATTTAAATGTTGAAATGAAAAATGAAAATAAAAAATATAGAAAAAAAACCGAAGCCACTCCCTCACCTCCTTTAATTTCTATAAGGAATCCAATTCATTTCCCTTAAGAAATCTCTAAGCCAAATAATCCCTTTGATCATGATATTTAAATTCTCAAAATGATTATACATGTTGAAGTGAACATTCCCATTTTGGATTCCACAAATTATATCCCTATGTAATAAATGGTTCTTAAATAATCAAGCACCCGTAAAATATGTATTACATCCATTGAAAATGTTTCATCCCAACAATACATTGACTTTAATTGTTAAGATCTAGGGAACTTTATAGTTCCATTTTTAATAGGTAATTTCATTTTTTATGATTCACACATAGTCCTATGATACTTGATAAATTTCATGCCCAAATTAATTTTCACTATCCATGGTTTATCCAGTTATCCAATTGAATCCATGTATGTAATGAGGTAATAATTTATGATTTACTTATTCTAGAAAATGATCTTATACACCCAACTGATTTTTATTTCGTTGAAATGGATATTGAGATGAAATTTTATTGATCTCCCCTAATTCAAGGAAGGACAATCCTTATGACATCTAGATATAAGATTTATGTCCATGTGGGTATATTATCTGTGGAATTTAGGGACCAACTGGCCATGCTCAATATTTTTCAATCCATGAGATGCACCTAAAATGATCCATATACATTTACTATTAATGTTTTGAGGAAACTTATGAGAGTGTATTCATCCACATTCTTTCATGTTCATCATAATATAATGAGGTATGAGTTTATGAAATTCCCACCATGATTAACCAAGTCATAAATGGGGACGTTGATGTTGAAATTTTATTTATAGACTCCATCGACATAATGGATCATGAAAAATATCTACAATTTCATCTCAAATCATATCTCTATTGTTTATTGAGGAAAATTAACCAAACCAATTTGGAGTCCCTTACACTATTCTAAATTCATTTAGAAAACAAAATAAGGATGAAACTGGTATGAAACAACTTCATGTACACCTGAAATTTGAATTCATTTTCCGAGATCATTCTTATCCTATAATTATCTCTAAACCACTTAATAAGAATGAAGAGTCCAAACTTGTTCAGGTGTTAGATAAAAACGGCCCTTAGGATGGAACCTATATGATATACAAGGCATCAACCATCCCCTTTTCAATAATCACATTAATCAATAATAATAAACCAATCCAATCATATATCCTCAAAGAATACTCAATCCACTAATAAATTAGGTAGCTAGTTAAGATATTACCCTGAATATTTAATCTAGAATTATTTACCCAATTTTTGACAGTGGATGGGTTATTCTAATTCAAGTGGTACTTTAGAAGTGTGGGATAAATATTTTCAAAAATTAACAAATAGTAGTAGAAAAAACTTTAGTAAAAAATGGTTAAAGTATATTTTTTATTAATAATTAAATTTGAAAACACAAAAAGATCACTACCCACTTCTATTCCTTGAAAAAATTCCTGAAACATTATCTATAAATCCACGTTATTGCTTTCTTTATAGATACATATGAAACTTCCAAATCCCAGTCACACCTTTGGACAAATAAAATACTTCATTCACTGACTCATTTGGACCATATAAATACAATATAATTCATTTTGTCCTTTGAAATAATCATACAACATTCTAGAGGTGTTTGATGAATATCCTTTATGAATTCATTAAGTATGTCTTATAGGTATTCATGGGTGTCTTTACCATTTATCATGAGTCATTTGAGTCCTAATTTCATTCACTCCCTAGTCCCAAAAAGTTTGTCAAATGTAACCTTGTGTTGAATTTTGTAAAATGAAACTTCATGATTTATAATGGAATTATTCCCGGTCACATAATTTCAAAAGAGTTTATTCAGTGTGGTCCTTCCATCATTTAGAAGATCTAGTCATTTCGTAAACCCAAACTAGTTTGAGACATATGTTAATTCCTAGTTCGTGCCAATTTATTTTGATTATTCTTCCCAAAATTTGTTAGTATTTACCAGAAACTCACTATTCTACTCTAGAATAATTTAACATTCATTTTGATGAATCTTTCAAGAGATCCTTCATTGAAATCCAATCAGTTTTGACATCTAAAACAACATTACAACCCACATATTTTTCTTCAACCATCTAATTGATGTGTGATACTTTTGATAGGGCCAATAAGGCCAAACATTTTCAATAAAGAGAAGAAATTCCTCTTGTCATCTATTATACCTCAAAAAACTATATGGAAATCAATAAAATTACTCTATCAATAAAATAAAACTTCTAGATATAGTTTTTTCCATGGGTAAATTTATAACTTACCTCTACGGTGCTAGAATCCTGTGTAGAATATCGAATTATTCTCATTCTGAAATAATTATTCCTAAAATTCCCAACAAGACATCTCATCTCCCACTCCACATTTACAAGGGTATGACCTAATTGTAAATTACTTAGTTTCTAGAATGTTCCTGAAAATATTTCAAAAGAACCAAAATAGAAGGTAAATGGTAATTCAAAATAATTTTTATGATGAAAATAGACTTTGGAAAACTAGGGATGGAATGGTGATTAAGATAAGTGTTGATGAAGATAAATATTTCTTCATCTTAGAAATATTCTATTGAATAACTCATGATGTCTGATTTTGACCAAAAAAGACCTCTCTAAAAGTCCTTGACTCTAGATTATTTTGGTCTTCACTCTTCAAGGGCTCAAATGAGTTTTATCAATCCAGTTCCACTTTCTTAAAGTTTTTCACAATTTCCAAAATAAATGAAATTCCCCAAAATCACCTAATCGTCTTTGAAATATTTAATTTATGGGGAATTGATTTCATGGGACCGTTTCCCACTTACAATTGATCCTACTATATATTTCACTTAGTTTACTATGTTTCTAGGTGGGTCTAGTTAAAACCCATTATAAAAGGTAATTTAGATACTAATAAAATGTTTCTAAAAAAAGACATCTTCCATCAATTTAGAACACCACATTCATTGGTTAGTGGCTTAGAAACACATTTTTTGTAATGAAACCATCAATTCAACTTTGAGAAAAAATGGGGTCTCTGCTAAAAAATAAATTGTATATCACTCAAAAATCAATGAAATTGATGAACTTTCCAATATACAAGTGAAAAAATTGCTTGAGAGAATTTTTATTCCCATAGGAAAAGATTGGCCTTAATGACTTAGGGAGGAACTTTGGGTTTATCAAACTACATATAAAACAACCATTAGGCTGAATCCTTTTAGTCTAGTTTTTGGTAAAACATGTACTTTACCTATTTAAATCCAACATAAGTCATTTAAAAATATGCAAAAATGTAATATTTATTGGAAAAAATTCAGTGAAGAGATATTTTTGTAGTTCATTTGACTGGAGAAGCTTTTATTTGATTCCTATGAGAATTATGGTCTCTATAAAGAGAAGTCTATGGAACACCATGACAATCACATCCTACAAAAGGTATTTCATGAATGTGAAACCATAATTATCATTTTTTTTATTCACCCATGGAAGGATAATTATCATTGAGAATGTCATTTTTTTATTACTAATGTCTAACTATTTGGTGTAGTACAACACGATTACCCCTCTTCAAAAATGAATCTCTTGGTTTATGGAAATTGTTTCACCACCCTCATATGACACAAACCATAGGAACCACATTGAATTCCACTAATTCTCTAAATACTACAGTAGATACACCATCACATGGAGACAAATACCCACCAAATATAAACTAGGGGAACCTATTTTTCATTAACTCCCTCTCCCTCTCTTCCTCCTCTCTCTGTTTCTCTTTATCTATCTCTTTCTTCTTCTTCCCCTCCCATTCAAACTATATCTCTATATTCCTACAACTTTATTCATATTTTTTTCCTATTTCCCTTTCAGTAACATTGTATTTAAATAAAAAAAAATAAAAAAAAAATTTATAAAAACAAAAAATATTTATAATTACTCACTACCATATTTTAAACATTTTTCCAAACATTTTGGGTAGTCTACAGAACTGTTTTCTTTACAAGAATTTTTTATTTTCATCACAAATTTTTATAATGTTTTTTATGTCATGAAATATTAATTTTGAATAATAAATTATTTATTAGGAAAATGATTCTTCCCAATAGTAAGGAGGAACATTAGCTTTAATTCTATAGAAACAAATGGTTATATCATCATATTGAATATTTTACACTAACTATATTTATTCATCATATTTTTTTACCTTAAATATTATTTTCATCCTTTAAAATACATCAATATGATAGAGGATGTTTTTAAACTAACTGAGATAATAAAATATCCAAAAATAGTCTCATTACCCTTAGATTGATCCTCTTTTTGAAAGCCCCTTCATGTTTATGAAAACCCTTCTTTGATGTCCACATTACATACCAAAAACCTTATCTGACCCAAAATCTAAATAGATTTTAAATTCATAATTTATTGAAATTAAATTATGGGGGAATATATTTCATTTTTGGCACCATTTGATTGATTCTTAATGTGATATCCTATTATTTTGGTAGAGTATTAATTTACAATTTGGGGGAGGCTTCATTTTCATAATTTTGGGAGTGGATTCATGTTTACTTAATTTTTTACAAATATTATTGAACTTTTTGCAAAAAATAAAAAATAAATAAAAAATAAAAAAATAACTATGGTATGTGTCTTGGGATTGTCAAAAAGTAACCCTTCATCAACCTATGATCTTGTTATAACTGTGAAAATTAGTCTAAAAAGAGATTTAACAGGGGTCAGATGGTGAGTGTGATATTTTTTTAAGTGAATCATTCATAATATAATTAAAAAAGAAGCAAATAATGAAAAAATAAGAACAATTTCCTCTTGTTTCATTGAGTCTTTGGGGAATTTATTCGTTTTGTACATATTTCATCTTCTCATCCTTTTATAATATTCCCCCTCTATTATATTCCTTCACACATTTATGACCTTTTAAATATGTTTTTCAATTTCTTTCCAAGATTCATTTAAATAAAATTATGCATTAATTTTCCTAAGTTATTTTTTACCCCTCTTTTCCAATCTTTTGGATATTATATTTTACTCTCCCATAGCCACTGAGAAATCCATGAAATACCTCTTGATTCTTGGTAACTTCATAATAGTTAATAGAAGCTGATATATCTTTCAAACTTTAGGATTTCACTTTTAGTTACTGACTGAGTGAACCTTCTTGAATAAATTTACATCATCTTGAGATGAGTGTTTTTAGTGCCTATATTTTTTTTTTGATTTTGACCATAAAAACTGAATTGGTTTTAGACAAATTTCTCCATATAAATTTCTAGTGTAATTATTAATGGATGAGTTAACTTGTCTAACCCCCACCCTCAATTGGTGAAAAAAATTGTTATTATTTTTTTATTTATTGAAATTTATTTAGTTTTATTTTTATACTTATTGTAAATTAGAAGATGAAAATGAAAATGTGTGAGGGAGTTTATGTTATTAATTTATTCAAAAAAAATTTATCTACTCCCCTATGTTATTTTCAATGAGTTATTCATAAATGGTGTGAAATACCCATGTTTTAATATTAAATATAATTTTTGGTCATTTATTGAATTAATCCAGGTTCGAGAAATTTTACTATTTTAAATATAACTCTCAACCTACATATAAAAATGTTGTTATTTTAACATTTTAGTGTAAAAAATAAATTTAATATAAATCCTTAAACTAGATGTTTGGATAATTATTCTATATAAATAGTCAAATGAAAAAAACCAGAAGGCGTATTGAATATGTAGAGAAAAATGGACCAGTTGGGACGATTCAATTTATGGGGTAACTATAGAATCCAAAAATTTACGAAACAACATAATTTTTTATATGATATCTAGATTTATATTGGATAAAAAATTAAAGTCCCAAATCAACCATTAAATGACCCAATTGATGCATGAAATCCAGTCCATAATTCTTTTTGGGATTTGAAAGAATCCCACTATTCTTAAACTTTATCCCAATATAGAATGCCAAGTGAGTTGTTATTAAATGAGTAAAAATAAAATATATATACTTCCAACATTATAGAATAAATTTTTCATATTTTAGGGAATCTTCACAGAAATGAATGAATCAATATTTAGGCTATGGAAAAAATTATAGATATTTCTAGACAATAGCACTAGGTATGGTAAAATAACCATATAATAGGTTCCAAAGGTCCAATGGCTGTAAACTTTAGAGTTTAGAATTTTAAAATATTCATCTAAATCTTTTTAGAAGAATATATTACAATTTTTATCCATATAAATTGTATAATGTGTGATAAAAAATGAATGGTAGTTTTGGAAGGAAAACATTCCACCGGATTGGGATATAAATTCATATCCTTATTCTCAATGAAAGAGGTTGTAACTTCATCACATGGAGGGTATATTAGAAAGACCATGTCCCTAAAAAAGTATTAGGAGGACCTTAAAAACCCATGTTTCTAATTGAGACACCATTCCTCCTTTGTTTCATTTCTAGTATTTCAAGTGTTTTGAATTGTAATTGTGTAAGTGTGATTATAATTTCATTTGAATTTTAATGCATGTTCAATCTTCATAATACCTTATTCTTATAAACCCTATATATTTTAATATATAATTTCCCAATATTTATTAAATAAAACAAAAAAACTTTTCCTATTTTTATTTCTTTTTCAATCAATATTATGTGTTTACCTCCCTTTATTTGTATGTGTTTTGTGCACAATTATTTTACTCATCACATTATATTATTTTTATTAATTTACAAAATCATAATAATCATCCAAACTAAATTTTCATATTTTAACATTTATGATTAATTTTCCCATTTTGGTGAGTCATAATTTAGTAATTTTATGCGATTGACATATTTTTCTCGTTAAATATACATTAGGTTAACATTTTGTATTTTAATATTAAAATATCATGGATTAATGAAATATTTTGTTTGAAATGTATATTTAATATATTATTTTAACCATAAATAGACTTCTATAAACAATTATTGAATGATATTCGAAACCTTATTATGTTAATTCTAGTATTCAATCTTCAATACTTGGTAATTCTGACCAAAATTGTCTTGTGATGTGGGTGTTAATTTAAGGCAATATGACACCAAGATCAATGATAACATAATATTAACTCCTGTATAAGAAACTAAACCAAATATCTATAAAATTATTAAATCAAACTTCATTCATAAATTTATTTAATTAAACTCTGCAAACATCCCCCCTTAATTTAGAATACAAATAAAAAAATTGACTCCAAAAAATTGTACCATCATCGAGGATTTGAGCAGATTGTTTCTATACAAATTATCATAAAACTAGAAATTTTAAAGGTTAATGGTGAAAATAGTTCGACATTCATCATTCGTGGTCATAATCTTTTCAAATACTTCATGTTGGTGTATAAATATTTTCTAAATTCCCAAAGCTTATTTCTTGAGATTGTCAAATGAGTTGTGAATCAAGGCCCATTATCATGAACTAGAAGATGAAAGATACAAATAACAATACTCCCTTTTCATAATTATTACCACTATGTGAAATGATTCTAGATCCACATACAATTATCGTATCTATATAGTGTTTTATTTTCTTTGAAACCACTAACTCTATCCTGCACCAAAATTTAAAGATATTTTCCTATGCTTAGACTTATACTTGTGGTTCTCACCAATGTTTTATCTTCTTAGTTTCCAATGTTTAACAGAAGCTATCCTTTGATACCAACTATAGTTACCCATATCTTTTATACATACATATTATAAATTAATAGATGAATATTCATTCTATTTAAAAAAACACAACTGAAGACCGTAAATATTTAGTTTCGTTGGAAACATCGATATATAAACTGCTAGTTCAAAAATGAACCACATCATCTCCAAACACATTCATCATAACTAGAACCCATTTAATAAATTTAATACATAATAAAATTTTTCATAACCTATAGAATTGAAACATTATAAATGGTGATCTAAGAATCTCAGTAAGGTGAAACATATGAGATATCAACATAATATAGAAATAGGGTTATGAAAAATTGATAGTAACATTTAAAAACCAAACCCTATTTACAATAGATAATAAAAAGATACATTTAATTAATCATGGTAGTTCATAATATATGAATCATAATGGAATAAAATAACATGATCTACAAAATAATAACATTGGAATAATACATTGAATTATGTCATACATAAAAGTATAAATTTTTTCCCTAGTAGGAAATTCCCATTAATAAAAAAATATCATAGTGGAATGGGTATACTCTCCAAACCATCATCATAGTCAATAATCACTCCCAAGAATATCACAATGTAGAAAGTCCTTTACGGAACATGGTTTACTCCCCATTACATTCCAATTTATCTCAAGAAATATCAATATTTACCCAAAGCATTGGTGATCTTCATAATTATAGTCCCACCCATAAAATAATTAAAATATTACAAATATGTTCCACAATATCATAAACCATTCATTGTATAATCACCCATGATAAGAAAATGAGTGTCATAATCAATTCATCATTGAATAAACCATAGAAAATAAATGGGTTTCATTGTTATACATCAAATAATTAAAACATAACTAAGGGGAAAGTAACTGGATTCCTAATGATATATTCCACATAATCATAAACCATCAAAAGAAATAATAATGATGCTATCATTTTATAATATATCTAGTAAATCATATATAACATCGAAGTGTTCCATATAATATGGAAAATTATGTGAAAAGTTTACTTGGAGTATTTCATGTAGAAATTTTTTTATCCACTATGAAATTAATAATTTTAAATATTAAAAATTAAAAATTTTGTATCACAATTTCCATTCAAAAAACCTTTTAAAGTTTTATATGATTTTTTAAATCACTGATTGGTCATAACGGTGGAAAATAGCATTCATGTTGTACATGATAATTAAAATATTTCTTTGACATTTTCTATAAAAAATAAAAAGTACCTCATCCAAACAAAGGAAAGAATATTAAATTTAAATAATTTTATAAAAAATAAACCTTGGGTAAAAATTTATTTAAACAATCATTGAAAAATAGAAAAAACTTTCATTAAAAAATTTTTAGAAAACATTTTCATTGAATAATTAATAGTTTCATATTAAGAGAGAAATAAATTCAATTCTTAGTAAATAAATTATTTTAGTATCATTAGAACCCAAAGAGGGTAAAATTAATGATATAAGTATATTCTATATAAATTGTTAGAGAGAATAATATTAATTATTTTATTGACATATAGATCATTATATTTCATCATCGAAAACATAATCATAATCTATCCTAATAAGTAAGAACATTGCAACATAAAACTTTTAAAACATTATTAAATTTTGAATAATAATACCAATGAAAGAAAACCCTATATATGAATATTTATATCCCAAAAATAAGTATGATAAGAATCATAAAATAGTTTAATGGGAACTATATACACCACATAAATGAAACAGGTGGTGAATAGGGAATGTCTCCCACAAAAATACAACTGAGATGAAAATCCCTTACATGCTTTTCTAACATTTTAATTGTAAGCCAAATGTAAGAATTAAATTATATGAAACATTAAATAACCTGATAATAATTAATTTCCTAATATAAAAATTCAAAATTTATATATAAACCTTATAAAATTTGATAGTTTCATAACATAAAATATGTCCCAAAGAAGGCAAGTTGAGACAAAAATATCATACCTCAAGAGTCAACTTTATTCATACATGTTTGAACCTACTAAATATTGAAAAAATATTTCTTATAGTTATATTATAGAACCATTATCATATATACCATACCAATAAATATTTATGTAAAATAATTTAACATTTGTTTATTAATAAATATTTTTTAAAAATCACTCTTCTTGTTAATAACTAGTTTGTTTTACGTGTATGTTTTGGTTTGAAAGTTTTTTTCATTATTCATTTAACACAATTACATAATTTATAGTACATTAATAATGATATAAATTTAATAAATATTCCTTATTCATGTTTTTAGATTAATCAATTAAATTTAACGATGTATAAATAAATTACACCATTCAATGGGATGGTATGTCGTACGTACGCATTAATGGTGGTTCCATTTTCACGAAAAATGGAAGGATAAAAAGGTAAATAGTAATTCACCTTTAATAATCCCCTTTATATTACATATATCATATGTATAAATTAAATATATCCTTATTACTAGGCATGTAAAAATTAATTGAAAACAAATCTCATCACTTCGTGGAGGTAATAGCCCACACATGCACATGAGTTATGTTATCTTTTCTAATCAATTGGAATGTAAGAATGTAGATGTGATATTGTAGATAAATAATTATAATTATTTGATAAATATTATATATATACTCTAAATTAATCATAATTTCAACACATGATTAGCTGTGATGGAAAAATAATGATATATGTTGGGGAGGCAGTAGTCCACAGCGTACATAACCAACAGTATCATTTCCAATTTAATTGAAGAGGATATGAATATATTCTATGAAAATATCATAATAAAATATCAGTATATGGGATATAATTATATAATTATATCATCATATTTGAATAATTCTACAAGGATATATTATAATAAATAAAATTAAAACACAAGGTTAAGGACTATACATCTTCTTTGGAGAACCCCATTAAGTTTACACCTAAAGCCTTATTTGATGAGTTTCATAATTAATATACAACGTTTAAAAAATGGGAGGGAAGTAAGGACTATATTTTGGTATGTTTTTTCTAAAAAAATTGTCTTGAGGTGTGGATAGTAGAGGAGTAGGGTGTCTTTTTATACGTGGGTGAGGGGACCTGCTTGGAAATTACATATAAATTTCCCAAAAAAATACAAAATGATATTGTATTTCCTAATAAAAATAATTCTAAATTACAAAAGATTAGAAAGTGGGATCATATAAGGTATAAATAATTCCATTAAATTGTATTTTTTACTTCGATAATTTGAAAAATTACCCATATATATTTTTTAACACCTTGGTAAACTCATTTTACCTTAACAATGGTAATTTTTTTTACAGATATCACTATTCATTATGACAAAAAATTAAGATGAACATGTTACATAATATTAATAACACTGATTAAAAATATAGAATAAATTTTATAAAATTAATTTCACATTTGTGAATGAATTTAACTTATAATTAAACTCATAAACACAATGAAAATTTTGTTTCCCAAAGAAGTATTTTTCTTAAGTAAAAATCATTTTTGTGCAAATATTCAACCCAAAATTGATTCTAATGAACTAAATTGGATCAATAAAAATATAATTTTAATAATTTTAATTTTAAAAACATTATAAAAATTTAATTTTATAAATTCTCTAAACAAAAATGAAGATTTCAATAAAGATTAGTGTTTTCAATATTCAGTGGAAAAATTAAACTTTTCTGAAAATTCTCAAATTTTCACTCTAAGAAAATTTTAATATACTGATTTCAAAAATGAAATAAATTTGGTAAAATATATTTTCTAGAAATTTAAATATAATAATTTTATTATTTGATCACAAAAACAAGAAACAAATCATTTTTTTAGAAAAATGTATTTTTAGAGCCTATAATGACTTAAAAAAATAAAGTACTAATTTATAAAAAATATTTTCTTAATATAAAATCATTATAGACAATTTTTATATTCCTTTATTCCTATTAAAACCACTTGGTTTATTGGATAGTTTATATCAATCATGTTTAAATAAAAATATCTGTAGTATATTGTGGTTCATAAAAACTCAGAGGTTCATAAAAACTCAGAGGTTCATATAACAGAAGGTATTAAAGAAATAATTTTTTTTAAAAAAATTTATAAAATCATTAGCTGTTATAATTTTAAGGTATTAATGAAATGAAGTTATGTCATGGAAAATTGAGGAATGATTTTGATACTATTAGGCATATATATAATAGATTATGGTATGGGTTTAGTTAGATATAAAGGTAGTATCTCAAAAATAAAGAATTATTTTTATAGTAATATAATGATTATGAACACATGGAATAATAGTCACATGGAAATCAAAAGGCTTACAACATGTTAATATGACATAGAATATCAATGAGTGGCTTTGGAAACATGATGGATATACCAAAGTAATTATAATAATTGTTTATTTAGGGGGAATGGATGTGTCTCATAACTTAGAATAATTTGGGAATTAATGGATTTATTGTGATGACATGGAATCATTTTTACATTTAAATCAAAAGGATTAAAGAAAAGTAACTTCTTAGATTGGTAAATTGATAGGGAGAAATAAAGAGTTATTTCTATATCATAATGGGTATAACAAATGAATATGGTATGGGTTTAATTATAGAGAAGCGGAGTATCTCGTCATTATTTAATAATTTGGGTATTAAAAAATTTATTATGAATTAATGGAAGAATTATCACATGGAAGTAAAATTTCTTATAAAAAATAACTACTTTTTTCCTGAAGTGGATGACAATAAACCTTACCTTTTTATATAAATTTAAAAATAATGGGAGGAATCTATATAAAAATATAAACTAATTGAGAGAGATTTAGAGATAGATGTGGAAGGGATATTCCTTATAAATTCCTTAGGTATTGGGAGGGATTAGATCGTTGGTGGGAGTGATCTATTTTTTTAGTAGAAAAAGAGGTTATTTTTCCTGGAAATTAAATTTGGGTAAGTTGTAAGAATTATATCATTTGGGTATTAGGTGAAAAAATTTAATTAGGCCAAAAAATAGACTGGATTGTAGAATTTAATTACCAAACTAACTAAGGTATTATATATGGTCTAATATTAAAGTTTACATAGAAAAAAATTATGCGACATTAGATAACCCAATTTAACACTTACAAATCCTAATTAAATATTAGTCTTTCCAATTATTTAATCATTTAAAATATAATCTTACCCATATTACCAAATTTTAAATTGAGGTATATTAATAGGGGATATAACTAACCTTATAAAATTTATAAATATGTGAGCATTATTCTTTAATTAAAATAATATAATGTATAGAAACGTGTTTTTTAAGAATGATGGTGTTTGATAATTTGTTTTTATTATTATTATTTATTATAATATCGAATTAAATTAGCTTTATTTTACATATATATATGTCTAAGATTAATATGATAGGCATATGTTAAAATAGATCTATTTAATTTAAATATGCACAATTTTTAGAAAAGTGTTATTTTTTTGAAAAATACTATTTTTTTTCCACAAAAAATAATTTTTACCTTGGTAACTTGGTTTTATTACTAAAAATAAAATTTTCTATATTAAGTAATTTTAAAAAATAGTAATAATAATAAAAAATATATTTCATTCAACTAATTAATATTTTGAAAATTAATTTTAATATTAACTCAAGTAACATATAAAACCATGTTTTTAGAAGAAAGTGTATTTCTATTATTGATTTTTATGTGTGATAAAATTATATATGTATTTTATTTTAATGATAAAAATTGGATTATAAAATATATAAATTTTATGGATTTAAAAACAATTAAAACCCAAATTTTACATTAAGATTAATTAATTAAAGTAAAATACAAAATATTTATTCATTTATTGGAAAATATTACATATGTTTATAAAATCATAAACATAGGATTTTTAAATTGAAAATAGTATTTTAAAAAGTATAGTGTTACTCTATATAAATATCAATGGTCAATTAGAATGTTTCAGAAACTAATAGGTCTCACCAATTTAAAAATATATACAATTTTGGTAAAACATATATTTTCACTGCTAACCTAAAAATCGTCTATATTCAAGAATATTTAAAAAATTAAAACTAAGATAATTTTTAAATTTAAAATTAAAAAATATTATTTGTTTTATATAATAAATATTCTAACATTTTTAATTTTTTGGAATGATGATATAAAAATATAAATTTCTTTTCTTGAAAAATTTCCATATTGAACATTATGCATTTTTAATTTTATTTCCTATCATCTTTTAATTTATATAATATTTATATAATAATTCAGAAATGTTCTATTTAACTAATTAAGATAAAATTTAATAAACTTAATGAAAAATAATTCTTTCAAGAATAATTATTTTATATTAAATAATACTTACAATTAAAATTAATGATTTATATTCTAAAATTTTAAGTTTATTATTCCACGGATATTTATTTATTTCTATTAATTTTATAAAAAAATATTATACACTAATAATTAAAATTGTATTAATAATATTTAATAAATATATATTTATATATATTTATATTTAGGTTTGTTTTCTATAATATTTTAGTATTATAATTTTTATTCAGTAATTATTTTTTATAGATTAAATTATTATAAATTTTCTACTAAAAATACACAACTTTATTATACATAATGGAAACATGTGTATCCAACAACCCTATTTATAAGGGATATATTACATTCTTATATATATCCTTAGTAAACTCATTCAATCTATTCACACATCTCATTTCAATATTTTTAATTTAAGATATTATAATATGATTTTTTATGAAGTTATTCCTCATTATAGGTTTTTATTGTCTATTAGTGATGTCACAAACAAATCCAAGATTACATCCAGCCTAATGTTTGACCTGGTTTGAGACATGGCCCGAAGGGCTTTCCCAATCCCCAATGGCTTGAAACTGGTCTCGATAATCAAAGTAATCATTATGGGAATGTGTTTTCTCTATATACTAAGATCAAATAAATAAACTAAATTTGAAGAAGAAAAGAAATAACTCAATATAAATAATTATTCCAACTGATCCAAATACAACCACTTCTAAACAAAAATAAACTAACTGGAAACTAATTTCATACCATTCTACACGATCTCCATGTTACCTATTAGTTACCACCAACCACAACACCATCCAAATTCCAAAGTTATCACATGAACCTGAAACTTAAATTTTCAAAACATCTTAGTTATACTAATGATGATTTAAACAAGTATTGTGTGAGTTTAAATATATTAGTAGGTAATCATTATAGGTTCCATTCATTTACTTTCTAAAAATATCCCAAAAACACTAGATTAAAAATAAATTCAGAAAATAGGGTTTGAATCATTTTAAACAACTAATCAAAGCTTAAGAAAATACCTTTTCAAAACAACATAAACAACATTATTTTTTAAAAATTCTACTTTTAAAAACCCATTTAAAATTCCAAAACCTTAAATACAATTCCAAACTAGGTAACAAAATGAAGGGATGTTAAAAAATTAATCCAAACCAAACAAGGATACATAACTATTAAATCCAATAATAAAAAATTAGTAGAAACAAATAAAAAATTTTGACAGTAGACTATGAGCATTTCTTGAACATCCCTAGAGTGATCCCAAGACGTTATCGATTTGGACCCACCATCCATCATATGGTTCATCTCCATATTCAATGACCAACTGACCACTCTAAACTAGTCCATCCAATGAAACGTCCCAACTAGGCCTATCAAGTAAAGGGGATACCAACCCATTTAATTAGGGTCGACAAACAACCATCACTGGATGGGGAAAAAATTGAATTCTATCCCATAAAGAATGAACACACCCATTTTGGGGAAAAAACTTTCAAAAGAACGAACACAACCCCTTGAAATCAAGTATCCATTTTGGGGAAAAAATTGAATTCTATCCATTCACATGGGCATAACCCCTTTCCAAATTCTCTCACGCACCCAAACCATTTAAAAAAAAAATTTCACCTCACCTTATAATTTAAAACCACCCATTAGGTGAACACCAAAGAAGTTAACCAGTCATAAAACACATTTCCAATGGAGAAATAAAATTTCTAGACAATCACACCCCTATCACTTTTGAAAAAAACATTTTAAAGAAAAGTCTCATTCTTTTAAAACAAAACAATAATATGTACATAATATTTACACCATAAAATCCTCAATATTCCACATGTAACACTCAAATCACAATCCAATAAAATTATGAAAATATAACCAAGGAAAAACAACACTTAAAGCACCCAATTTCACTTTAAAAACTCAATTCTAATTTTATCTAACACCTAGCATGAGTTTAAATAAATCCATAATCAAGGAACCCGTTGGAAAAAAAATTCTCACCCATATTCCATCATAAAAACTCAAAGGATGTTTATACTAGCAGATCACCAATAAAAGAAACCACATTTACAAACTATTTTGAAAAGATCTATCTTCAAATGGAATGTGATGGAAAGGAAATAGATTGAAACACCTACCATAATAACATGAGAGCATAACCAATGTTTTTGATAACAAAGAATTCACCCCAAGAGATAATATACATTCCTTAATATACATGAAAATATCCAATGAATCAACACTCACCATTAGGGTTTGTCCAAGATGGAAAACCCAGCAAGAGAAACCAATAAGGGAAATAGGATAGAAGATGAAATCGATAAAAAATAATAAGATCTCCCCATAAAACCATAAAAAATAGTTAATAAAAGTTGGGGATCAAGGGAATAGGGTATCCAGAAGTCTACAGGTGTGCCACGGTCATGAAAGGGGAGGAAACCCAGAAATTGGGTTAAAAGACAAGTGGTAGAAGATTAGAATTTCATATTTTAAAGATTATGGGTAAGCCTAAAAGTTTTCAAATAGTTCTCTAACGGTGCATACCCTACTGTAGAAGAGGGAGCCCTATATGGGCTAGCTATTTCGTTTCCCAAATCATGTGACAACTATTCCAAAACACCACTGAATGATTCTAGAACTGAACCACAAACATGTCTTACAGTTTCCATGACCTTATGTAGGTTATCCTCCAATCCCAAGGAATTAATCCTCATGACACATAGTTTCGTGGGAGGATGTTCACATTTTATCATAACCATTCACTTACCATTATTCACCTTCTTCCAAACCTAAAAAACTCCACTTCTTAACAAAAACATATCACAAACATCCTGAACTCAAATATTTAAACCAGAAACTCAACCTGAACCTAAACAAAAAGATCCAAATCCAAGAAAAGAGTAAATCATAATAATTCTATGTTCATGGTGTTAAAGGTTATCCTCACATGTAAAGATAATACAATATATCACATATTAATGAATATTTCAATATTTTCTATTTATGTCCCCTTTTAATTTATTCGATTTTAATTTACATTAAAAATCTATAGTGAGTAATAATCTTTTTTTGTAATACTTAGTTTCATGTGATTTTGTTTTAATTTTTTAACCTGAATGAATAAGGGTTTTGTAGTTTAATTCAAATTCTTTTTAACTTATTTATTAATCAATTTAAATTCCTTTGATTAAAAAATAAACAAAATAAAGGATGATAGTTTTTAATTATAAGTATATAGTTTATGGAAAAATATGCTTCTTTAAAACTTATTGTGTCACAATAACTCTCTATGTATTTAGTATACTAGGGGTTCATGGTTTACATTTGGAGACCCCACAACCATATGATGGAGATATAATTATCATGAGAATCATCATTCCTTGATAACTTTCATATTAAATATTTTAGAGTTAGATAATCATGGGGTGGTTAGTTATATTATTGATCTTATGATTCGTTGGATGCTAAGCAAGATTATATTTTCCCCATGTGTAAAGATTATGAAATATAGTTCTTTTATTGAGGTAGAATGATGATGTGTATGTTTATACCAAGGTCATGTATATAATGTGCTTATATATTTGGATGAAAAGAATGTGGTGAATTGATAAATAATGGTTGATGACATGTAATGTGTTCATTAACCAATTTTATTTTAAGATAAATAATTTATAATGTTTCAGGTGGCCATATGGGATTAACATACACTATTTCCCATAGTCACTTGATTTCCTGGACAAGGGGTCACAGGAAAATTAATGACATCCTATGATAATTATAATTGACTAAAGTATAGATATAAATGTGTTTGTTGAAGGTCACACTAAATCCCATTATAGCTTGAGTTGAATATATGATTTCATAAAATCCACTCCTTCACACATTTATGAATATGGTGACACATATTTTTTTTAACAAAGCTATATTTGGGGGGGGGGTTATAATTTTTGTTCTACATAATGATAATTTAGTTTGACTTATAGAGATACTCTAAAAGTGTTTTATAGTTAACCCAAATGGTATTTTGGTTGATATCTTACCAAGGTATTTTATATGATATGATAGAAGGTGATGTCAATGATATATTTATAGTTTTATTTTTTAATATATAGAAAATAATTTTCAAAAATGGTTTCACAAAATATTATATACGATAAAATATATGGTGAAATTAAAAAACGTCTTTGAGGATTTAGTTCAATTGATAGGTTGAATGATATATTCCAAAAATACATTATGAATGTCACACATTTGACCATATTGTCTATGAAAATATGGGTATATAAAAATGGAAGGACATAAGATATCATACATGCTACCCAAGAAATTTATATTGTATAACTAGTTATGAATCATAATTAATGACTTATTTGGGAAGGCTATGATATTATGTTATCCCATCTTCGAAATTTTCATAGGTTTTCAAACATTAAACTTTAATGATTGAAAAATAGTCCATTTAAGATATTATTATTCATTTCAAGTGACTAAATGAGATGTGATCTATTTGGTTATTGGTTATGAATTATTCATAACTGAATCTATTACATGAACATTTTATAAAGATTGAGTAAAGGACTTGTAATGCAGAATAATGTTAGACACTTATATGTACATACACATCCATTTATATGTTGTGTGAGTGTGTGTGTGTGTGGGTTAAATCATGGTTTATAATTTCTTGATCTCTTATCTCACTACCTCTATAACCTGTAACCATCAAGAGGCGCAATAATTTTTTTCAGATGAGAGGAATCCAATCATGTGATGAGTGATTTAGTATAACCCATGGGAATACAAAATTGGAGGGATGTTATTCAGTTTCCTCTTGTGATATTCATATATATCATACATTGAATATATTGGTAGTAATAGATTTTATAGTGAATTATATAAAACAAATTATCTTCATTTATATATGTATAGTTTAATTTTTATACCTGGTGATCCTCATTTGATGTTTTAATTTTTCCCCTTTGTTAAATGAATATCATTTAATCATAACAGGAAAAAACCAATCATCTATAGAAAAAAAATGTGAAAGATAAATCACTTTTTTAATAATAAAAAATCTGAAAAAATAAACCTATAATTTCATTCATTTAAGATAACTAAGGACACCAATTCTCACACAACAATAATTTAGACTGACAAATAAAATTTCCACCTCAAGTTACCGAAGAATTTAAGCTTCCTAGATATGTCATGACAATGTCACCACTCTATGTATATAATAGAGGACATGTACCTCACTGGGGTATGTATGCATTGTATTATGTAGTACTAATATTCATGGATATAGGATAGACACCCAAAAATATGGGGGTAGTAATGATCTCTATCAGTTTAGTCTGGGTGACCCACACCTCATCCGCACTAATGGATTTGTGACATTATAATTTTTTTGGGGAACCCTTTCCCTATATATGTGGGAATGTTACAATCTACATGAATTATATCAGGGAAACATTCTCTTTCACTTCCTTACTACATGTGGAGTACATAACCTTTTTTCAGATATGATCATCATCCATGAACCCCATCATCATATCTATTTATCTAATTTAAAATAATATGCATAACATGATGTAAATGAAATTTGGTGGTCTAAATGATCACACCAACACTCTTAATGTGATTAAAATCAGAGGATAGGCCTAACACTTTCCATAATCCATCATATTCATGAAGTGATGTATAAGAATCCATGAACGGGTCCCATCTGGTCACTATCTCTAGATATTTTCATAGTCAATAGTTAGAGTTTTACTTTCACATCATGGTAATGAGACCAAATTACTCTATGAAACAATTGGTTCTCAACATGCTACTATCATTGGAAACTATTATCCTCTCTACGTGACAATAAAAACACTTATGTCACAAACACATATAATCATTTCTAATCTAGATCACAATTTTCATAACTATAACACAACCAAATATTTAATTTCATTATTATCCTATCCACCTGAAACATATTTTTTTCATGTTTCAACACAAATAATATTAGATTACCCGGTACCCCTATTCCAGGGAATTGTAATATTTATCATGCCATAATGTGACACCACATAAAACTGAGTCATAACTCAAATCCTTCCCATCATATAAAATCGTCATTGGGTTGAAACTCCACTATTAAACACCTATTTAAAAACATGAAATAATAACTCCCATGAATTTTTCACAATATATCCACTTGTAGATGTTATGTTATGAGATAAAATTGTAGAAACTAAATAAACAATATAGAAAATATAACATAAATAGTTCAATCTAAAAGTTTAATTATCATAGGTACCTATAGGTCTTCATAATAGAAATATCTTAAAGAGTGTTATGGGAAATAGTAGAAAACATTAAAATCAAAATCATGGGATAGTAAGAAGTGAGATGATAAATGGTTCTTATGAAAAATATTTTTTTACAATGTTTCATAAATCCACACATTAGAAGTGAAAAGTAATCATTATATTTTCTTTACTAGTTGAAGAATCCCAAATGATACCAAAAGAACCTTAAAAACCCCACCAAATTATTAGAGGACTGGGCAGAATGAAAAATTTGAGAGAGTTTATTTTTTCAAAATATTCAATGAATCCTTGAGTTAGCCCCATAATGGAATAAATTTTTCTAATATATCACAATTCTTTATAACAGATCTAAAAAATAACTTTATAATAGGTTGTGCCATAATGAGTAGTTACTTGGCCAATTTGAGTTCTAAAAACCATGACATGGTTAAATACCCTATAAACTCCTTGGTAATCATAGTAAACATACATAACACACCACAAATAAACCCTCATTGTGACATTAAAATTCATTTCATTGTGTAACATATTGAATTTTTTATTAACCAGAAATTTCAAAATGATATCCATGACATAAATCCCACCATCATTTTGAAATAACTCCAGTGTATGAATAATAAGAAGGTAGTAGAAATATGAATGTCACAGCTAATAACACCATGGGAAAAAATAAAAAACATATTATAAGAAGAGTCATTATATAAAAATTTTATAAATGTTTCAGTATACAAAGTGTAGGTCATTACATCCCCTCCAGCTACAAGGATTTTGGCCCAAAAACTAATGACCAAGCTAAAATGGATATGGTATGGATCCCAAATCTTACTCCCAAATTATTAAGTGTTATCCTTATGGTTTTTACACTACACCATCTCATGAACCAAAGGTATCTCCTAAACTCAATGGGTCCTCTCATATACATCTTTGAGTTCCACCATGTACTCAGAGAAGGTAGTATCATACTCAATTTCTAACTCACACTAGTCTATGATTTGTTATGGGTCATGTATATATCTTCTCAAATATAACATGTTGAAAATTTTCTTCAGCCAATCCACCAACAAGAGTAATACCAAAATATAGGTTTATCCCCCATATAGTGAAAAATTTGTAATGTTCTAATAAGAATTAGGATTTATTTTGTCCAAGATTGAACCTATAAATTCCTTGTAATAGATAGAATATTATCAAAACACACCTCCCCTTCCATAACTCCAAAGGCCTCTTTTCTCGGTCCACATAAGTCTTAAGTCTCTAAGATATCCTCACCCATTCTTGGATCAATTTCTCTTTCTCCATCATCTCTCACATTAACTATAGACCCAATAATGCTTACTCTCCATTCCCTATACCATATAGGTATTGCTAGTATGGTCTCCTATATATGTCCTTGAATAGTTTTATGCTAATATTTCCATGATAATTAATGTTGTTTAAAAACTCCACTACGGGTAACTGATTATTCTACCTCTATCCGATGTTCAGCATAACAACATTTAGCATATCCTTCTCTATATTCTTTCATCTATAAATGGGTATAATATTATACCCAAACACAATTTTATCATGGATGAATCGTAAAATATTCTCCATTATTAGGAAGTAAAACCAGATTATCATTTAGAGAAAATCATCAATAGTACTCATGGAAGTTGAATTTTCTTATCTATGTATATGAATCCCATTCTTTTCACTAAACACTACTCCGAAAATGAAGGGATTTGGGTCAATATGTTTAGGTGATCAATGACCACACAAATAATATTATGACCCCATATAGAACATGGAACTAATATAAAAAATTCTATCAATATACAATCCCACATTAAATTTAGAACCACTAGGGGATGAGCCAACCATTATGGAAAATGGTTCTTAG
Source organism: Viscum album (assembly GCA_963277665.1). NCBI lineage: Eukaryota > Viridiplantae > Streptophyta > Magnoliopsida > Santalales > Viscaceae > Viscum > Viscum album. The sequence continues at coordinate 440,138 of CAUJRU010000497.1, forward strand.
ATTTCACTTTCTAATAAGGCTAGTATCGATATAAAAATTCACTAACACTCTTCTTCTTATCCTACAACAAAATCATACACTTAGGGGTGTGGTAAATATTTATCACTCTCTGATTGACCTCTAAGAGGTGAGTATATAACTCCTTATCCACCTCTTAATATAGTATTACTATCCGTACTTTCATTTGTTAAAATATTTAAAAATGTCCCCCAGCTTTTAATAGTCTATATTTTTTATCCCATGAGAATATTAGATCACATAATAAATCACAACTAATGTATTTTAACCTGTCCTCTCCCACATGTTGTTAATGTGAATGGACCACCACCATCAATCGAATAAATGTCACTTATCCATCAATCACCAAGGGAAATTATATCTCTACCAATTTCTCATATTCTTCCTCCATTAACTAACCTCATGATTTATTTCTAATAGAATCCTAAACTAAATTCCCTTCATTATATTATAAAAAACTTCAAGGTCATGTTATGAAAATAAATCATACAAATTCCTCTACCTCAACTTATGATCTCTCTAGGTGAAAATGTTAATAAGAATCTTATGGTATATGATAAGTATGAACAACTCATAGATAATTTAATTTATCTAAGACATAAAAGTGAAAATTCATACTACAATATCTAAATCACGTGTTGTGTAGTTTTTCATATGAGGCTTCAATTTTCCCCCATAATAAATCACTTCCTACCTTTACATTATAAAAAAACCATTGCAAGCACCAAATTATTTTTAGAACACAAAATACTCAAATCTTTCTTCCAGAAACCCTTGAAAAAGAACACTCATCATCCTATTCTTTATCACCACTAAAACCCTCTTAACCCAGCTATACCAAATGAAGGGGTCCACTTTCAAGCATGGGTATTCATGGGGGCTTCAGTCTTGGATAAGTCTATAAAAAATATCATGTAGCATCCTTCCAACCCATGTAAGATACACGCCGCTTACACACTATTGTATTCCTCCCAAAAAAGAACATCCTCAATATTCTATGGGGTTATAACTAATTTCTCCTTTAAGGTTATATTCTCATGTAACTGGAATTTGAAAATCCAAAAATAAAAACTATGATATAGTATCATTCAATTAAAACTACATTATTAGGTTAATAATAATCTAGAGGTTATCAACATTCCCATCCTCTATCATTTTATTTATAAGTAATTTCAATGACGACAACTACAATTCGGTATATAATGATCTGGAAGATATAGTTTATAGGTCCCATGAAGACATTCTAGGTGTGCATAACACTTATGAACATCAATATAAGTTTTTAATGTCTATAGTAACATCAAAATTCTATATTAAGGATGTACACCTCAAAAAATTGAAATAAACGATTGTGAATACTATGATTTATCTTAACAAAAATAATCTCTCACATATGATGGTCGAAGAGCTATCCCATACATGGTAGAGTGTAATATTTTTGTTATTCTAACCAAATTCATTCATCTATATTGAACAAAATTCCTCAAAATCTCATCTGACTTCTTGGTGAACAACATTGGAGTGCCCCTTAAAGACACAATAGATCTATTGATACCTTTTCCAAAATTTCTACCGTTTATATCTTAATCTTGATAATAATATTTTAGGATATATGATATATTATATATGAATATGAGTTATCATGGCGTAAAAATAAATACAAAATTTGGCATCATGATAAATAGGATTTTTTGGGGTATCCTCTAGAAAGGAATTTTAGTTCTAGTATATAACTCAAAAAATCTAATAATCTAATCTTTCTATTGTTGCATAAAATAAAAAATTACAAAATATGGGTAATAAACTACAATATTCTACAAATATTCTAATCTCATCTATACTAAAAGATCCACTAACCCATAAGGGAAAAAATCAATCAATGTGATAGAAAATAGAACAATATCATGTGGTTGAAATTTATACATGTTCATACTCAGGTTATCCAATACATAACAAGGATAAAGTCATAAGGCTTTATCATAACCACTACGAGGTCCCATGAAAACCTATTGTTATTAACTTCATGATTTCATCATCAATGAATGTGATTTTGAATTGTATCTCTTCAAGTAGAATTATATAGACAAAAATTTGGATCTAAGTGCTCTGTAAGGATATCTTACACTCAAAAAAGAAATGAAACATTGGTAAAAATATATATTTATGTGCACTAGTGCTATTTTATATTATACATAGATTATACTGTGGATGATAGTGGTTGATTCCTGGAGGTAAAACTCCAATACTTGTATCCAACAGATTCCTTACCCACCCACACTCTAAACATGGAATCGACCATATGGGTGTGGTGGTGGTGGTGGAAGAGGATCATAATAATATCCACATATATTTTTGACCCATGGTTTATAGTCATATCCTCTATAATATATACCTCTAAAAGGAAAAATTATTCCATGTAGAGGACTTCCTTGATCATATCGCTACCTCTATAATGAATTTTAATCTTTTATATGACTCCCCTCTACTGAATGCTGTGTTAGGCGGTCACAATACATGTGTACTCATCCTCGATAGGTATAGAAACTCTTATCAATGCTAGGGTTGAAACCTATGAAAAACTCATGTACTATATAAATTTTCTTCAATGTATTTATATCAATGTGAATATAATGATTTTACTATGACACATATCAATAACTGACTACACCTGAGGAATTCACTCATCGGTAAATACAAACAAATATGGTTATATATATCACTTAAAATAAAAAACTATTTATCACTTATGAACTCTCCATAAACCCAACATCAATGGAAAATAATAGGGTAAAACCCATTCTCATCTCTCTCTGTAAAGTCCATTATCCAACACCAATTATTAGAGTAATTCATCATGAATCATGTTAGGGGTGTTCCTCATATGGATAGGGAACCATGAAACGTATTCTTAAAATGATATGATACCCTAATATAGATCCAATAAATCCCATATGTGATAAAAAATTCGGTAAATTACTCATTAATTTGGTGTTAATACTTTATACATTGGTGATTTATCTCATATTGGGTATGTATAATTTGAGTCCATAAGAAACTCATTGCACCATGGAGAAGGCCAGATAATAGAACCTCTATCTTATCATATGGGTGTCCAAACCTTGAAAATTGTAAAATCACCACCTCAATCATATCCTCTACTACCTGAGGGAAAAAATAACCTAAAAACATGGGAAATAAATGTCGATAAAACTCAGGAGGCACAATCAGCTAATGTGCATCATCATCCAACCCTTCTTGAATCATCTATTTCTCAACATGTGGAATAATTTCCACCTACATTATAGGAAGTTTCTCTTATTGATATAATATATATGGAATAATATATTCCATATCAATTAATAATGGAATATCTTGGTTCATTTTCTTAAAATAATACCCATTAGAAAGCTGATAAGTGCTACGAGGCTCGATCATATAACTTAAGAAGGTCACAGATATCAATAATAATTACATATATGATTTATGTTTAATATATATTCTCCCCACAACCATTGAAAGAGATCTCTAAGATAAAATGAAGGTTCTTTGTGACTGGATGAATCTATAATTTAGTCATGACACCACCATTGGTTTCCCTACAATAAAATTAAAACATAAAACCCCTTGAAATTGTTTACCTATATTTAGAAACCAATCCTTCCAAACACTTAGCTCAAAATTCCATCCACAATACTGTCATAGATCAAATAAATATTTTATAATATCAAACCCACCAATATCCCAGTTGGGATGAATTTTGGTTGATTGTGCTGCCCAATTCTCTCCATTAATAGGCCAAAGGATAGTTACTAGCACTAATTATGCATAAAACATAATATGAGAGACTCTATACTAATGATACTATATAATATTTCCCATATTTAATAAGGATATAGTAATTAAGGCCATATATATTGATTAAACTTCAATATATAGTGAAAGAGGTAGAAAATAATATCCTCACTAGAGTGAAAGAGAATAAACTGTAACATCCCAAGTAATTAATGAATAATATATATTTTTATCTCTGTCTATTAATGATTTAGATAGTGTTTTAGAGGTTTAAAAAGAGAATAAATCCAATCTTATGCATGGAATACACTAATATTCTTAAAAGATTGTTTTACTGCCTTTTGATGGAAAACCCTTTTTAAAACAACCTTTTGACAATTTTATAATCTATATTTGTCAAAATAAACATATTATTCATGATTGGGACATTGAAATTTACATTGGATAAATGTTTAGTATTTTTCTGACAATGTTCATTTTTTTAATGAATAGTGAAAAATACTGCATTTTACATCAAAACTGCTTTTTCATTTAATTTAATTATATGGTTAGATTATCTTTTTAATTGGTATTAAAGTGTAATCTGAATATATTTTTACCATTTAATTCAATGGTGGTCATTAGGATTAATTTAACTTTGGAATTGGTCATAAACTAATGCCAAACTTTTCATAGATATTGTTTCAAAAAAACCCGCTATTTGTTTTGAAAACGGGAATTATTTTTAAATCAATTATTGCAATTTATGTGTTTGGAATTTGGTAAAATGGATTACATATTTTGAATCATAAGGTACAAATTATGTAATAAAGACTCTTTTAATTTTGGACATTATGAATAGTAACGATGGTAATTATCTCTAATTATCTTGATTAATGAGTAATCAGGTAGTTAAAGATAATAAAATGATATCATAATAATAAAAAAAGTCCACAAGATGTGTCCTAAGGCTACCAGTTTTCTCATGGACGACCATGGGATTCCTTGTGCCAAACTTGGGGGCCCCATGGAATCACTTTTGTGAGAAAGTGACTTTTTATCTTTTTATTTTTAAAGAATGTTAAATGTGACAAAGAATGTATCACCTAAGTAAAATATTTTTAATTTTGTCCACATAAATTATCTGTTGGACTATAAATATTCATTAGAAAGTTAAAAATATTTCCTACATCATGATAATTTTTTTTATAATTTTTAGACATTAAATGTATTAAATTATTTATGACATCATGATGCTGCAGCGATTACCTCATTAGTAAAGGATTTAAATAAAATGGAAAGATAATGTAAAATCTAAAACCTACACATGTACAAAACCTATTGGGTGGGTATATTTAGAACACCTATCACCTTACCCTAGAAATATATCAATTTGGGACCTTTTTAATCCGAAAATCATTTTCAAATAAAGTAACATTTCTTTACTTTCCAAGAGTGCCCCTCCTCTCCTCTTATAAAAGGCCCCCACCTATACCTCCTTACCCACACTTCCAAAGCCTTTGGATCGGCCAAAACCTGACAATTTTGTCTCTCCACTTACCTCTATTACTCCATGAAGCCTCACTTTGGGCATAAGTCTTCCCAAGGAAGCCTTTGAGCTCAAACAAAAGGGAGTTACCCGCTTTTAAGGTAATGTATTCACTTGAGTCCTTTCGTTTTATTTTGCTTCTCCAACCCCTTAACTCTTTTTATTCAATTATTTTGTAAAAAATACAGTATCGTAAATATACTAGTATGTTGTTATAAGAAGGATTCGAGCTACACTTACACACACCTATATATAATGGTTAAAAAACATACTGTCTCCGTGGATGGAGAATTTCTGCCTCCCGAAACGATGATTGTTCAACATTCTTTTAACACCTTCAAAGGTGTCCATTAAGATGTCACTATATTTATATATGATATATAATATGTTTATGTTTTCCTTAAGATTATGCATTTTTCATTTTGGTCATACCTTTATGGTTTCCATTATGGGTAAACGCGATATCTTCATTTAAGGAAGTGCGGACTACCGCCCCCTCAAAGTGATTTGATTCGTTAAATACTATATGTGGGACGTATAAAGGATGGAACTATGATATTATATATGATATTATACTAGAATTATAATATACCTTTATATCATTATGATTCCATTCTATAAAATATGAAATATAAATGAAAGTGGCGTTCATGCGTATGTACGGCTTACCGTCTCCATGAACGGTGCATTTCATTTCTTACCTCTAAATGATTATGTAATATTATAAATGCATGTATATACTGGATATATATGATATATAAATCATGATTATAATTCTGAATATAATGGATACATGAACAACTTGTAATTATAAAGGGTTTATTTTTGACTCAAGTACCAATGATCGTTAAAACGACCGTTATTAACTTAAATAATTACATAGTGTTCATGACATGGAAGTAAGTGATATAAAAGGAATAATGAACTTGTAAAATGTTCTTAAGAAAGTAGAAATTAACTCAAGTTTATTATTCAGGACATTAAAGAACGATCGAGTCAAGTCGGACCCGAGGTATGGGACTTCGTCTCAATCTCCTTTCATTGAGGCATATTTTGTTTTATACACAACCTTATTTTATATGGTGTATAAAACCCTTTGACTTTTACATTTATTCAAAAGGAATCTTTTTTATACGAAGTGTTTGCTAAACGAAAAAAGGGAATGTTTTTGTTGTACGTATGCGGCGACAACGACTTCTCCGCCACCGTGACCATTATTTGAGTTTCGGCTTCCTCTACAAGCCATACCTTCTTTTTAAAAGAAAAATAAATACCATGTTTTACATTTCTTTTATTTTGGTATTGAAAATGGTTTTCATATTGTTTTTATTATATCAATGTGTTTTATTGATATGTTGTGATTGAAATGTGGAAATGTTATGTTTCCTTTATGTATGTTTTATGCGATACGATTATGATATGGTTCTTGGGCATTATTATGAAGACGGGTGGTTCCGTGATAATCTATGGGCGGGTGAGCCCGATATAGCTCTCCAATGCATTGGGTAACGCGAAGGAGTGAAACGTTAAGGTTTCTCCGAAGATATTTAGGGAATATACTGTGATGGGTATTCCAAACGTAACCAAGAGGGTTACTCCCTATGTAAGAATGTTATGAATGCCTCAAGTTACCTTTATGTCTTATGATTTCTATGATTTATTCATGATTTGATGAGGTATGATAAAGTGCTTATGTTTTATGGGTAAAGTATGATTTCATTCTTATGTATATATGTACCCATGTTTCCTTTCCATATTTTTATATCCCTTACTGAGCTTTTTATGCTCATCCCAAGTTTTTTGAAATGTTTTTCACAGGTCAAGGGAAAGGTACATGATATGATGATAGTGTCAAGGAAATGTCAAGAAAGAATCCATGTTTTATTTTAAATATGTTTCTATTGATGGGAAAGAAGAATACTATCTTTATGTAACCACTTTGTTTATACGTGGAATGTAATGCACGTTTTATGATCTAATTCTCTAAAACTCTAAACCCGAAAAGATCCTCAATGTGTAATTTTGTAATAACTCATGATTAAGTAAGGTTTAAGGCTGGGGCCTTATAGTTGGTATCAAAGGTCGGTTTAGATAACTTTAGGAGTTAGAATTCTATTAAATGATTATCCAAAAATATTTTTTTATGATCAAATTGAAATGATATAGCATTTGAAGATTACCATGTTGCTTCATCTAAGACATGTTTGTTCAGAATGGTTTTCCGTAGAGGAAACATGGAAGCAGTGCTAGGAAGGCATACAGAAGGAAATAACCTTCCAAATCAACATCCCGAGATGATCGGAATTAGAACTGAACAGTTTGTTACAGTAATGGCATAGTTGACTCAAGCGATAAATTGTGGTGGTATCCATGCACGAGATCAGCCAGATCAACCGCAGAGGAACATGTCAGTGGTGGAACATTTCATGAGGCAACATCCCCCATCATTCAGAGGATCATCTGACCTTGTGCTAGCTAAAGGGTGGATTAAAGCACTAGAGAAGATTTTCAATGTCATGGGGTGTTCAGAAAATCAAAAGGTTAGTCTTGCTATTTACCGTTTGGAGGGTGAAGCAGATCAGTGGGGGTCGATGGTTAAAAATATCAGGGACGCTGATGAGATTGATGCTCTCAACTGGGATGAATTCAAAGGTATGTTTCTTGAAAAGTATTTTCCTAAGGCTATTCGACATAGGATGGAAAAGCAATTCTTCGAATTGAGGCAAGAGGAAGACTCAGTGGCTGCCTATGAAGAAAGGTTCACTCGATTGGCAAGGTATGCTCCAAATTTTATCTGAGACCTTGATAGTAAAATCAATCGTTTTTACTCAGGATTAAAGCCAAAATATCAAAGGGCATTAGCTTCTCGTGAGTTTAAAAGTAATGAAAAGCTTGTTCGATGTGCTGAGAAGGTGGAAATGGAGTTTTTCGATGATCAAGTGTTCTATAACAACCAACAGAAGAAGAGACTGAGGTGGCAGGAGAAAGGTAAGAATTCTTCAAAAAAGTCTGATGGTAAGAAAACTAAGTTTCTAGTTTGTGATAAATGTGGAAAAAGGCATGCTGGGGAATGTCTTCTGAATTCTAGAAAGTGCTACCGATGTGGTAAGATGGGACATAAGGCTTGTGATTGTACTGAAAAAGATCAAGGTGACGGTAAGACCAAATTTGATTTACAGTTAGTGAAATGTTTTAAGTGCAATGAGATGGGTCACTATGCAAACGAGTGTCCGACAAAGAGCTTGAGTGATGGGAAGCAGTTAGACTACAAGCAGAAAGGGGTGGTGAAATCCTTTGCAACTACTTCAGCAGATGTTGGGCCATTAAATGAAGTTGTATCAGGTACTTTGTTTGTTTTTTCAGATTATGCCAGTGTGTTGTTTGATTCGGGGTCTACACATTCTTTCATCTCGGAAAACTTTTCTAGTAAAATGGGAATACCATCTCAAGAAATGACTCCTGAACTTTTGGTAAAAACACCTGGGGGAAATGTTGAGGCAAAAAGAATTTATAAGAATCTTCCTATCCTTATCTATGGAAAGAACCTACTTGCAAACCTTATTGTTCTACCTCTAGTAGAGTTTGATGTTATGTTGGGTATGGATTGGCTCTCTATTTACCATGCTAAGATTGACTATAGAGATAAAGAAGTTTCTTTTCAGAAAGACTTTCAGTTTTTGTACAAGAATGAACCCTTAATATTGATAACATATCAAGAGGCTATGAAACTTGTAAAAGATGGAAATGAATGTTACCTTGCACATATTGTTGAAAACAAGGGAACTGTTCAGATTAATGATGTGCCAGTGGTAAATGAGTATCCTGATGTTTTTCCTGATGAGTTGCCTGGAATAATACCAGATCAGGAAGTTGAATTTATTGTTGACTTAGTTCCTGATGCTAAGCTAATTTGAAAACCCCCTTATCAAATGGCTCAAGTTGAAATTTTAGAGTTAAAGAAACAATTGCAGGAGTTATTAGATAAAGGTTTCATTCAACCTAGCACATCACCATGGGGTGCTCCTGTTTTATTTGTTAAAAAGAAAGATGGTTCAATGAGACTTTGAATTGATTATAGAGACTTGAATAACATCACTGTTAAGAAAAAATATCCTTTGCCTCATATCGATGATTTGTTTGATCTGCTCCAGAGAGCTCAGTATTTTTCAAAGATTGACTTGAGATCGGGGTACCATCAGCTGAAGCTAAAGGAAGCAGATGTTTCGAAGACTGCATTTCGTACAAGATATGGCCATTATAAATTTGTAGTAATGCCTTTTGGGCTAACCAATTCACCTGCTGTATTCATGGACTTGATGAATAGAATTTTCCATGAGTTCTTGGATAAGTTTGTGGTGGTTTTCATTGATGATATTTTGGTGTTTTCTAAAAGTAAAGAGGAGCATGACAGACATTTTAGGGTTATCTTGCAAACCTTAAAAGAAAAGAAACTGTATAGAAAATTCAGCAAGTGTGAGTTTTGGTTGCATCAAATTTCTTTCCTTGGTCACATTGTTTCTAAAGATGGGATAACTATTGATCCTGCAAAAATAAAGGTTGTTGAAGAATGGCCAAGACCCAGAAATGTAACAGAGATTCGTCGTTTCCTTGGTTTGGCAGGCTATTACCAAAGGTTTGTTAGAAATTTTTCATGGTTATCTAGTCCAATGACTAAGATAACTCGGAAGGGTGTTATGTTTATCTGGAAAAAAGAATGTGATGATTGTTTCCAGGAATTGAAAAGAAGATTGGTGAATGCTCCAGTTTTGGCACTACCTTCCAGGAATGGTGAGTTTGTTATATACAGTGATACTTCATTGAAAGGACTTGGTTGTGTCCTAATGTAGAATGATCAGGTAATTGCTTATGCTTCACGTCAGTGGAAAACTCATGAGGTAAATTACCCTACACATGATTTGTAATTAGCTGCTGTTGTTTTTGCTTTAAAAATCTGGAGGCATCATTTGTATGTAGTAAAGTGTGAAATATATACCGATCACAAATGTTTAAAGTATATATTCACTCAGAAAGAATTGAACATGAGACAAAGGAGATATCTAGAATTAATCAAGGATTATGATTGTACAATTCATTACCATCCAAGAAAAGCAAATAAAGTGGCTGGTGCTTTGAGTCGAAAAAGTAATGCTTCATTATCAATGTTGCGTTTGGAACGTGATCCTTTGGTTAGGGATTTGATGAACTTTGGCATAGAAGTTGTTGGTGTAAGATGTTATTCTATTTTGTTTTAGGTATCAGTGAGATCATCTCTATCAGACAGAATCAAGCAAGCAGAGAAGCAAGACAGTGAGTTGCAGAAAAAGGTAGAGCTGGTTCAGAATGGTAATTTGCCTGAATTCAACATTGATAATGATTGCGTTTTGAGATTTGGGAAGAGATTGTGTGTGCCTTGTGATTCACAGTTGAAGAGAGAGTTGTTATGTGAAGCTCATAGTTCTCCGTTTTCAGTTCATCCATGCAGTACTAAGATGTATAGAGATCTTCAGGAGTATTACTGGTGGGATGGAATGAAAAGAGATATTGCTAATTTTACTGTGAAGTGTTTGACTTGTCAGCAGGTTAAAGCAGAGTGGAAGTTACCGAAAGGGATGCTTCATCCTTTACCAGTGCCAGAGTGGAAATGGGAGAATATATCCATGGACTTTGTTATGGGATTACCGAAGACATCTCAAGGTAATAATGCAATCTGTGTTATTGTTGATCGCTTGAACAAATCTGCTCATTTCCTTGCTATACGAGATACATTTTCCCTAGATCAGCTTTCCCGTTTGTATCTTAAAGAGATAGTCAGGTTACATGGAGTTCCCCTCTCCATTGTATCTGACCGTGATCCCAGGTTCACTTCTAACTTTTGGAAAGGCCTTCAGAAGTCATTGGGTACTGAATTAAATTTTAGTACAGCTTTTCATCCTCAATCAGATGGGCAGTCGGAACGAACAATTTAGACCTTAGAGGATATGCTACGAGCTTGTTCTATGGATTATCAGGGAATTTGGGACCAACATCTTTCTTTGGTTAAATTTTCATATAATAACAGTTTTCATTCTAGTATACAGATGGCACCATTTCAGGAATTATATGGGAAGCGGTGTCGAACTCCAGCTTTCTGGGATGAAGTGGGTGAAAGGAAGTTGATGGGAACAGAATTGGTAGAAGAGTTGGCAGAAAAAGTCCAGATGATACATAAACACATGAGAACAGCTCAGAGTAGGCAGAAGAGTTATGCGGACAACAGGAGGAAGGATCTCTCTTTTGAGGTAGGTGATCATGTTTTTCTCAAAGTATCACCATGGAAAAGTGTGATGCGATTTGGTAAGAAAGGAAAGCTGAGTCCAAGGTTCATTGGACCATATGAAATTCTGGAGAGAGTTGGATTAGTTGCTTACTGAGTGGCTTTACCTCCGAGTTTATCTCAGGTACACAATGTTTTTCATGTTTCGATGCTGAGAAAGTACATGCCAGATCCATCTCATGTTTTGAGTCCAGAGGTAGTTTAGCTGGAAGAGAACCTATCTTATGAGGAACAACCGGTCTAGATTCTTGACCATAGGGAGCAAGTGTTATGGAATAAGGTGATTAATATGGTAAAGGTTTTGTGGAAAAACCACATGATGGAAGAGGCAACATGGGAATCTAAAAATGCAAGGAGGGATAAGTACCCCCATTTATTTGATAAGTAAATAAAATGCGGGAATGAAATTTTCTAAATGGGGGAAGGATGTAACATCCCAAGTAATTAATGAATAATATATATTTTTATCTATGTCTATTAATGATTTAGATAGTGTTTTAGAGGCTTATAATGAGAATAAATCCAATCTTATGCATGGAATACACTAATATTTTTAAAAGATTGTTTTACTGCCTTTTGATGGAAAACCCTTTTTAAAACAAACTTTTGACAATTTTATAATCTCTATTTGTCAAAATAAACATATTCTTTATGATTGGGACATTGAAATTTACATTGGATAATTTTTTGGTATTTTTCTGACAATGTTCATTTTTTTAATGAATAGTGAAAAATACTGTATTTTACATCAAAACTGCTTTTTAATTTAATTTAATTATATAGGTAGATTATCTTTTTAATTGGTCTTAAAGTGTAATCAGAATATATTTTTACCATTTAATCTAATGGTGGTCATTAGGATTAATTTCACTTTGGAATTGGTCATAAACTAATGCCAAACTTTTTATTGATATTGTTTCAAAAAAACCCGCTATTTGTTTTGAATACGAGAATTATTTTTAAATCAATTATTGCAATTGATGTGTTTGGAATTTGGTAAAATGGATTAGATATTTGGAATCATAAGGTCCAAATTATTTAATTAAGACTCTTTTATTTTTGGACATTATGAATAGTAATGATGGTAATTATCTCTAATTATCTTGATTAATGAGTAATCGGGTAGTTAAAGGTAATAACATGATATCATAATAATACAAAAAGACCACAACAAGTGTCCTAAGGCTATGAGTTGTCTCATTTCCAACCATGGTATGCCTTGTGCCAATCTTGGGGGCCCCATGGAATCACTTTTGTGAGAAAGTGACTTTTTATCTTTTTATTTTTAAAGAATGTTAAATGTGACAAAGAATGTATCACCTAAGTAAAATATTTTTAATTTTGTCCACATAAATTATCTTTTGGACTATAAATATTAATTAGAAAGCTAAAAATATTTCCTACATCATGATGTTTTTTTATAATTTTTAGACATTAAATTTATTAAATTATTTATGACATCATGATGATGCAGCGATTACCTCATTAATAAAGGATTTAAATAAAATGGAAAGATAATGTAAAATCTAAGACCTACACATGTCCAAAACCTATTGGTTGGGTATATTTCAAACACTTATCACCTTACTCTCGAATTATATCAATGTGGGACCTTTTTAATCTGAAAATCATTTTCAAATAAAGTAACATTTCTTTACTTTCCAAGAGTGCCCCTCCTCTCCTCTTATAAAAGGCCCCCACCTCTACCTCCTTACCCACACTTCCAAAGCCTTTGGCTCGGAAAAACCCTACCCAGTTTGTCTATCCACTTCCCTATCTTACTCCTTGAAGCCTCACTTTGGGCAGAAGTCTTCCCAAGGAAGCCTTTGAGCACAAACCAAAGGGAGTTACCCGATTTTAAGGTAATGTATTCACTTGAGTCCTTTTGTTTTATTTTGCTTCTCCAACCCCCTAAACTCTTTTTATTCATTTCTTTTGTAACAAATACAGTATCTTCAATATACTAGGATTTTGTTATAATAATAATTCGAGCTACACTTACACACACCTACATCTAATGGTTAAAGAACATACGGTTTTCGTGGATGGCGAATTTCAGCCTCCCGAAACGATAATTGTTCAACATTATTTTAACACCTTGAAAGGTGGACATTAAGATGTCAATGTATTTATATATGATATATTATATGTTTATGTCTTCCTTAAGCTTCTGTATTTTTCATTTTGGGCATACCTTTATGGTTTCCATTATGGGTAAACACGATATCTTCATTTAAGGAAGTCAGGACTACCGCCCCCTCAAAGTGATTTGATTCGTTAAATACCATATGTGGGACGTATAAAGGATGGAACTATGATATTATATATGATATTATACTGGAATTATAATATACCTTTATATCATTATGATTCCATTCTATAAAATACGAAATAGAAATGAAAGTGGCGTTCATGCGTACGTACGGCTTACCGTCTCCATGAACGGTGCATTTCATTTCTTACCTATAAATGATTATGTAATATTATAAATTCATGTATATACTAGATATATATGATATATACATCATGATTATAATTATGTATATAATGGATACATGAACAACTTGTAATTATAAAGGGTTTATTTTTGACTCAAGTACCAATGATCGTTAAAACGACCGTTATTAACTTAAATAATTACATAGTGTTCATGACATGGAAGTAAGTGATATAAAAGGAATAATGAACTTGAAAAAGGTTCTTAAGAAAGTAGAAATTAACTCAAGTTTATTATTCGGGACATTAAAGAACGATCGATTCATGTCGGACCCAAGGTATGGGACTTCGTCTCAATCTCCTTTCATTGAGGCATATTTTGTTTCATACACAACCTTCTTTTATATGGTGTATAAACCCCTTTGACTTATACGTTTATTGAAAAGTAATATTTTTTATACGAAGTTTTTACTAAATGAAAAAAGGGAATGTTTTTGTCGTACGTATGCGGTGACAATGACTTCTCTGCCGCCGTGACCATTATTTGAGTTTCGGCTTCCTCTACAAGCCATACCATCTTTTTAAACGAAAAATAAATACCATGTTTTACTTTTCTTTTATTTTGGTATTGAAAATGGTTTTCATAATGTTTTTATTATATCAATGTGTTTTATTGATATCTTGTGATTGAAATGTAGAAATTTTATGTTTCCTTTATGTATGTTTTATGCGATACGATTATGTTATTGTTCTTGGGAATTATTATGAAGATGGGTGGTTCTGTGATAAACTAAGGGCGGGTGAGCCTGATATAGCTCTCCAATGCATTGGGTAATGTGAAGGGGTGAAATGTTAAGGTTTCTATGAAGATATTTAGGGAATATACTGTGATGGGTATTCCAAACGTAACCAAGAGGGTTACTCCCTATGTAAGAATGTTATGAATGCCTCAAGTTACCTTTATGTCTTTTTATTTCTATGATTTATTCATGATTTTATGAGGTATGTTAAAGTGCTTATATTTTATGGGTAAAGTATGATTTCATTATTATGTATATATGTACCCATGTTTCCTTTCCATATTTGTATATCCCTTACTGAGATTTTTATGCTCATCCCATGTTTTTTGAAATGTTTTTCACAGGTCAAGGGAAAGGTACATGATATGATGATAGTGTCAAGGAAGTGTCAAGAAAGAATCCATGTTTTATTTTAAATATGTTTCCACTGATGGGAAAGAAGAATACTATCTTTATGTAACCACTTTGTTTATATGTGGAATGTAATGCAAGTTTTATGATCTAATTCTCTAAAACTCTAAACCCGAAAAGATCCTTAATGTGTAATCTTGCAATAACCCAAGATTAAGTATGGTTTAAGGCTGGGGCCTTATATAAACTATAATGAAAAAATGGGGCAATACACACCCAAAAAACCTAGAGTTAAATCCAAAATAAAAAATATATTTTAAAGGATATTTTCACAAAAATACCTCTATACATGAATATCATCAACTATTTTAAATTTTAGGCACCACTAAGATCTCACTCCACTAAACTATGAGACATCTTCCTAAGACATGACATGTGTAGGAAAAATTCCCATTAAATGATGTGTATATACATACCATGTTGGATGTCATGTAAACATAAATTGAATATATAAATTAATTTTTAGTAAGCTCATTTCCAAAAAAGGTAATGGACATCCACTCAGGTAAAAATAACATGAACATGAAAAACACCTAGATATGATTTCACATTAGATAACTAAGGATATAAAGTCCTAAAATATGACAACCTATCCTCATAAATAAATCAATCACCCAAAAAAAACTAAATAATCTCAACTACCCAATAAATACTTTCCTACATCACCAATCTAAGTACATAAAATAAGTCTTTATCCTAATTGGGGAAACAAATTTGGTTGAGTGGTTACCAAACTCTAATTGAAGATACACATGTTTTTAAGAAATATGTGTTGGAAGAGGGATTACTAAACTTCATTACCATAGTATGTAAAGTAGTACCATATATTATAATTTATGTGTGGGGGACTCACACATCATTGTAAATAATGTAGTACTAACCACATGCCAATTCTAGTGGGTATATTCCCCCAGTATGTGGGGAGGTACCAAAATCAAGAAAGAATATAGGGTACCCATGAATTATCATATCTATGTTATCAGGGGTGTTCTTGAATGCTTCAAAGTTCTTTTCATCTATCCTGAACCTCATCATTATCCAAATGAAGATAAATCCTAATCCTACCTGAATCATAATGTAAATGGACTTAAGTTGTGTAAAGGATCCCACCATTTGGATCTATATGGTAAAAGTATTTGGATAATACATATTTTATCCTTAAACTATCATATGAATGAAAAGGAACATAATCATCCATAATGGCCTATCACTAGTTCAATCTCTCAATGGATCCACAATTCCGTGACATGAGCTACACCATTCTACCGCAAGCACCAAACATCATAGTCATATGACATGATCAATGGTCTACATATTTCATCCCACAAGAAATATATTATTATCTACCTTGTAATACACACACCCATTCTATAACCACCACTCCATGAAATAGCCAAGTAATATAGTTATATTCAACATGTCCAACCCACTTATTTCATTAAATAGTTATATTTTCCATGTCGTTTACAAATTCAACATGTCATGGATCACCTCATTCAGTGTAAACTCAAGATATACTTCCTCTATATAAGTTTAATTCCAACTAATATTATGAGAAACTATTAATGGGGTATCCATGACATGAAATATAGTGTTTCGATGTGATCCTCCTTATCATGTATGAGAGAGATACATGATTCCCCTACATTTTTGTGTAGAAGGACACATATGAATGAAATAAGACACCCCACAAAACTCTATATATGATCTCATCATCTATATCCTATAATAAATTATCATTAATACACTAGTTATATTGAAATAAATGTCATAAACCATTTTTAAAAGGTTCACTTCCTCCAGTTTAGTCAAATGATGAATGGAATTATCTATTTGAGAGAAATATTCAAAATATTACATACATGAAACAGAAAATAAAGAGCTAATTCTAAAATAATAACTCTCATATTGGGGAATTTTGATTTAAAAGAAATATATCAAGATGTAAATTATTAAAAATAAAAGTTAAATTTGAAATCCATATAATATGATAATTATTATTGATTTTATTAGGGGGTATTTCCTCAAATCATTTTCACTAATAAACCAAGAATATGTACTCTTGAAGCTCCAAGGGATCACTATATGTTCATTTAAAATAGAAGTTCTCTTCAACATACCTATGTGTTTAGAATCAAATCTCCAATAGTTGAGAATTAGAGTGGAGAAAATAAATATTTGAGGGGGAGAGGGTATGAACACTATTTAGTAAAAACCCCATGTTTTCCCCTTTATAGTCCGACGTCTATGATATGAGATAACACCTTATGTTTTGGATAATGAATCATTAAGAAATTATAACCATCACATCATAGGGGTCCTTAATCAATTCAATTTCCAAAAATCATGGTGCAATCAATTCACTCATTATCTACTCAAGAACATGTCCACTTTCAATTCCCAATGCGGTTTAACAGTCATTGTGTAGTGGAAATGTCTTTCATAGTGAAACATATTTTATATTATATTGACTAAAAATTCCAAAATTATGGTCATAATATAGTTCCCATCATACTAGATATATACCTTCTATTTATGTTTAATCTAAAGTTTCCATAAATATAATGTTCCAGACCTTCACTCCTAGGATATAGTTTCCATAAATACCTTCTCTACATACCATCTTTGAAATGAACTGAAGTGATCAAATTTTGGCCTTAAATAATTTCAAAATCACTACAAAATAATGAATTAATTACATTTGAATTATATTTTAGTATAATATTTTATAGAGTTATAACAAAAATTTAAAAAACAAATCCAATGAATTTAGTAATAATGGGAATTTTTTATACTATTTAAGAAACTAAAAAATCTATAACAACTCTTCATTATATCCCACAATATTCTTCACACGTGATACTATTATAGTCATATAATGGGTAATTGTGTTATTCATAACCTCGGTAAATTGAAACATAACAGGGGGAGATAATACACCTAGTAACGTTAAATAGAAGTGACAACAATCAAATATAACAAGTGATCATAAGATGATCATAAATAATAAGTAAGGAATACATATGAAGAAATAATTTTATAATTGAATTAAATTGAAAGTATATTGTATTTATGAATATCAATGGAAATTAAAATATATCTTGGATTATAATACTAATTTCTTTATTGATGAAATATATAGTGTTGAATAAATAATTCTATACCCTAATCCAAGACATGATGGTCTTACTCTCATGGCCATGTGTCTAATAAATAATTTCTTCTAGTAGGTATAAATCAATCTACCAAAACTAACTTGTCGCATGAGACCTATTAATGCATCAAGGGTTTATTATGTGCCGCACCCATAACATATTATGTCAAATTCATTAATTATATTAAGGAATAGATATACTATACAATACAAAAAAATATTATTTAATAATCAATTAACACCTATATTGGAAAACCCAATATAATGATTTTTAATATTTCCCCAATCAATAAATGGAACTTCATTATATTATAGAATAATTCAAACTAGTGTTATATAGAGAAAGGGTTAAATGGTTAAGTAAATAATTTCCTAAATTATTCAAAATAATATATAGTGGTGAACAACCATCAAAACTGTAAAGAGATATTGACTGTTTATAGGAGAAAAGAATTGGAAGAAAAAATATACTAGTGACAAAGAATGATTTGGCAAGAAAAATGTAGTGATTGGATTTTTGAAGTATGAATCCCATAGAATAAAATAATATTATAGGATTTATAATTTAATCCATACAAATTATATACTCAAAAAAAAAATAAACATGACATGAATATGGATCATATCTCAATGAAAAAAATGAGATGAAAAAAACATATCGTAATTGTAACCTAAGAATTTGAAGAACACTATAGGGCTACCAAAAAAATAAAATACAGTGAAATAAATGACATTAGTTATACATGAAATAAATATGGGTATGAATAATATATCAAAAATAATGTATGGTGAGAAATATAAAAAATTTCTCATTTAATTGCAAATTTACACTTACAAAATTTGAAATTTTTCTAATACAAATACAGAAAAAGATAAAATTTCAAATGAACCATATACTACCATTATTTAATAGAGTATACAAATGAAAAAAATTAAATAGAAAGTACACACACCACACAAAATAAAACATGGTGTATAATAAGAAATATGTCTCAATGGGATAAAAATTGAGAAAATCCCCTTACAAATATCCTAATAATTTTGATAAGAATGATCTCATAATAAGATTAAATGGAATAATTTTTTTATTATAGTAATGAAGGATAATATACCACATGATTTATTTATTTGGAATAATAAATCAATCTTTTAACAATAGAGGTCAAAAACAATTTTGGGACTCTATTAATGAAAATTCAGTTTTCACAAACCCTTAAAACATTAGAAAAAATAAAATAAAAACCCATTAAAGGATATTATTTGAAATTAAATATTATATATAATTAAATTTTAGAGTAAAGGTTAATTATATACATCCTTTATATTATAACATGTTGTTTAATAATAAATATGTCTCATGGGGTAAAAATTTGGGATGAGAAACTCTTACCTAAATTCTTGACTTCCACTAATGCTCTTAAATTCACTATATGAAAAAAATATCTTAATCACCTATTTATAAAACATATAAAAATATATAAAATTATAGAAACATAATTCATAATTATTCTCAACATTAATATTGGTTAATTATGATCTATTTTTAATATTGGGTGTGAGTAATCTGGATCATTATGAACTATTATCATAATAGTGAGGTAGAAACACATTATTAACCAAATTTTTATAATTCCCAAATAATAAAATGTAACTGAATTTATGTTTTAAAAATATTTATAATCATTTTTTTATTAAATGGGAGTTTTGGTTATGATCTTTAAATATGAAATCGAAGATGAGTATGTTTCTGTGATTTTTCACGAATAGACATTGGTACATTATTTAATGAGTATAAAATTAATGTAACCATTATTGAACCAATATAAAATATTGATTTTATTAATTATATAGTATATTATTATTTATTATGTTCCCATAGTCATCAATGGTATTATATTATATAATTGTTCATGTTTGTGGTTAGACTAACTGAAACCTGAATATATTATATTTAAAAAATGATTATGGTAATGAGGTACTTTAATTTGGATATTATCATTATTATATAGGCATAATGATATTATTTATTTAGGTTTATGTAGTTTAATCAAACATATTGTGGGTTTAATAAAAAATCAAAAAAAAAAACTACATGAAAAATGAGTTATGTTACTTTGTGGAGGTAGTAGTCCATACAACCAATGGTTAGCATTTCAATTTCTCAAATAATGAGAGAAAAATAAGTTGGATTATAATTTTTCTATTCATAATCATGATTATATTATATATATTTATATATATTATATTTAGTCTTCAGTTTTACACTTCTAAGTATCTAAGAGAGTCGATGGTGAGAAATGAATGGTGTCTCTTCGTGGAGGTGGTATTATGCATGACAAATGAATAATAGTTTAATTTTTCATAATAGACAAGTTTAAGGGTGGTTAATAGTTATTAAAATTGAAAAATTCACACTAATTATACAAAAAATACATATATCATTATGTATGAATTGTAAAATTTGGTTTTTGAGTGAATTAATGAAAATATAATATGAAAAAACAGCATATGTTGATGACATTGGTTTTCTCTAAGAATTCAGCTTATAAATGTAGGTCTTAGGACAATCCATTATAAAAATATTAATAAGGTAAAGTTAGGGGACTAATGCAGAAAAAATATGGTAAGATTTTTTATATAAAACTAAATATTGGGAGGGACTTGATGAGTTAGTGAGAGTCCCCTTTTATAAGGGGTGATAATGACAGTTTTTGAAATATTTCAGCTTATAATAAAGAAAGAACATATTCCACATAAAAATTAGTCTCTATAATGAACAATAAGGGGGTGGGGTCAGGTAAAGTAATTCATCCATCAACCATTCATTTTACAACATATTTTAATTTTTTTATAGCTCTTTACACTTAAAATTTTCAGTTTGACCATTTTTTATTTTATCATGGTAAACAGTTTTCATATAAGTAATTTTTTTTTATTCTTAAAAATAAAGTTTCCCTTATTACAAAATTTAGACCTATAAATTTCAAAAGTGAAATCCTTTTTATAAGATTAAATTTCTTTGTTATAGAAAACATAATTTTAACACTTGTTATTGTAGAAAAAGGAAACCTATTGTTTGAGAAGTGTATTTTTAAGAATAAAATATATGTATAGTGTAAAATTATGTATTTGATTTTATTAATATAATTTTTTATAAAAAACTATTTTTATTTAAAATCCATAATTTTTTTTTCTAAAATAATATTAATTTAAAATAATAAAAAATTGTTTTTCTTTGAAAATATTACTTATATAATTAAAATGTTAATTATAGGTGATATCATATTTTCTGAACTATTAGTGATTCATTTATAACCTCCCATGATATAATTTAGTGGTTATGCTTGGATGCGGTCTCAAATAATCAATATGTTTATCTTAGTGATTATTTAGAAATAATTTTTCTTTTTTTATTATTACATAATATGAAAAAATTTAAAAATTTAAAATGATGAAATTTTTTTAATTAAATTGAGAAATATAGAAAAAAAAGATAGAAAAAAACAAAAATAAGAAAATATAATTTTATGAGATTAAAACCTCTTTTAGTTTGTTAATATTTGTCTCTCCTATCATATATATATATAAGAATCCAACTACCAACACCCAACCTCTCTCGGTGAAAAAAATGATCCATCAAATCACACACTTATATCTCTATAACTATGAACAAATATGCATAGAATGTCATAGAGTAAATGATATTTCTCTATGTGGAAAATGTACACACATGGTCTTATCAAAATTTTAAGGGAATTATTCTATACTCAGGTGACCTTTAATGAATCGAAAATATCCATTTGACACTTTGGAAAATGTTGAATATTATATGGAGTAGGTATAGACATCCAAGCTGAGGAGCAGATCTATTAAGATATATTAAAAATATTAAATATAATATTTCATGTGAGCATAATTCTATTAGGATTAATTGATTTTTTTTTTCAAATGGTGTCTTGGATGAAAAAACTACAACATCCATTTAGTCTGAAACATGGGGTTTTCTATAGGATTGACATAAGTTTTATCAGTTTTGGGTGGTTATGTTAAGTGTTGTCATGGGATATTACTACATTAAATTAAATAGATTGAAATAAATATTTAGTTTAATTAAATAAATGATACCCTAATCATATAAATGGTCTATATAAAACATGTTATATATTATCTGAAGGGTTATCCACATATCCCTATATATTTCAGAGGAGGGTCATAGAAGGGACAATTGGAGAATGAATATGGGATTGTTGATCAAATTAAATCAGAGGCAGAAATTATAGGGGCCAATGAGAAATGTATAAAATTATTAAACTTTAATTATTTAGGAAGTATTCTAATCCAATTATTGATCCAACCCAACATAGGGACATTTTTTTACAATCTTCGTTGTTGATTTTTATAAAGAGCATGAATTAATTTTATTAGAAATTAATTCATGAATTGTACTTTATTGATTATACCATTTATTATTTTTTTCCTAGAATTCGGATTTTGATATTATTTTGGTTTTCATAATTTTATTATCCTCACAATTTGTTGTAATCCATCACATATGGAAAACTAAAGATGAACCTTGTTTGATTCCCACTTTTGTAATTTATGAATTTCTCCCACCATTATTAAAACAATAACCAATGGTATTTTGATTCACTGATGAGTCAATATTATCTGATAACTAATTCAGTGCATGATTTCATTATTAACCTCCAAAAATCAATGATTTTGTTCAACACCATAGATTTTATCACAATATAGGACAAATAAATATTGAAATATTAATGGATTATAATTTTATGGTTTCTGGCATACAAGAGATATGTGGTGTGAGTGTAGTGAATTTCTTAGATAATGGTATCCCAAATCTATCCATTAGTGACATTACATGATCAATAAATGTTTGTTTTTAATTTAATGACTAATATTTATAATATATTTGGTGTTTTTGTTGAAATAATTGTAGATATGACATGTTTCTTAAACATTTAAGACATTATGATATACACATCATGTAGTACAAATGACACATTGAATATACCATGCTAGGTGTAGTGGCTATAGTTATGGGAAAAGTTTGACATCACATGCTATGTGTTATATATAGACATCATGTGACCCCCTAAGAAAATATCTTTGTGTTTATCATCTAAATTAAAAACAAATAAGCATCCACATACACGGGTATTACAAATTTAAATGAGTATAGTTAATAGATATTGGCATAGACAGATGCTCGAGTTCCTATATCATCCATTACACACTACGTTTGACACCAACATGCTAATTATATATAGAATAAGAAACCATGTAATATGACTAGTCATGGGTAGAAATAGAAATAATGATAGACACAATGTGTCCTATGGGACACAACATCTACTTTCAAGGAACAAAGAAATATTTTTCTAGGAATAGATTCTCCCCTCTGAATCCTCAATGAGAGTCAGGTATCTCACCCAGTGGGATATGGATCCTCCAAAATATTTGAATATCACCATTGTGTGTATGAGTGGAATATACATTCACTATCTAAAGTATGTAAATATACTCTTGTTTTTCACCTAAATTAATGGAGAAAAGAGCATATATATATACAATATAATTTTTTCTATCTATAGGGATTATATGGGAGAGGGATCTTCCACTAGAGTCTTGAATTTCACTAAATTTTATAGAGAAATGATCCTGAAATGTTATTAGTGGAAAGAGACTATAATAATACTTATGAATATAGAAATAAATATTTAAAATAATATTATATGTGTTATTGGTTAATACATACTATAGTATAAGGAGTGAGTACCTTAGATGATCATATATAGGTTATCATTTCACCATGTTTTTTTGATTTAGATCTGACATAATATTTGAACCATTATATTTTTTTGGGGTGTACTAATAGGTATGTATAAACTCACCCCTTAATGGATTCCACCCAAATATTTCATTTCTTATGTAGCTTATTGGCCTTTCTATTGAGTCCCAGGTAGACCAAAAGTAGGTTGAGCATAATTGTACTAGGTGTACTATAGACAGATCCAATAGATTCTTTCTAATATTATTCAAATTTTATTAGTAGGTTGGGATCCTTTATTATTATTTTTATTTAACAAATTAAATTTTAGTATACATTAGTCATACTTGAATATGGTATTTGATGTTATGCATGCGTTTATAGTATCAGTTGTTAAGCTTGTTTCATTATACAAGTGTAAATAAATGTATGTGTGTGTCTGTTTGCATGTACTTTGGGATAAGGAAATTATTTTTTATGATATTTCTACTTGGAAATAGTATACAAGATCTATCCCATTAGAGATGGCCTTGGTGTATCACTCTTGGATTACTACTAAAAAAATGGTCTCCAGTGGATATGATCATGATAGATTGGTATAAGACCTTAGGTTTCCATAAGACCATAGACTTTAGATACTCTAGAGACGGGGATTGGTTAGAGACTAGGGAAATAGTTTCTAAGTTAATTTAGTGTGTCTTTCATGCATGATAACTCAGTGATGGTGAAATAGTTAACATATCTATACAATATACATCTTATAACTTGTTTTTTGACTTGTCATGTGGGGACAACAGTTGTTGGGAAACATTGGTAAAAGAATAAAATTGGTATGAGTTGTGGTTTAGATTTTATTATTGAAATAGATACCTATAAATACTCATTGAACAAGGTTAATCTTGAAATTTATAGGATTAAACCAAGAGGAAAACATGCATGGATACTATAATAGCATCATGAGAATTGCCCGCATAGAAATAAGGACTCCACGTTGAGACCTGATCATGATATTACCCCTCCAATTAGATAGCGAGTGGTGCCTCCAAAAATATTGAAATAAGTTGAAATACTTTTGATGATTCAAGTAGTTTATTCCTATAATATTTAGAAATAATCAATCCCCTAATTATTTTAAGGTGACTTACTAAGGATACGTTAGTTTTAGGAGCTTCCGAGGCAGATACCACTTAGTTTTTTTGGTGATGCAAACCTAAAGATATTTGAGGACTCAATAGAGGTGATGGATTGATTTTTTCACCTTATAGGGACCCATCCAAGTTGTATGGTGGTCATATCATGTATTTATCTTTATATAAAAAAATTGTGTTGGTGGATCATTATGATGGTGATATATGATGTGGCTTTGAGAATTCAAACAAAGTGACATTCAACCCACCAATACTCATTAACTTATATATATTTTTAATGTTTTTTTAGATATTAGGACCATAAAAATTATATAGAATTTGTTTGTGGTGTATTTTTTCCTTTGACTGATATATTTTAGATCATCTTGTTTGTAATATGGTACCAAACTAAACTCCTCTATATATAATAGGAGAGAAAGGGCATGGATACCTACATGTTGTGGAAGCTTATGACCATAATGCTCTGAGTATGATGTGAGGAACCATATGTGTCCTCTCTATATCAACTATAGTCTTGATAGTCATAGGTGAAAGCCACTCTTTTTATGACTCATCCCTTGTTCTAGAGTAAGAGATTATGGTAGAGCATTTAGATTAACCCTTGTGATTAGAGACTCATATTGGGGAAGATTCAACAAACTCTCCCTTTTCCCAAAAGTTTGATCTAAATTTCATATGTGAGAGTTTCATGTGTGATAGTTTTTTATCTATTATGGGACTATATTATTTCATTGTAGTTTTAGTGTAATACCTAATTCCTTACTATATTAGGTGCACACCATATCATGGACAATCGCGAAATGCATACTCAAAAGATCCTTTATTCATGAGTACATTTAAAAGATAAATTTATAAAGTTCATAATTATATTTTCGTAAAATAAAAAGCATTTTTAAATTTATCATAATGATATTATCTTTAGGTGAAATTGTTTCCTTTTCTAAAAAATTGATTGTATGGTGAATAGTAAAATACCCTTCTTTGTAGAACCCCACTCTTATGAAATTACAAGGAGGTAAGAGTAAAATAAAACCCAAAAAACCTTTTAGGTAATAATATATGTATTTTGGAATTAAAATGATACATTTAAAAATATTCATTGAATTTATATATTCAATTTACAACTTTTTTAGAACTAATTAAAATGTTTCTTTAATTAACGTTGTTTCATGTCTTTTCTATGAATGAAATAATTGTAAGGGGATATATAATTTTTTATTTCTTTAAAATCATCATATCATTTATTTTTCATAATAAATAAATGTGTGTAACAAAAATAATTATCCAAGATAAATTTATCTCATATATATAAATTTATAGATTAAATAGGTTATTTTCATAAAAACTTTTCTAACTTCATAAATTGTGTTTATTTTAAAATTAATATATCACAACATGAAAAAAATATTTTTTAAAATTATTTTAAAATATAAAATCAGAATATTAAAATAAATTAATTTGTAAAATCAATATTTTTTCAATTATATAAATAATTAAAGTTAAATCTAATTTACCTTTGTAAAAATAAATCAGTGTAAAAGTTAAAATGTTAAGGGAATTTTCCAAAACGACTCATTTTTTTCTAAAAAAAGAGTTTAATTAGTGATTTTTGACCCCAAATCACTATCCCTTTAAATATTTTTCTATTTATTCTTCATTAAAACTTGATTAGTAACTTTACATTATTGAAAATGTAATGTATACTCCCAAAACAACCCATTTCATCACATAAAAATGTAACACTTGTACCACTTCATGATTAACCTATACTATTAATTTAATATTAAAATATTACCACATTTTTCCTCATAGAAACCTATTTTCTATTCAAATAAACCAGTATCCATTATGTAGCCTAAGGACTTTATTTTTAAGGAGACTTCCAAGAAAAATTCATGTCTTTAACGTCAATATTATCACCATGGTATCTTTTCATTATAAGTATATTCAATAAAATTTATTCCATACATAATAATATAATGAAATTAATATCATTTTTTTATTATAATGATACTTTAATAATTGTGTTATCATTTTTCATTCATCTAACACATCCAATATAAAAATCATCGTTCATGCGTACAGGTGGTTTACCGTAATCATGAGTAATAAAATTCATTTTTAATCACCACGAATAATTAATGGATTATAGAATCCATTAATGAGAGAATATAATTTTAATGATATCATTAGGTTTTATTCATAACACATAAAACTACCTATCATATACATGATAAAATAAATGATCACTATTAATTCAATCATTTAAAACAAGCTTACTTAGGGGAATATATTTTATTCTAATTATATAATATTTTCATAACCACTAATTCTTCTTCTAAATCCTACATATTTTTAATATATCACACTAATAAACACTAAATAATATCATTATTTTTTTTATTGATGATATTATAAAAAAACCTCACAATCATTCTTTAAATCAATTTATCTTCATGTTTGGGAAGATTTAACCACCAACTTGAACAATACTATGAATTTTCACCATTAATGACTGTGGGAAAATAATAACATTTGTTATATAATATAAATCTTTAAATAATGATCATTTTTTGATTTTAGAGTTGTTATATCAATGGTATTTCATCAATTAAGAAAACATCCTTCAATGAACAGAAATCACATAAACATGCTAGTTATCAATTTCAACATCATGGACAATGATTCCAAACTAATGAAAGGAATAAAAATATAATCAATTATTATATCTCATCCATAATATTAAATTTTAATTACCTAGTAATGATGATCTTTGGAAGTGGAATAAATATATAAATCTCTATTATGAAACTAGTAAAAATGATCAAAGTAATAAACACCACATGTGGAAAAGATGTATAATTCATTAGAGAATAAATATTCATAAAAAATAGAAATAAAAATATATATGAATAAAGTTATTAATTAAGAGATTAAGTTAAATAATTTTGTGATATAAGAGGTTAAATTATGTTCATTAAAGTCATGACAAGATGTAAGGGTTTTCTGTATTAAATTCCTCTCTTCTAGACATGTTTGGTTTTATTCAAAAAATGTAATCTATGTGGTGTATATATTACTTATATAAAATGTTAAATCATGAAATTACTTTATTCATAGTATATTAAGATCAATTTTCACCTCTATTTCCGGACATTTTGATTTAATTTCACCAAATTCTTAAGGTTTTTTTCCATCGCAATTTTTACTCTTTGGGAACCATGTTATATTCAACACCTGTTTCATTTTTATGGTTCATAAATTCCCAATTAAGACTTATTAACATTTTAATCATGAAATTTACATGCTATAAAAGTATATATTGTTACCCTCCCTCATATTAATTTGATTCATGTTTTACCAAGACCATTGAAAAACTAACTCTTTTCATGGTGAAAACTCAACATATGATTTGATAAAGTATAAGTGTTTGTAGTTTCCAAGAAAATTAATGCCTTAATGGATTCTAGAATGTGAATGAGGATGTGGAGTAGACATATCTAGTGGCAATCACCTCGAAAACGGTTTGTTGAGAATTTACCCAATTATGACCCTAATATATGATGATTGGTTATAAGACTACACTCTTGGATAGAGACTCCCAAGGGATATGATTTAGAATATTAAAATTCTCTTAATCAACCAAGATGAAGTATGTTTTCAACCATTTCATTGGTATCCTACCTATAAAAACTATTAAACCTAGTTTCTATCTTTTATTGATTACGCATAACATTGAAACAACCACTCCACTACATTTCTTTTACAAGGTTACTTTCTATAACAATAATGAATACTCCACATATTTTAAGTTAATTTTGGTATGTTATACTAGACATCAAAATTATTTTATCTAATTCGAAATTATTTTATTTATAGATTTATAATTTTACATATTGTGATTTTTTTAATCTAGATATTTCTAAGGTAATGGTATAATATTTATTGATTAGTCTTATCTATAATGTATGGAAATTAATTAGGTGATAAATGGGGCCTAGAAGTATATATCCCCTCAATGAATCAAAAAGTATAATGAGGTAAAATAGCATGGGTGTTAGTTTATACATCTCCCTATATTAGTATATTTTTTTTCGTATAGGCCCTTGACATCAGGTTTTAATGTTTGGAATTATTCATTCCACAAGTCTGAGTTAATGATTATTTATATCAATGTTTTAATTTATTTTCATGGATATATAATTGATTAAGTTTCTATTGATTTAGAATTAATTATTTTTATTCATTCATGAAATATCAATTATGCCATGTTTATCTTATAATAACATTTATTGTATACATCTTCGCACTGAGTATCTAAGACCACCCTTATTTTTTACATGTCCCTGGGAAATGAAGTGGATAATAATGTGTGATTTCAGTGGATATGATGGAAAGGTCAATAAAATTATTACAATGTGATAATTTTGTATCTTATGTTTTCATGTATATATGTATCCAATATTCCATGACTACTAAGATATGGGATCATTTGGGAAATATTTTATTTTGTATCAATAATGAAATATATCTATAAGATATATGTTTTTTAGTCTAGATTATATAGTTATAATTAGTGAAAGTTTATTAGGATAATTGAATAGTATATTTTGAGTAAAATTATTGTATAGATGAAGTACTATGAAAACCCCTCAATATTTCTATGGAACAATCAACAAAACATAAAAGGAATTTTATTTTACTATTCAATAACTTGGGATAACTATGTTTATGAAATTATAAAAATATAGTGACTAATGGGAGAAAGGGAGTTTTATTAACACTCGTATTCAATGTAGGGATGTTCCCCCTAAGTAAGTAAATAAAGATATAGTTTAGGATAAGTAGATTATAATAATACTATGATATTTGACCCAGGTTATGAAAAATAATCCAACCAACAAAGAATGACCTACTGATCCACAACGTGTCAGACCTCAATGTGTGATAACAACCTCTACAATTAAATGGAACTACATATACATTGGTATTTTATCCATGGATCAAGTCCCTAGAAAATATATTTCTTACTATGGGAATTAGGGAATGGGAATATTTTGAAATGGAAATATATCCTCTTAAGGGAGAGACTAAATCTACTAATTATTTTCTAAATCTATCCATAATAGTTATCTATAATGAAATTTTTGTAATGGAGTAATATCAAGCATAATATATGTGTAAGGAATATATCCTAATAATAGAGGACATACATATGGTTAAAAAATTAATTTATGTTTTCTAATAGATTTACATGGCCATCTACTAGAGTTTGGAATTGAGTTATCCATTAAATAAATTCATGAAGTAAGGTATATAAAAAAAATATATATAGAAAGGAACATGTAGAGTAGGTGGAGTTGAATAAACAGTTTTAGGAGTATGGTGGTAAGGTATTTTTATGCCCTAGTCTTTCACTATAGGAAGACCCTATTTTTATTAAAAAATAAGAAGGATGGGTGTTTGATAAAATGAATCAATTAATTGGTGATCATTCAAATTACTAAAAAGAATTAATATTATTTACCACTCATTGATAACTTTTTTACCGACTTCAAAGATCTCAATAAAATTTAAATATTTATCTTCTCTTAGGTTATCATCAGTTGTGAGGGATGAAGGATAATATACCAATGATGAAATTTTTAATAACATATGGGAAATTATGATTTTACAGTAATTCTTTTTGGATTGAGTAATGAAAATTTTATCTTAATGTATTTTATGAATAGAGTATTCAAGGATTATCTCAATAAAATTATGGTGGGATTCATTAATAATATATAGATATACTCTAAGATAAATGAAGATAATTAAAGTCATATATAAATAATTTTAGAAATCATCATTAAAAAGAAATTGTATTTGAAAGAGAGTAAATGTGAGTTCATCCTCAATAATGTTTCGTTTCATAGTCATACATTCTCCATGGATGAATATCAATTGACACTTAAATGAAAATTTTTGTCAATTAATGTCTTACACAAAGGAACACAATCTTGGTCCAAATATTGATGTGTTCAAAATGTCATTATTATAGGGTTGGTCAATATTTTTTCCAATTTCCCAACCCATTGAAAAAATTTAACATTTAAGCTGTTTAAATTCACACAACCAATGAAATTTTTGGAATGTTTTGAATAACTAAATAGTAGGATAAATAATAAACCAGTTTAAAATTTACCATTAGGTAAGGATGTATTATTCATATATAGTGATGATTCTAAGAAAGTACTTGGTTGTATCCTTATTAATAATGATATGTCGATTGCCTATTCCTCAAGACTATTGAATATTACTTACCATAACTCTCAAACTCCTGAAATTGAGCTATAACCCACAATATTTTCTTTGAAAATATTATGGTGACACCTTTATGTTGAAAGAAGTGGTATATATACTGGACAAAATAATTTTAAGTAAATCTTGTCACATAATGATTGAAACAAGATGAAAATAATATTAATAGAACTATTCTTGGACAAATATTTCTCAATACACTATATCCATGTGAATGAAAACAAGGTGGTCGATGCAATCAGTAGGAGGAACCATGAAGTTTTGACCTTGATGAGTATTAGAAAGGATATTATATATGGATATCTAGTAATGAGGGATATAAATATTTTTTAGGAAAGGGGATCCAACAATAAATTTACATGAAATTAATAAAACATATTTATAAGAAAATATAGCGAAGACCATAAAAGATAATGAAGACCTATTGAGGAATATTAAAGCAATAAATGATGGGAAAATAAATTAATTGATCAATTAAGATGGAGTGATCAATTATGGGAAGAGGTTATTTGTTCATACATACCCAAAATGAAGACTAAACTTCTATATGAATCACATAGCTCAGATATCCTTGTACATCTTGGTACGAAAATGATGTATAGTGATCAAATAGAAAATTTCTATTGTGAAAGTATGAAACCAGAAATTGAGGATTATGTTTCCAGATTCTTAGTATTTAATCATGTAAAGGCTAAAATAAAACATCATATGTGATTCCGAAATACTATTTCTACACCTATATGAATGTTGTCAAATATTAAAATGGACTTCGTCACTGGACTCCTAATGACTCCAATGAAGAATGATGTTATATGTTTCACTTATGATCATATAACTAGATCTGATTATTTTAATGTGATAAGAGAATATTAACCCCTTGAAAACATTTCCTAACTTTGTATCAATAAATTGATAAGTCTTTATGTGAAAAATGTGTTTCTTTAATTTTATCGTTCCAATTATTTCATATTAGAATTATAGAATATTCTTTTATGGGAGTTAGAGAGTCATAAAAATTTAAGAAATACCTATTATACAGTGACCCAATCATTTTATACATAAATATTAAATCATTTTAGTTTAATATTCCATGTATATCATCATTATCCATGACAAAACCATAATTTTTTAGGGTATTTAGATAATATATACATAAAAAACTTATTTAGATACACTATTTATCATCTCCAATAATGTTCTTCAAATATTATACCATTCTTGAAATACCCAACAAAAACCATTCTTTATAACATATGGAAAGGAAACATAAGAAATGGTGAGATTAGATGAACAGTATGGGAAAACATGGGAGATATAAATTTATTATCATATGAAACATTCATATAAATATAACATGATATCATAAACATAACTTATAATGTTAAAACCAAATCATTTAAAGGATATAAACCCGAGTAATGGAATAAAGAATTATGATTTCAAAATAAATTAACCATACAAGTGAGAACTATTCATAAATAAATCATGAACCATAATTTCATGTCATAAAATTAGGGAACCATCATAAGTGTATAAACCATTTCACATGACAAGGTTAAATAATGAGGCCATCAATTAATAATGGACCAAAAATTAGCCCATGCTTTATATAGTTGATCAATAACATTGAATTTTTTCCTATAGAGGATCAAGAACATCCACTTGTTTACCATATAGAATTATGAAAATCGACTAGTAGACCATATAGGATAGGGAACATTGACTTTTTTACAATATTGGATCAAGCAATCCAACTTATTTCCCATAATTATCTCCTGAAATATAATATGTTACCCAATGTGTCAGAGTGATAAATAATTCTGATCCCACCCATAATATAATGAAAAACATCAAATTGTATGATTAAAAATTATAAAACATTATCTATAGCATACCATCATAACCCATGAAAAGAAAATGTATTTCATAATAATTTCATCAATTCCAAAAATCATAAACCTTGAAATTAATGTGTTTCATAAAAATATCATTATCATAAAAATAATCCATCTAGTTAAATAATAAGGATAGTATCTTTGGATCATATCCCTAGAAACTAATAATTAACTTCAATTAATTTTATCATAGATGAATATTCCATTAAAATATCATTAAAACATTTCAAGATGAAAATACCCTTTCTACATTGGAAATTTATTTTAAAAATTTAAATATTTCCAAAATATTATAGAAATAAATGTATTTGAAACTAAACATGGTAAATTTTAAAAATATATTAAACAAATTGAGTTTTCATTATATTAATAAATTATTTTTTATATCGTATATGTTAAAAGAATATATTTTATTCACACATTTATATAAATATTCTAAAAGTACATCATTTGGAAAATGAAATGAATATTTATTTTTAAAAAATAAAAGATTAAATCAAGGGTAAAAATGAATTTAATAAATCATTGGATAATATTAAGCGCATTCTTGAAAACATGTTTAGAAAACAAGGGTGTGAAACTTAAATGATTTTAGACTGAAGAGATAAATAATTTAGGCTTTCCTTAAAATTACTATCTAGATCTCTTGAATAATTAATGTGTGGAAAATGAAAATAAAAAAATTATTCTAAAGAAATAACCATTGTAGAAGAACATGATAGTAATTTATTAGATAATGATTATATAATTCCATAAAAATAAATTAAATCATCAATAATCCTGAATAAAATTAGATGGAAGCATAAATCCCTTTCCTCAAGTCTCATCATTTTATATAAACGTTCCAACCACCAATTAAAAAAAATATAGATTTGTTAAGTAATAAAGTAACATAAACATATATATCACACCATTTATGATTTACAAATCACATTTTATTACACATTTATTAAAAAATTGTTATTAAAAATTACATTTTTGTGTTATAATTGGTTTTTTTTCATGCATGTTCCGGTTCACCAGTCTCTGTACTTGTATATTTATCATGGTCCCATCATATATATAACATTAAAAATAATATAAATGTAAAATATATTCATTATATATATATATATATATATATGTATATCTATATTCATCCAAATGAATTATAGTAAAAAAATTTAATTACATCATTTGTGGTGGTCGGTGGTCATACATATGCATGAACAATATTTTAAAATTATGAAAGATAGAATGAAGGAATAGTAAATAACAATTCACCTTTATAAAATAATTATAATATAATTTATATAATTTATTCTCATTAAATCTATCTTTATTACCATTCATATTTAACTGAAAGGGAAAAAATTCACATCGCTTTGTGGATGCGGTAGTCCATACGTACATACGAGTGATGTTATCATCTTCCAATAGATTGTAATATAAGAAGTCAGAAGTTATATTTTAATTCTAAAAGTACAAAGATTTCATATATATCATTTATAAATATTAAATATTTCATCATTCCAATCCATAAAATATGGTGATTAAAAATAATTAATTTATCTATGTGGAGATGGTAAGTGATATGTACGCATGAGCGATAAATTCACTTCCCATTTGATGGAAAAGAGGGTAGATAATGGTGGTTTAATCATGTTAAACAATTTTAATTATATTTTCTATACATACATTATTATTTCATGATAAATATATAATATTTACAGGAGGTAATGAAGAAGTGAAAAATCGATGTGATCGGTTAATGTGATTACCTATTCATTGAATAAACTCTATTAGATCTATTATTAAGGATCCTAAGGATGGTATTTGGTAACAAAAAAACCTATATAATGTGTATAAGGATGTTGGGGTGGCATTTTGGATGTGTTTTGATGATATAGATGGCTCAATGGGTGTTAATGAGTAAGGGTAGGAAGTTCTCTTTTATAATTAAAGTGGGGGTAGCAATTTGAATTTCATAAAAGATTAAATTATAATAAAGTCTTTCTCAAGAAAAATGCATCCAAAAGGCCATATATTTGAAATAATATGTTATTTTGTACTAATTAAATTAACTCATATAATTTGGATAGGTTTAGGTGGTGTTTTAAATCTTATATTTCTTTTATCCCATATTTATCCCATTTTAACATTAAGAAAAGTAAAAATAATTTTCAAACTTAAAGGGATATAATTTTAATTATAAGGTAACTATTGAATCATAAATGGATAAAATATTATATTTCAAACCATATAGAATCCAATTTTTCACTTTAAGTTTTTTTAATTTATAAATATTCTAATAAATAATTATTAACATTATAATAATTAATATCATTTTTGACACTATTAATTTAATTTTATATTAATAACATCAAGGAAAATGTGTGATTTGAATATAATTTTATTCATATTAATAATAACTAATCATTGTCTTCAAATTTCATGGGCCACACTATTTTGTTTTCAAATTCCATTACCTCTAATATTTCTAAAATAATTTTCATTATTACTATGTTAATCCAATAAATATTGTGTTAGATTTGTATAAAAATTTAAGGTAATTATTTCATTATAAAACATTATAAATAAATCACCATCATAAAAATCATTTTCATTTAAAATAAACATTTATAAACTAACTTATACATGTTTTTCTCTATTTATAAAAAGTGATACTAATGTTAAGAAAATGAAATTATTTACATTATGTTTTATATAAAAATTATAAGTGTCATTTTCAAGGGAAAATAACACCAAAATGAAATATAATTGAGATGAAGATAGAATTGGATGAAATAAACTCATAGAGTATGATAAGTTCATGTTTCTGGTCAATTAAGATACTATATTATATTAGTTTTCTCCCAAATTAATCTATTTTACCATTACCATTATAATAAAGATTTATTTTGGTTTTAATTAATTATGAACTATACATAAGACTAACCTACTAACCAAATTTTTATTCCTCATTCTAAAAAATGAATCCATTTTTTGATTATTCAATTCTTCTAAGTGGAGAAAAATAATTTAACAAAAAATGAAATTATGAATAATTTTTTTGAAAAAACTCCCTTTTATGAATAATTTTTTATATATAAAATTCAAGTATTATATTAATTAAATAGGTATTTAATAGATTATTTATAAAAAATTACCTAATTATATCTTAAACTAATTAAAAATTGGATTTTATATAGTAGAAACAAACAAAAAAATTACTATTTGCAATGAAATTTAGTATTTTTTACCATTCATTAAAAATCATACATTTCCAAAAAAATGACTCATCATAATATTATTTGGATATTATTAATTAAAAACCAATAATTTTTTTCAATTTTATCTATAAAATTTCAAGAAATTATTTTTAATATGTCCTAAAAAAATCTATTTTGAAGAAAATATATTTTTGTAGAATAAAATGACTTTACCAAAAATTAAATGCTCATTTCCTAATGTGTAAACAATAAAATTATATTGGTTATGTTATTTAAATATCTATAAATATCGTAATGTAGTTATTCTTATTCATACCCAAAAATTTAATGGCTGTGTTATAATGATAATATTTCATGGTTTTTAAGTCTTGGTGTTGTGTATCGTATAAGCTATCAAATAGAGTGTTATTTTAAAATCATGGGTAGTAAAATACCCCCCTATAGACTACATCCTTTCAATTTGAACATGTTCATAATAATAAAAGGTTTTATATTTAAAAAACCCCTTTCTGAAAACCCACATCATTATAAGAGTTAATTAAGTTTCCTCCTAAAAAGCGATAAATATGAATATGAAGGTCCTCTCAAATAACACAAAACTAGCTTTATGAAAAGGATAACATTATGGGAAATTGAAAATATGGAAATTGAAGAGAAAAATAACACCCAATGATTAATATACAATGATAATGAAAATGTTTGGTGGAATGTTAACAACAACAAAAAATAAATCTACAATGGGTGAAATATCTATCGATTAGGAAATGAAGGTAAATGTATGAAATTTTATTTCCATATCCTTTTTCCTAAATCTGTTAGATATTTTTACTATCCAAATAGATAACATGAGAAAATATACTTGATTTATTTACATATCATACATATAATTTCTTCCATTAGTTCTTCTTTGATCACTTTTTTCTTCATCTCTTACCCTATGAATGGAACATTCATGATAAATTATTTGTGCTTGGAGAACTAATATTACCCTTTAATATACCATAAGATCCATTAAAGAATGAAAATTTATTAACCCTGTATCTATGCAATAACAAAAAGCAAAAATGGTTAGTGAAATGTTAGGTAATTATCAAAATAAATAAACGTTGAAATAATACTTTTGAGTAAAAAATTTACTAAATAACAATTAAGGGTACACATATATAATTTTATAAATAAACTGATATTATAAATAATTTCAATTACCACAAAATTAAATAATGTTCAACCTCAAATATTATCTCATACCATTTAGATTAGAACACAAAAAAATAATTTTATTCTTCCAAAATAATAACTTATGAATCCTAATGGTCACATATACCTCAACCTACTAAAAAATATTCAAAAATATAATGAATCCCCATGATAAATTAGTATATAATCATGTAATGTAGTTAAATTCACCAAATTAACATGAATAAAATTTATATACTAACCATATTTATAATCCAAAACATGACCAAAAATAACTATAGAAATATCACATTGTTAATGAATCACTTTAAAACCATCAATATTATCTATATACCACAATTAGATGGACCATAATTAATATATCATTAAATCATATATTATCACAAAGGTTTATTCAAACCATAATAGAGTATTCTCCCTAAACTCTAGTAACATATTCAAATCACCTCAAAATCCAATCACTTAAAACCACAAAATGTTTTGAATATTAATTCTAACTAATTATCAACACTAAACCTATATGATAATGATGGTATCCATAGATAATATGATATCCTAAAATGAAAACGTACAAGATTCAAAAAATTATCACAATCACTATTCATCAAATAAAATCATAGACCGTTGAATATATTCCATAAATACAAATTGAAACAAATGTAATCCAAGATTACCTAAATTAATTTATCATCAATTCACTAACCAATTTCATATTAACTAATATTATCCCATAATTTTCAATGATTTTTTTATCTCACCAAACATTATCAATTTTTTTGGTTGTTGTTACCATTCACCATATGTTTTAAAATATTTCAATAAAACTATTATGGAACAATCCTTTGATGTTTCATGATTATTAAATCCAAAATATCATTGATATAATTATTTAATCCAAATACATAAAAACATACATTATTTCACATAAAATATTAGAATATAATATATCCTTCCATGGTTTAAGAGTTAACCATTGGATTATGTAATTGGCTATGATAATTCCCATATTCCCTACACATGAGAAAATGAAATAAAAATGGTACATTATGATTTACTTCATTTTTCACTTTTGAAATCATAGATTTCCTAATAAATTACTTAATCTAGGACCTTTATTAACACATAGAAAATATCTTATCTTTCCTTTGAGACATTCCCTTGAGTGATTATTCTTATATTCTTAACATGTTGGAAGATTAATTTTCTTTCCAATATTATACTCATGAAACTCCTACTTCACACATATTAGTTTTGTAGGAATGTCACTAATGAAGTGGTTGTTAATTATATAATTAGATATCTGATTATTCATAATCACAAGGTTTCACATTATAACACCCATTTATTTTGGTTGATCATGAGGAAAATCATTCCATTATCTTTGAGCATTAACATGAATCCTATTGGTTCCAGCTATTGACTAAAACCAAAAAAAATAATCTGAGATACAATATTCATAGTAATGAATCCTGAAAAATAATTTATAGGATAGTAAAATTAGGTCACATTATTTTCAATCTATGACACATTAGGTTTAACCAACTTCATTCATGGAAATTTTCTATTCAAATCCTTTATAATGGTTTATAAAGAGAATTTGAATTAACCCTGGAATATCATTCAAGAGTTTCAAAATAGTTTGACAATAAAAGAATACTCACTGTGCACTAGAATGATGGTAAAGATATAATAAACCAACTCTCTTCAGAAGTATTACCCAAAGATGCATTTATTCCAAAACCACATCTACTTGTTGTATCCAGACCGAGATTTTTGGCTATGAAAGCCACATAATCACTTCCTTACCAAAAAAATAAAATGTTATCCTATACATAGAATTAACCCTATGGTTTTCAATAATTTTCCTGAATCATAATTATAGATGAATATCTCAACCCTTCTATGATACCAACTATAGTAATAGAATATGTTTATACATAAATATTTTATAATTTTAGATGAATGTTCAATATAGGACATCATGATCCATGCCATAAATGATCCAGAATCAACACTTGTTTCCTATATTGGATCAATCACATCATCTTTTTTCCATAATGAATAAATTAAATAACTTTTTATCCTATAATGGATCAATCACTTTTACTTGTATCTTATAGAATATTAAGAACATCGACATCTTTCCCATAGCAGATCAAGATCATCAACTTGTTACCTATAGTCGTATCATGAGATTTAATAATTTACTCGATGAATTTGAGCGATATATAATTATGGTACCACCATTAACATAATGAAATACATAAAAAATGTGTTATATAAAATACAGAATATCACCATATAATCTCACCATAAACCATGAAAATAATATAGGCTCTATAAACATTTCATCATTTCAACATAGAATAACCTAGAAACATAAATGGGTTTCTTAAAAATCTAATTATAATAACCATAAATCATAAAGATAAATATTAATTATGGTATCATTGGGTTATATACCCATTAAATAATAATAAACATCAATGTATTTTATCATTGAAAAATATTACTTTAAAAGATAACAAAAACATATTGATAGGAAATTGCTCTTTCCACATTCAAAATAACTTCTAAAAGTAAAAATATTTTAAAAAATATTGTTCAAATGATTTAATTTTAAAATAACCATGTAAACATGTAAATTAAATGTTTATATATTTATTAGTTAATAAATTAGGTGTGTCTATTTATTTTGTAAAAGTTAAAATAAAACCTTTCATTCCAACTTTTTTTGAAAATACAAAATTTCATCATTTGGAAAATGAAAAGAAGATTCATCTAAATTAAATTTTTTTTAGAAAAAATTAAATCATGGGTAAAAATAAATTTTAACAATAATTTTATAATATTATGAAAACATTTTCATAAAAAATGTAAATAGAAGAAAAAGTATTTTAGAATGAATAGATTAATAAAGTTGATATTCCTTAAAAACGCTCATTCCATATCATGAATAAAAAAATTGAGTAAAATTAAATAAAAAAATATTCACATGAAATAAATAGATCAAAATAATATGATATGTGTTTATCATATAATGATCATATAATTCCCTCCATGGAAATCCATGCATTAAAATTCTGGTTAAAATATGATGGAAAAATAAATCCCTTACCACAAGTGTCATCCATCTTGATAAACAATAAAAAATCTTGTATAATCAATATATATTTATAATAAATGACATAAAAAACCAAAATAATATATATATAAACATTTATTATTTACTTATTACATCAAATCTCTCGTTTATTAATAATTTATTTTTAAATATCATAGTTGTGGATGATAACTGCTACATTTTTCAATCTTGTTTATGTTTATCAGTCTCATTCCATGTATTTTGATCACAGTTCCATAATACCCTTAAATTTAATCCAAATAAGAATATAATATATATTAATTATATTTATTTAGATTCATCCATAATTTTTATATATTGAAAATAGAAATACATCAATCATAGAGACGGTAGGTCGTACATACGCTTGATTATTACTTTCACTTTTTGAAGAATCTTGTGAAGAAGATAAAAACAACAACATTCCTATAAATAATATTTATTATATCATATATATCATATATATTCATTAAATATATCATTATTATCATTTAATTATACTTGAAATGAAAAAAATCGCATCGCGTTGTGGAGGTGGTA
The DNA here is from genome assembly GCA_963277665.1 of Viscum album. Taxonomy (NCBI): domain Eukaryota; kingdom Viridiplantae; phylum Streptophyta; class Magnoliopsida; order Santalales; family Viscaceae; genus Viscum; species Viscum album. The sequence continues at coordinate 481,797 of CAUJRU010000497.1, forward strand.
GTCCACACACAAGCACAAGCGAGATTGTCTTTTTCCAATGGATTGAAAGGTAAGGAAGTTGATGCAATATTATAATTCAATATGTATAGTTATGTTATAAATATCATATATAAAAATTTAAATCATCATAATTTCCATCCATAAAAGATAGTGATGAGTAATCAATAGTATCTCTATGTGAAGTCTATAAGGAGTACATACGTACGAGAGATACATTAACATTCCATTTGTTTGGAAAGTAGGTTGATAATGGATATTTAATTATAATAATAGAATTTAATTATATTTTTGGTACTGAATTTATTATTATATTATAAATATCATTAATTTATAAGAGGTAAAGAATATGTAAAACTATTAATCAGTTAAGACGATTACATATTTTTTTGAAGAACTCCTTTAGATCTCCTCTTAAGGATCCTAGGGTTGTTATTTTAGGAAGAGAGAAACCTATAATATTGGTATAAGTATTTTTGGGAGTGATTTTCATATGTTTTTTTGATTAATATGGATCAAAATGTGTGAATAATTGTAGGGAGAAGGTTTCATTTCATAATTGAGGTGTGGGGTGCTTTTGAAATTTCATAAAATATTAAATTATAGTAAAGTTATTTTCAAAAAAAATGATTCCAAAGGAACATATATTTGAACATAAAGTATGATGATGTTGGAATTGTTTCTTATAATAAAATTTAGTGAAGTTGATGTTGTTCTTTAAGCTGTATCTTCTAGTTTAAACCTTTATTTAACCCATTTTAACTTTAACCATAGAAACAACTTTTTGACTCTAAAAGGGTTTTAATTTCTTTAGGTTTTCTAGGTGAATACCTTGATAGAGGGGTGAATAAGTGTATAAAAGATTGAAATTTACTCCCGTTTGGATCTTGTTTTGTTGTTAGAAAAAACTCAATTCTCCCTTCATCCCATAATAATATATGAACAAATATGAAATCATACATGGGACACATCAATTTTATCTTGGTTCACCATTACTGGGATACTTCCAATGAGCATACAACGACAGTGTCCTGAGGTACCTAATTCACTAAGGATCACGACCAATAATGATTACAATGTTTGGGCTAGATCTTTTATGCTTAGGGTCACTGCCTATGCAAATTTCTGATCATTGCATTCCCAAGGGTCACTCCATATTCCTCTTTATCTCGCTCACTACCAATGGAAAGGGTCATCGTCTTCCTCTTCCTGTGCTTACTGCTCCTGGAGAGGAATCCACTCATATTTTATTGATGTGTAGGTCAAACACATTTTATAGACTTGTAGTTCTCTTTATTTGCATGAATTCATGAATCCTCAACTATAGGTAGATGCTCTGTTGAAGTTATTTTTTCACCCGCAGATGAATTCCACCTTCCTGGACACTATTAGGTACCAGAAATTCCATTCGGAAACTGATTTAAATTTTTTTCTTGATTTCTTGTGAAATTCGAGAACTATCTTCCTCTCCCGCGTACTGAGTACCGGGGTTGGTACGTGGATAAACTCTTCTGTGTATTGTTTCTGCTTCCGAAAACCACTATCGCCTCCGCATACTGCTGCCTTCGCTCCGCCTCAGTGAACTAGCCTATGTATGTGAACTGTTCTTTGTTCGCAGACTGTCTTTACATCCATGTACTGAAACTCCCCCTTCGCGTACCGCAATTGAAAATCTCCCTCTCAGTTATCATATTTTCTTCCTCCACGTATCGAGTCAACTAGTTCCACGTACTAGATTTCCTCCCCCATGTACCAGACTTCCTTTGTGGGTAAAGAATCCCTAAAAACACCTTCGACATAATTACTTCTACGTGAACAACTTAATCTTTCATGAACCACCCTTCAAAAACTTCATTCGGTCTTTTCTAAAATCCCATATAAAAAAGTGTTCTAATGATATTAACTCTCTATAGTAATAGGTGGGATTAGCAATTCTTATATAGGAAAAGATATTTGCAAAAACAGCTAATCCAAGATTTACCAAATCTTTGATTTAGTCTCCACCAGATACCGATCCTTCTTCCATCGCGAACCGCAAGCCACTCACGAACCATTTTCTCACACCTTCCGCGTACTGTATTTTCTCCAACGCGGTCGACTTCCTCTACTGACGTCAAACCATCCGCGAACCACACCGCCTTCCGCCGTGAACCTTTTTCGATTTCACAAACCGCCCCCATGAACCGTTCCTGCTGCCTGGTATGCAACTGCGTACTCTTCCCGGACATGGTATGCGATCCATGTCATGGGCTCCTCATTTCTCTTCCTTTGCCAACTTCGTTCTCCATTATTCACACAAATTCTCGTTTTTGAGGCATCAAAATTTGGAAAACACTGGAAATCTACGCCACCATAAAAACCTGTGTTCAACAAACACCAACCACACTCATTTGAGGTCATCTGGATTTGTCAACAAACACAACCACACCCAAAACATACCGAGAGGACACCTTGGAGGATTTTTTCTGAAAAATTTTACATATAAGGAAACTATTAACTCATAAATTGAAAATGATGAAATTTTATGACATATAATATCTTGACATTAAAATTTATTGATCTTTAAATTTTTTAAATAAATTAGTAAAATATTAATTCTTTAAAATATAAGTAATTCCATTTTGACATAATTATCTAAAATAACAATTAATTGCACCAAGAGAGAGGTGGAATTTAAATATACACCTTTCACACATTCATAATAAGTAATAATTTTATATAAAATTCATGGGACACTGTACTTTTTCAAAAAATATATTACTATTTATATTTTTAAAATCATTTTTATATCTATTGAATAAATAGTGTATTAGAATTATGTAAGCATTTAAGGTATTTATTTAATTAAAAAAATTAGAAATAAATTACCATAATAAATAAATTATTTATCTTTAAATTATTCATATGTGTCCTAAATTATAATATTTTGTTCCTTACGTAATAATTTAAGAGATATTAAAATAATGAGAATGAAAGTTTCCACTTTATCCTTTACTTAATTAATATGACAGTAATTATCAAGGAGAAACACTATTGAAAAAATGGAAAGTTGCGATGGGGGGGGGGGGGGGTTAGGACACGTTGTAAAAGGTTTGATGCCAAATACGCATCAAACCGTGGGCAGTTGTATTTGTGAAGGGTTTCTATTCCCATTACAAATACTTGATAGTGGTTTTTAGTATTTGTGATGGGATACTTGTCTCGTCACAAATAGTATGTCTGCAGATTCCCATTTGGAAAGGGACCTCTCGCAAATATTTTTTTTCGACCGACTCTAATTAATGCGGGTAGTGGGCATTTGCGACGGTACCCCTCCCAAATAATCATGTCGCAAATAATCTAACCTATATATACCCCCATCTATTATTCCTCTCATTCTATTTATTTCTCAACTTCTCACTCTCTATCTCTTTTGAAAAATTTTCTTCCAAAATTTTTCATTGTTCAAACTTTTAAATCAGAGCATAATCTATAGGTTTTATACTCCGAAAGCTTCAGTTTAAAGCTATTTATCAATTTTTTTATTGTTTAGTTAATTTAGTTTATTTTAAATTATTTATAATGTTTGTTTTTTAGATCCAATTAAATTAATTTATAATTAGATTTTTTGTTTTTTCAGTGTTAATTTTTATGAATAATTATTTCTAAGTGTTCATTATAAATAATAAGTTATAAATTGAAATACTTAGTAATAAATTGAAATAATTGGTAATAAATTGAAATAATTAGTAATAAATTTAAATAATTAGTAATAAATTGAGATAATTAGTAATAATTAATACTAAATGGTAATAATTATTAATTAATTGTAATAAACTGTAATAAATCGTAATAAATTGTAATACATTGTAATAAATAGTAATAATTAGTAACAATTAGTAATAATTAGTAATAATTTTTATTAAGTCGTATTAATTAGTAAGAAATTGTATTAATCAATAATAATTAGTAATAATTATTAATACTTAGTAATAAATTGTAATAATTAGTAATAGATTTTAATAAATTGTAATAATTAGTGATAATTAATAATAATTAGTAATAATTTGTAATGGTTAGTAATAATTAGTAATAATTAGTAATAATTAGTTATAAATTTTAATAAATTGTAATAAATTGTAATAAATTGTAATAAATTGTAATAAATTGTAATAAATTGTAATAAAGAGTAATAATTTGTAATAATTTGTAAAAATTTGTTATAATTTTTAATAATTTGTAATAATTTGTAATAGTTAGTAATAATTTTTAATAATTAGTAATACTTATTAATAATTAGAAATAATTATTAATAATTAGTAAAATTTAGTAATAATTACTAAAAATTAGTAAAAAAATTAACAATATGTAACAATTAATAACAATTAGTAACAATTATTAATAACAAGAAATAATAAGTCGTAATTACAAATAATAAGTAATAATTAGATATAATTAGTAATAATTAGATAAAATTAGTAGAAATTATAAATAATGTGTATTAATTGGTATTAATTATCATTATTTAGTAATAAATTGTATTAATTGGTAAAAAATAGTAATAATTAGTAATAATGAAGGATAATTAGTAATAAATTGTAATAATTAGTAATATATTGTAATAATTAGTAATAATTAGTAATAATTAGTAATAATTTGTAATAATTCGTAACTATTATTAATAATTAGTATTAATTAGGATTAATTGGTATCAATTAGAAATAATTTGTAATAATTAGTAATAATTAGTAATAATTAGAAATAATTTGCAATAATTTGAAATATTTAGTAATATTTTGTAATAATTATCAATAATTAGGATTCATTAGTAATAATTAGTAATAATTAGGTTTAATTTTTAATAATTAGGATTAATTAGTAATAATTAGGATTAATTTTTAATAATTAAAATTAATTAGGAACCATTAGTAATAATTTGTAACAATTAGTAATAGTTAGATACAATTACTAACAATTAGTAAAAATTAATAACAATTAGTAATAATTAGAATGAATTAGAATTAATTAGTAACAATTAGTAATAATTGGTAACAATTTGTAATAATTTGGATTAATTACTTATATTTAGGGTTTATTAGAAATAATTTGGATTAATTACAAATAAATTGCAACAAATTTGAGTGCATTGATAAACTAGCACAATTTCCAGCAAATTGGTGGTATTCTTTTTAATCGACGCCTCAACTCCTTGCAACATTCTCCAACTGAAATCGGTAAGAAATATGCTCTAATATATATCAGATAATATTTTTCATAGTGATTTCTGTTGGAGAAAGTGGAAAATAGGTGAGTCGTTAGACAAAAGAGGTTTTTTTTGCCCGACGACCCTTCTCCTTAGAAGTTTTCCAACTCAAATCACAATGAAAAGGATGTGACATCTGACTCAAGTATAGGGATGGATTTTCTTCCACCATCTCATCTAGCTCCTCCAGAAGACACTCCACCTCAGTGATATATCTTTATTTTATAATAAAACATTAGAATGTAATTTTTTTATAATATTATATATTTAATGTTTTAAATAGTTCATTTTTTATATTCCCTAGAATATTGTAATTTTTATTACTTATTTAATTTTATTATTATATTTATTAATTAATTAATTAATTTAGTTTTATATTTTTCAAAATACTGAGATTTTTATTATATTATTCATATTAATATTATTATTTCATTAATAATAATAATAAGATTTAATTATTTTATTATTTTATAATTATTTTTATTTTAGGAATATTAATATTATTATTTCATATATATTAATATTATATTGTTATTAATATTATTTTATTTTGTTTTTTTATTTTTTAAACTATTTCTAACGGGCCCGTCGTAAAAGTGATTATTTTTTTGTATTTTCCATAGTATTTCAGACTATTCATCGTAAAAATGTTTTGAAAAAAATTGAGAAACTATTTGCGACTGGTGGTCGGCCTATCGCAATAGAGTTTTTAACAAATTGCTAATCCTATTTATGGCGGTGTCACTTCCCGTCGCAAATAATATCTTTTTGTGACAAAACGTCACAAAAGGTAATATTTGCGACGGGACCCCATCACAAAATTCCCTTTTCCTAGTAGTGAAAGGGTACAAAAATTACAAATATTCTAGACATGGAATTAATTTTTCGAAATAAACACATTTAATAATAAAAATACAATTTTTTGATTGATTTTGAGACATTATTAAATTAGATTTCACCCTAATTAACCCATTTTTACTTTAGCGTGATAATAAAAATTTATTATGGTTAGTATTGATTATAATAAAAACTAAACGTGAAATATTTAACATAAATGAAGATCGATATTCTAAATATGGAATCTATTTTTCTATATTAAATCCATGGATGTTGAAATAATTACTTTAACATAAAAACACAAAATGAAATGAAATATAGTTTATTTGAAAAATTTCCCCTATGTATTCAAATTTTTTACATCAATTTCAAGTATTTAATTCATTTAGAACACCATAATTATATTTATTCAATATAAATTAATTAATTGTATTGTAAAATTAATTCCCAATATAATTTTATTTTGGAAATAAGTAATTATATATATAGTTTTATATAAAACTGAGTATTTTTCACAATTCACTAAAAAATAAAACCATTCAAAAATTTATAAAAAATTCATAATAATATTATTATGATATGATGGATTAAAATATTATATAATTTTTATCAAATAATTTTTTAATATTTCCTGATATTAATTTTAGTTTTTTCTTAAAAAAGGAAATTAAAATTATTTTTGAAGAAAACATATTTTTGAAGCATCAAATGACTTTACTAAACATTCAATGCTCATTTCGTAAAAATCCATCAACAAATTTTTACTATTTTTGTCTTATATATATATATATATATTAAACTGTGATTAATTATATTCATAATCAACAATTCAATGGATATATTATAAATATAATATTTCATGGTTCATTTATATTGGTGTTGTGTATCTTGTGCGCTATCCAACATAGAATTTTTAAAAATATATGGGTGTTAAAAATCATACATAATCTAATTAAAATTATAGAAGAAATATCTTAATATTTTATGACATGTTGAGAAAATTTACCCTTGACTTGCAAATTATGTGAGATTAGTTTCAAACTTTGGTGGAATTTCTAGATAAAAATAGATTTCATTCGAGCATCTAGTTCTAACTATAGATAGAATTTTATGGGAAGACGTTTCATACACCAACATATTGGGAATAAAATAAATAAATAATGTTATTTTTCTTATATCTTTTATAGGAGGTGACATTTAATGTATGAACTATTCAGGATCATATAAAAGTATACAGGAGTAAACAAAAGAGCTGCAATGATTAAAAAAGGACTTGGAATTTCATATTTGGGATCATTAATTATTAAAGGACTCACAATGGAAGGGAGTTATTGTAACACCCCAATATTTCATAGTATGTTATCTCTTAAAAGTCATTCAATAACTTGCGCTACAAGCAACACCAAGTTCGAGCGCTCCACGACTTAACAAACTAGCCGTTAAAAAAGCGGTTATGAATAGTATTAACTGAATTTTGAATTTTATATACCCTATATAATGTTAGAATACATATTATGTGTTTCTTAGAAATAAATAAATAACAAATTTATTTTTTCAGACAAAATATGTATTTTTCAAAAAATGAAATTTTACTGCCTTTTAAAGGTGTAACCTTTTTAAAACAAATATTTGAAACTATTATATATTCAATTTAATGAAATTAAATTTTTATTTAAAAGATAGACATAAATATTTAGTTTGGATAAATTGATTGGTTCTTTTCTGATAACTTTCATATTTTGATAAATAGTGAAAAATACTAAATTTTAATTGAAAACAACTTTTTTAATCAGAATAATTTATAGTGTTAAATTAGAAATTTTAATGGTTTGAAGTATAATTAGATTATATTTTTATTATTTAATAAAATATAGGTAATTATTTGTAATTTCACATTTAAATTTGAAATAAACACAAGTCCATCTTTTGATAGTTTTTCATTTTTAAAAAACCTGCTTTTTGGTTTTGAAAGTAGAAATTAATTTTAAATTAATTAATGAAACTTATATATTTTTAATTTGGTAAAATATAATTAATTTTTGAATTCAGAATATCATAGTTAACTTAGGATGATTTTTTTGTATTTTTTCTAAAAAGTTTCAATTTTTGATGAATAGTGAAAAACACTACGTTAATGTTTACAACTGAATTTTTTATTTGAATAATTATTTGTTTTATTTAAATTTATTCTAAGTAAAAATTGATATATAATACCCATATTAGTTAAATTTAATTCATTGGATTAATTTTATAATAAAATTATATTTATAAAATTTTATTAAACATTTTAACATCTTTTACCCACATTCTAGGCACATTTGCAAATTTGCTTAAAATGCAATTTTACAGCTTTTGTGAATTGAATATAAAAAATCTGAGAGACACGATGGAAATTAGTAAGTCCAATTTGGTTCAATAATATGAAAATAATTTTTTTTGTAAATAGTAACTTTTGACTTTTATTTACCATGGTTAAAAATAAATAGTGTAAATAAAGGTAAAAATGACATTATAATTATCCTAACACATGTTCTAATTATATTAGATAAGTGTATTTAGACCAAAACATAACTTAGGAATAAAATATGATTCTTTTGGTCCACATGGATTAGATTAGGACATTTATTATTATTTTATTTAAAGAATAATTAAAGGTTTTAAATTCCAAGTTTAATAACAAAACCATTTTTAATATAGGGTTATAAATAAGATAAATTTGACTATAAATATTCATTATAAAGATAAAAATATTTCCTACATAATGGTATTTTATTTATAATTTTTATATTTTAAATAATAAAATTTATTGATGACACAATGATGATGCAATAATTACTTTATCAGTGAAAGATTAAAATAATTTATATTATAAATATAAAAATAAATGTAAATTGAGGCTTTTATGCCATCAAATAATTTTCTAGATTAATATGAAATGTTAATGTTGATTCAATAATTTATTTTCTAAGTAATCATGTTGTTATGACATTCAAAAAAACCAAACACTAAATAGTGTCAAAATTGATATAAATGAGTTTTTAAAAACAAATACTATATTATTAAATGATATAACATTAATAAAAATATATGGTTCGGAAAAAGGACTTATATAATAATAAATATGTCATTAATGAAGAACTTGGGGATCTCTTGTCTTTTTATAGTAAGTTTATTAACCATTTATTATAATAATACGAGAGGGCATGTTAAAAGTCAAACTATTTAACTAAGAGTTAAATCTAAAAGACAAGGTTAATTAGTAACCTAAACTTGTCTAAAACATACTATTTGAGATTATTTTGACCCAAACCAACCTTATATTCTAAATAAATCAATTTAGAGCCACTAGAAACCGAAAATGATTTTATAATAAAATAATATTTCAATCTTTTCCTAAAGTGATCCTCACCTCTGTTATAAAAGGGTACATCCCCTTCCCTCAAAACCACACCTCCAAATCCATTTGTCTCGACCAAACCCTACCCAAATATCCTCCCAAATTACATCAATTAAACCTAGAGGCATTCCCTTGAGTATAAAGTCAACCTAATATTCCCTTTTATTCAAATCAAAAGGAAAAACCCAAAAAAGAGGTAATTATTTTATCACCTCTTTCAAAGTTCTTTTCTTCTTCCACAATCTCTTTCTTTTATTTTTCTATTCCAAAATAATAACTCCCATAAATTATACATACATTGATGTTATTATAAATATGGTACAAGTATACTCATTATTCTATCCATCCTATGAATGATAATGTCACCATGCATGCATACGTACGACTTACCATCTCCACACTGTGGTGTAATTTGTTATTCAACACTATGTAATTTGGATGGATATACGGATGAGTAATATGTATATAAATAATGAAAATAACATGATAATTTCAATTTATAATTAATATATCATCTAATTACAAAACTTTTAATCATTAAAAAAGGATATGGTCACACGTGTCTACGTATGGATTATCGTCTTCACAACGCTATGAGATTCATTTCCCGGTTCAACATTCAACAATGATTATAAAAATATTTGTTAATAATAAGTATGTAAAATATGACATAATAATAATACTAGATATATATATATATATACATACATATGTATGTATGTATGTATATGTACTTACATATATCTTATTCACTTACTTCTGTTCAATATGATATGAAAATGGAAACAATGTTTATGCGTACATACAATCAACCATCTCTGTAAATGGTGTTTTCAATTTCATATATCAATCTATTATACATATTTATATTCTAAATATATATTATATATAAATATTTATTTATATTCTAGAAGTATTTAAATCATGATCTAAATGATTCGATCAAGAATAACAAGTTAAAACACGGAAGGTAAAGAAAGCGATTATTACCCGAAATGTTAATTTAACATTTAAATAATTATTAAATGAGTAGTATAAAGACATAAATGAATCATTCATGATATAATAAATATGAATATGGTTATATTATAATTTAATAACATACTATGGTCATTATACATAAGGTTTAACGTACCCTTGACCAAAGGAAAGTGCAAGGTAAGGGTTAATTCCTCAATCTCATTATTATCCGAGATTGTTTATGTGTAAGTATTTTCCAGGACATATTTATTATCCATGTCCATATTTCATAAAATAAATTTCAAAATAAATTTTTTAAGGTACACATTAACTATAACATCATTTTAAATGCTTTAAATGGCTATTCTTCTAAATCTTTCTCATTAATGTCCATGTTTCAAAAATGGTTCTAAGGATGTATTTATATGGACATGATTTTTTTAAAATTTTAATTCCTTTAAAAAGTATCTAAGTTTTTGGGAATCTTTTATTCAAAAATATTTTTAAATTACATCCTTTATAATGTGTAACTTTTAAATGATTTCACAAAAATAGAAATTTCTCTCAAAAATTTTTACTGAACATTCTCATCTATGCAAATACTCTTTACTGAATATAATTCTTTATTAATGGTTGATTTATTATAATAAAATCTTCCATATTTCATAAAATGATTTATAATATGTTTGACTATGGATGTTCTATTTTTATAACCTTCATAGTTTATGGTTGATGTATTGACATTTCGTATGCTAATTTTAATACGAATGTTTATGTTATGTTTCAACATTTTCATATGAGGAATGTAGTGGACTTAGTAAGTGACGGGTGGAGCCCTCTATAGACCCTTGATACATATGTAGGTCTCATAAGACAAAATAGAGTCTTGGCACAAGTCCTTGAAAAAAACATTATTTGTTTTCTTGGTACAAGGCCTTGAATATGTGGTAATGATGTCCGGTGTTAGACATTCCCTCATTATGAAATTAATTATTACATGTGGCTATTCGACTAGTAGATTATACATGTGAATGTTTATATGGTAATGTTTGATTTATTTTCTCTATATTGTGTTCAATTTTATGATTAAAAGGCTGTTGTTTTCATTACACATCTTTCCTTAAAAATTTATAGCTTCCGCTAAATTATTTTCCCTTACCAAGCATCTAAGCTCACCAATTTCTTATGTTTTATTTTCCCAGGATGTGAAGAAGTGTGTTATGATTGATATGAGAGGTTAAGATAGGGGAATAATGGCTTTCTCAAAGGCTTATTTATGTTGTGTTTTATTTTATAAATTGTAATGTAACATTCATATATGTAATATATTTTCCAATACTGCTAAACTGATCAGTCCTTCCGGTAGTTGATTCCTTATAATCATGCCAATTTATTAAAATAATGCACTGACTCTAGGATTCTAGGGTCGAGGAATTGCAATTGGTATCAGATAATGTTTAGTTCAATCCTTGGAAGCTAGATTTAGAAAAACATTGATTAGAGAACAATACCCCAAGATAGACTTTGTGGATTAGTATAAAAGAACAGCCTAGAATTTTGGTAATGTAGATATTTTGAGTATTTTCTAAGAAAAACATCTCTATCTGGATACAATAAGGTAGAGGCGGATATAGAACAGATGTACCTAGGAGTTAAAACTCTGACAAGGAGTTTTGGGTTTGACTCAGGGTATCCTGGTACATGACAACGGGCCTTGCTGCACTCATGGTTATGACACTCCCGGGAGATATGCTTAGGATAAATTAATTTTTTTTACAATACATTATGAAGGATTTTGGTGTAAATACTTTCTCATAGAAAACTGTTTTTTATGATTATAGATTATATGAAAAATAACAGTTTAAGTTATGTATTTTACAATTATGAAATTAAGCATTGTCATTCATAAACTAACCTTGTGTATTCCATTGTTTAGAAATGGATCCCAGTAGAAGAATGAAGAACTCCAACAATACGCATGATTAAAAGAGTAGTAAGTATCGTATCTTTCATAGTATTGATCCAACATATTGAAATGCAATAGTCTCCCACACATTCTCATCATATGAAGAAATAGTATCATGTGTTAATAAGATATGTAAAGAATTATCTGATTCCTATGGCTTTGAAGGGAACCAAGAAAAGAAAGGTATGGTAGAGAGAAATATGGATAATGGGAAGAGGGGAAAGAAGGATTTTCCTATATGTGATAACTGTGTAAATAACCACCTTGGTAAATTCTTTAAGGGAATGTGAGTTTTTATAAGCGTGGAGAAAAAGGACACCAAGTACGTGGTTTCACGGGTAAGAAAAAAGTTTCAGATGTACTATTCTTCATCTACGAGGAGTTGTGACACTATGAGAATCAATGTCCAAGTCATCAGAGTACGCCCCAAATGATGCTATTTGATAATAATCAAGTTATGATACTACCCAATATGAAGAGAAATGACTAGTGTGCTTATGTTTTTATTAATGAATTATTTCATTTGAGTGTTGTATCAATGATGTACTGGTTATATGAATTATGGAAATAAATAAATATTGTAATGCAGTACCATTTCATTGAGGATTTGAGATTATATGGTTATAAGAAAAGCGACTCAATAGAAAGTTAAACCTTTTGGAAAATATATGGTTAAAGGAAAGACAAACCTTAATATGGTTCTGATACTTAGGTAGTGATTTTAAAATAATAAATGATTGATTTGGATAAATTATATTCGATATTCTTGACTACATTAATACTTATTAATTGTTTGTTTATTACATTATTATTGTAGTTCACAAAATTTTTGAATATAAGAAGTATATATAGTATTCTATAAGTAATAAGGGAGCATTAATGTAATAAATAAGGTTTTATGATAATTTAGGGTGTTACCGCGTTTTAAAAGAATACATGATGAAGGAATTCACATGTTATTACGTGGTATAAAAAGATCTTCATTATGTTTAGCTTTTTTATAAATTTAGGACTGTGAGTTTGGACAGATGTATTTTGGATAAGCCTAATGGTTGGAATGGATTAAGTTTGACATTGGATACTATTGTTAAGGTTAAATCATTACTTAAGATTATTTTTGGATTTTTATAAAATGGACAACCCGGAGGTCGGGTGACAACCCGTCGCATCCAGCAAGGCCGCGATACTTGAACCCGCAACCGAAGGGAGACAAGGGTCCATCACCTAACACAAGCCTATGTCATTTATTGATTTTTATGATGTAGTTTTTTTAAATATTCTGACAAATGGATTATAAATAAAATAATTTTAAAACCTTATACAGTTAAGATAAATAGAATATTTTTGAATTCCATTATCTTTTTGAGTGAAAGATGAGTTTGTGGTTGGAATTAGTTGAAGGATAAAACTCTACTTGTCAAGTATATTGTTTTTATCTTATTATATGATTAAATTAATTCTTAAACATTAAGGAAGAGATCTTAAAATTGAAAATGTGTTATCCAAATACCTTATATTGGCTGAACTGATGATATTTTAAACTATCATAGATTGATAGCTTTAAGGCCCTCAATTTTATAGTTGTTTGTGATTGATAAACTCAATCAATCCCTATAAATATTTACATTTTCCCTACTATTATGTATCTCTAATTTCCCCTAATGTTCTCCTAATCGATATAATAATTTGGTGGTGAATTTTTCAATTACCTTTCCCTCTTATTAAAAATAATTTTTATTAAACCAATTTCTGATGTGGGTTTTCCACAAAGGTATTTTTCTATTTTTAGCCATTTATTTTTGAAAAAAATTCAAATTGAAAGGACTCAATTTATTGAAGTAGGGGACAATGTGACACCCCAAATTTTCATAGTACATTATCTCTTCAAAGTAATTCAATAACTTGCGCTTCACACAACACTGAGTTCGAGCGCACAACTTACCAAACTAGTCGTTCAAAAAGTGGTTAAGAATAGTACTAACTGAATTTTGAATTTTATATACTTCATATAATTTTAGAATCCATATTATGTTTTTCTTAGACATAATATAAGAACAAATTCATTTTTTCCATATAAAAGAAGTATTTTTCAAAAAATTCAATTTTACTGTCTGTTAATGCCGAACCCTTTTTAAAACCAATGTTTTACAATTTTATATATTCAATTTAATGAAATTAAATTCTTCAATATAATCGAGTCAAAAAAATTTAGTTTGGATAAATTTTTGGTACTTCTCTTATAGCTTTCATATTTTGATGAATAGTGAAAAATACTAAATTTTAACTAAAAACCACTTTTTTAATAAAAATAATGTATAGTGTTAAATTATACATTTTAATGGTTTGGAAGTATAATTAGATTTTATTTTGATCATTTAATACAATTTAGTTCATTATAAGTAATTTCACATTTAAATTTGTCAAAAACACATGTCAATCTTTTGATAGTTTTTACTTTTTTAAAAACCTACTTTTTTGTTTTAGACAACATGAATTAATTTGAAATTAATTAATTAAACCTCTATGATTTTAATTTGTTAAAATATAATTCATTTTTGAATTCAGAATATCATAATTAACATAGGGTTAATTTTTGGTATTTTTTTGAAAACTTTCAATTTTAGAAGAATAGTGAAAACCACTACGTTATTGTTTAAAACATACTTTTTATTTAAATAATAATTTATTTTATTTAAATTTATTTTAAGTCAAAATAGATATATAATAAATATATTATTTCAATGTAATTCATTGGATTCATTTTATAATAAAATTGGATTATAAAATTTTATTGAACATTTTAACGTCTTTTACCCACCATCTAGGGACATTTGCAGATTTGCATAAAACATAATTTTACAGCATCTGTGAATTTAATTTCAAAAAATTGAGAGACACGGTTGACATCAGTATGTAAAATGTGGTTTAATAAGATGAGAATAACTTTTGGTAAATAGTAACTTTTGACTTTTATTTACCACGGTTAAAAATAAATAGGGTAATTGAAGTTAAAAATGATATTATAATTACCCTAATATATGTCCTAATTCTATTGGATAAGTTTATTTAGACCCAAACCATCCTCAGGAATAAAATATGATCATTTTGGTCTACTTGTATTAGATTAGTACATTTATTATCATTATATTTAAAGAAGAGTTAAAAGTATTAAATTAAATGTTTAATAATTAAACTATTTTTAATATAGGGTTAACATAAGATACATTCGACTAAAAATATTAATTATAAAGATGAAACAATTTCATACATAATAGTATTTTATTCATATTTTCTATATATTAAATAATTAAATTTCATTATGACACAATGATGATGCAACAATTACTTTATCAATGAAAGATTAAAATAATTGATATTATAAATATAAAAATAAATGTAAATAGAGGATTTTAATGACATCCACGGATTTTCTAGCTTTATAAGACATTTTAGGGTTGATTCAATGCTTTTTTTTCGAATTAATCATGCTGTTATAACTTTCAGAAAAACAAAATACTAAATAGTTTCAAAATTGACATAAATGAGTTTAAAAAAAATACTATATTATTAAATAATATATTATTCCTAAAAATATAATGTTTGTACAAAAGACTTATATAATGAAAAATATGCTATTAATGAACCAATTGGGTTTCTTTTGTCTTTTTATTGTAATTTTTAACCATTTATTATAATAATACAAAAGGACATGGTAAAAGTTAAAATATTTAACTTAGAGTTAAATTTAAAAGATAGGGTTAATTAGTGACCTAAACATGTCTAAAACCTATTAGTTGAGAGTATTTATACCCAACCCCAAATTAAATTCTAAATAAATAAATTTTGAGGCATTAGAAACCGAAAATGAGTTTATAATAAAATTATATTTCAAACTTTTCCTAAAGTGACCATCACCTCTCTTATAAAAGGGTACTTCCCCTTCTCTCAAAATCACACCTCCAAAGCCATTTGTCTCAGCCAAACTATTCCCAAATATCCTCCAAACTTCCTTCAAATATACCTAAACGCCTTACCTTGAGAAGAAAGCCAAACTAATGAGTCCTTTTGTTCAAATCAAAAGGAAACACCCAAAGAAGAGGTAATTATTTTATCAAATCTTTCAATGTTCTTTTCTTCTTACACTTTATCTTTCTTTGATATTTCCATACCAAAATAATAAATCCAGTACCTTATAAACCCAGTGATGTTATTATAAATATGGTAAAAACATACTCATTATTCAATCCATCCAATGAATGATAATGTCACCATTCGTGCATACGTACGCCTTACCACCTCTACGTCGTGGTGTAATTTTTTATTCAACACTATGGTATTGAGATGGATATAATGATGAGTAATATGTATATAAATAATAAAAATAACAAGATAATTTATCTTAAAAGTTAATATACCATCCAATTCAAAACATTTTAATTATTAAGGAAATTATATCGTCGCTCGTGTGTACGTACGACTTACTATCTTCACGATGGGATGAGATTCATTTCTAGGTTTACCATTCATCGATGATTATAAAAATATATATTTTTAATAAGTATGTAATATATGAAATAACAATGCTAATGGAGATATATATATATATATATATATATATATTTATGTATTTATATATTTACTTACATATATCTAATTCACTTACTTCCGTTCAATAAGATATGAAAACAGAAACAACGTTTATGCATACGTACGACCTACCTTCTCCATAAATTGTTTTTTTCATTTCATTTATATATCTATTATAAATATTTATAGTCTAAATATATATTATATATAAATCATGTTTTATATTATGGAAGTATTTAAATCATTATCTAAATTATACGATCAAGAACAACAAGTTAAACCATGTACGATAAAGAGAGAAATTATTACCCAAAATGTTAATTTAACATTGAAATCGTTATTAAATGTGTAGTATAATGTCATAAATGAATCACGTATAATATAATAAATTTTAATGTGGTGTTTTTATAATTTAATAACATACTATGGTCATTATACAAGAGGTTAAATGTACCCTTGACCAAAGGAAAGTGCATGGTAAGGGTTAATTCCTCAATATCATTATTATCAGAGATTGTTTATGTATAAGTATTTTCTGGGACATATTTATTATCATTTTCCATGTTTCATAAAATAAATTTAAAAATTATTATTTTAAGGTAATATTTAACTAAATCATCATTTTAAATATTTTAAATATTTATTCTTATAAATAATTATCATTAATGTTCATTTTTTCACAATGGTTTTAAGGATTTATTTATATGGAAATGATTGTTTTAAAATGTTAATTGATTTTAAAAGTTTCAAATTGGTATGGGACACTTTGATTAAAAAATATCTTTAAAAATACATCCTTTATAAATGTGTGTCTTTTAAATGATTTCAAAAAAAGAGATACTTCTCTCAAACACTTTTACTGATCATTTTTAACTATGTCAACAGTATTTTTTGGATGTTATTCTTGATTAAGGTTGATTTATTATAATACAATATTCCATATTACATTGAATGAGTTATGATATGTTTGACCATGAGTTACTATTTTACTTATAGAATATCCATGGGCATGTTTATATGTTAATTTTTGATTTATTTTCTCTATATTGTGTTCATTTTTATGTTTAAAAAGATTTTTTATTATGCATATTTTCTTAAAAGTTTATATCTTCCGCTAAATTATTTACCCTTACTGAGCATCTATGCTCACCCCTTTTTATGTTTTATTTTCCCAGGATGCGAAGAAGTGTGTTATGATTGACATGAAAGGTTAATAAAGGGGAATAATGGAATTCTCAAATGATTATTTATGTTGTGTTTTATTTTATAAATTGTAATGTGATTTTCATATATGTAATCTATTTTCCAAGAATTCCAAACTGATCGGTCCTTCGAGACTTGATTCCTTGTAATTGGGCCAATGTATTAAAATATTGCACTAGATTTGGGCTTTTGGGGTCAGGTTGTTAAAATTATATGATTTTTTATAATGGTGAGGTTAATCCTTAGGAAATCTTGTCCTTTTTTAATACTATAATAAATTTTATCTATAGCTTAATGAGTGGTTATGGCACCCAATAATTGTAATGTATACAATGTCATAGATCTTTCATTACTAAGGAATCAATGTCTAGATCCAATAACTTTTATAACATCTAAGGTAAAATATTGAGTGTATAAATTATCTTATAATAAGTTTCGATTCCTAATTCTTGACACCAATGTGAATTTATTGTGGAATCAGATAACTCAATTGGTGAAACTTCTTTGGGGGAATCACAAACTAGATAAGGAAGACTATGATCCTAAAGAAGCTATAAGGAAGAAATATCCACATTTGTTCAGTAGCAATAATATACCCAAAATTTTAAGATAATATTTTTCAGTGGGGGAGAGAAATTAATACCTGAGAACATATTATATTAATTAAACCCCATATCCTAAACTATAATTTTGTTTTCACCCAATAGGGCATTTATTCATTAGTATATTTTAAAGTCTTTTTTATGAATGTAAAAATTTGATATTAAAAAAATAAACATAATATTTTAGTTAATCATAAATATATTATCTTAATAATAAATTTTTTGGTTATCGAAAAAAATTTATTTTAGGTGAATAGTGAAAGTACAATTTTTTTAAAATCATGACTATTATGACTTCACTAAAATGTAATCATATAGTAAAACTACCAAGACAATTTATGCAATAAAATATTTATTCAAGGAATAATATGATTCATCAAAATATATTATTTTAAATTATAAATCATATGTAAGACATATTGGATAACTAATGAAAAATTTTATTTAATTAAAACTATTTTTGTCTCTTCTTTGAATAAAATATTTTTAAGGTGAGATTTTATTTTATAATGAATTTAAAGAATACTAAATTTAATTATTTTTATAATAAATCAATTAATATCATTAAAATCTATATCGAATATACTTTTCTCTCATATACCAATTTAATGCTGAAAAATTTATTTTTATAAAAACAATTATGCAGTTATGTGTGTTTATTTTAAAATTATAATTTCAACAGATAAAAATTTTATTTGTAAAAACAATTTATAAATTTAAAATTATAATGTATAAATTTATTAAATTTAATAATAATAATTTTTTTCTTTATTAATATTTACTATTTTTAAAAATTGATTACAAAGAAAAGTGTAATTTTGGGTAAAAGTATAAAATCTGACTGGACAAAAGGCAAAAAACAATCAATGTATTCTAAAAGAAGTTTTTTGGTGAGTTTTGACCCAAACTCAATATTTCCACCCCTTTTTCCCATTTTTTCCATTGGCCCTTGAAAAATAGCATTAAATTATTTAAAAATTTATTATTACTAACAAAATTACCATTAAATTCAGTTATAAAAGAGTAACAATTCCAACACTATAATACACTCATATCCTTTTAGTTTTCTCTCGAAAATATATCACATTAGTTATGACATGAACTTTTATAGACAAAATAACCTTTTGGATTGAATTAAATTCACTATTTTGTTTTATGTTTATAGAAAACACATTCACTTACATAATTTTATTATATCCTATAATATTTTAAAAATAATTAAGTATCATAACCATTGATAATGTAGTTATTGAATAGTGATAATATGATTTGAATAAATATCAGGTTTTGAAAAATCCAATTCACACAGATAATTGAAGTCATTGTCTCGACTAGTGGGATTATACCCTATGATCACAATTTATTAGATCTTACATGGGAGATAGAATCATTAGGAGTTTCCCTTGACCAAGAAGAATTCAAGATTATACAACTAAATCACAAGTGAAATAGTTTACGAAAGCGGTTCAAACTCATCGAGTTCACAGCCCGAACCATGTACGCCAAACAACCCCATGAAAATATCACCATCACCAACCTTACCCTTATGAAAATTATAGTTGTAATAAAGATATATATATCAATACCTTAATAATATGATTATTTATATTATATATAATAATGAATATACATTATTTTTATTATTTTAACTTTATAAATGACTTATTTAGATACGATAAAATAGAAATTGTACTTTTGGGTAATATAAAATTTCAATTCAGATATTTATTTTAATGAATTAAATGTTTTTGAATTAAATAATATTTTAGTAAAATGTTATTTTAAAATAATTATCATTAAATTTAAATGATAATATAATTTTATAATATCAAATGAATATTTTTTAGTGTTTAAAAATACTTTTGTAAGAAAAAACAGAAAAATTGTCAATAATTGTAGATTTTGTTTTAAAATATATAATTAAAATAATTAAAAAATTATTTTGATCAAATAAATATTATATTTGGAATAAGAACATCTAAATTATCCAATTATGAATTATTTATCATTTTCTGAGATCATCAAATTTTCATGTGAAAATAAAATATTGAATAAATATATTGTGTATGCTATGACATCAGAATGACAAAAAAGTGATGTAATAAATTATATAAAATGTATCCATGATAAAATATATCTTTTCAATTAAAATTTATATGTTTAAGGTTATTTTATTGATTTTATTAATCCTTTAGGAATGCAACAAAACATACATTATATTTTATGATTTTAAATTAATTTCTTCAAGAACATGACTCACTTCCACATCACCATGGGTAATAGTTTAATTATTTATACCCTTGGCCTTATAAAATACTTATAATCAATTCTATTTTAAAAGAAATATGGGAAAATACATTGTTATGGTTTTTATTTTTGATTACTTTATTGTATACCATCCAAAACCTATGTTTAAGATATAATAAAACTCCCCTATATTTTTCTGTATAGACCCACAAAATCTCCCATTAATCTTCACTCAAAAACATTGGATAATAGCCATACTCTAACCTAACCCATCTATATTCTTCTCACAGTTCCCCCAAGCTCTCATGAATCTCATCACAATTTTTTGGCATCACACTCTCAGGGTAAGGGACACCTCTCTCTTCTCTTTAATTGAATCACCTTCTTCATATTTATCCTTTTCAATCTAAAATAGTTATATTGTCATGATGTTAGGATGATCCCTCTATTTTTAAAATTTATTTCCCATAAATGATATATCATTTATCCCCTCTCATTATAGAATTTATTAAATATGTTATAATAATAAAACATAGTAATGGATCCTATCCTTATCCTCTTTTTTCAAGCTTCTTTTTAATTTTATGAACTTTTACTTACAATTACTAATATAGAGATATGAGTTTTAATATCCCACTTACTGACCATTTTATTTTTAAATGATAAGATACCCCTTTACCTCTCATGAAACCATCTTATGAACCTTTATGCACTGACGTTATGCAACCAAAATTTCAATGTGATGTTTTTATGCTAAATTTTTTTATTGTGAATACCATCTCTATTTCCACTCAAGGATTTTTATAAAGACATTACTATACTTATTTTATTATGGAATTCCATGTATCTATTTCACACTCCATTATCATGTAATTATTTGTGATAAAATATTTTCTTATGTTATATGATCTATGCGAAACTCTTATTCGTGAGATGATATGATTATGATGGGTGGTGCCAGATATAGCTCCAACGCATTATGTAATGAATTAGTCCCATGATAATCCATTTATAGTCTGAAGTAGGATATAATAAGTACATTATGTTGTGATTTATTAGTGTTAAACCTTGACTTATGATTATGATGTCATGTTTAAAGTTCCATCTAAATTCTCATGTTGACTTTATGTAATCATATTATATCATGCCACATGGTTCATGTTTATGATTCCCACCCATTTTATGTCCCATTTATATAGATAATGTATAAAATACAGTACAATAATCATATTATGATTTCCTAATTCTCTTACTGGGACTTATACCTCACCATTTCTTATGTATTTCCATAGGTAATCCCATGCAGTCTTAAGAATGAAGGAATAACATGGGAATGTTAAGGAATTTTCAAATAAATCTGATGTACCCACTATTTTATGTTATTATGTAATGTACGTAATTAATCAAACGAACTAGACTTGTTTTTATTTTGGGTTGTGTTATGTGTATTCCTATGAAATATATAATTAATAAATGTGTCATAAAAGGGTTGTCATTCTTGGTATCAAAGGAAAGTTTAGGATTTTTTTATTATGATTAGAAACTTAAAGAAAAATCCTTAGCAATAAGACTAAAGAGAAGAAAAAATCCCTATATTTTGGTAAATTATAGAGAAATTAGTTTCCTAAAAAATACATCCCTTTCTAGATACTACATGTGGATGTGAATCTAGAAAACATGTACATAGGGGTATGTTGTCCCCCTCCAAATAAGAATTGTCTAATTCACAAAGGTTGAAATACCTAAATATGGGTATTATTTTCCTGGCACAAGAAATGGAAGAGAAGGTGGCCATGATTGTGCAGATCACATGAACCCTAATGAGACATGTGATCGCATGACAAATAGAGGGTAATGAAGACGGTCATACAAAGCTCATAACCTACATTAGATCCCTTGAAGGCCCTTTTGAAAAGTTCTTATGATTTTAAATGAGTTCCCTACACAATCGTTGGTCATAGAGTGGTAGCCAGATAAGATCCCTCGGTTCACACAGCTTATTAAATAGATGATTCTTGGAAAACCCTCTAGAGATCCTTTGAAAATAGGAGGAAATATCCCAATGGTGGGATCCTCTTGTAGTTGTAAAACTCACATGATGCATCATTTATGGGTAGAATTATTTTCCATCACAACATTTAGGAAAAATCATGAGATCCCTCTCATTTGTAAAATAAAAAATCAAATTGATAAAGAGGTGGAAAAATCCTCTTGCGATCATAAAATTCATGTGACATGGCCCTGGAGACCCACCATACACCATAATACCATCAATGGTAAGTCTGCCTCATCTGGAAAAATCCCATAGGCTTTTCATCCCTATCAAGTGAAGGGACTCAAGTATGTATGAGTGACCTTACGCTCCCCCTTTGGCTTCATAAGAAAAAACATATGGAATTTTCCATAAAATGCTCTTGAATTTCCATATATTTTTATTGGTCATGTGATTCATTGTTGAGAGGTAGATTTATTTCATTCACGAACAATAATTAAAACTCATGAGACTCCCCAAACATTGTAAAATAATACAAATAAATAAAAATGGGAGGATTCTGGAGCCTCTCATAGTTGTAAAAATCATGCAACACGTCTAGGTTATACACAACATGGTATCACAAGATCCCTCATCATGCCATCATGATCTCAAAAAGGCCCCCTGATAAGCCATTCTTATCTTGTGGAAAGTGCTAAATAAATCACCTAAGATAATTCAATGTCTATCTAAAAGGATCTCTAGTATCTCAAAGTCCCATGGACATGCCAAAATGACAATATGAATGTACCTTGTAATGTACGAGTAAGAAAACAAGACCACATTAATCATAAATACTCTTATAAATTAGATGTTGGAAATGTGGTATTTCGATTTTTGAAAAGAATGTGATGCCCCTAGAATGATTTATGGTATGAACTTGAAAAGAAAAGTGGTGTAAAGGCACTTCAACTGACTCCATCCTAGAGTCATGAGATACGTGATACACAATGTGCTAAACAACCGGGGTGGAGAGGCATATAAATACACCCCAACAACCCCAAAAAGGGGGTTAGAATTTTTGAATCTAGATGAACTAGTGCACCCAAGAATCAGAATTTTTTTCTCAAGGCAGCTGATCTCTCAACCAAAAAAGCATCTCGTCAGGTATGATTTGGTGAACAACTGGTGCAATCATACTACATGCATAATGCTCTTCGTGTGATCACTCACATAACACGCAATGGACTTTTTGAAGGTCATACAAAGAACATCTTTGATATTTACTAGATCACATGGGGATTAATATAAGATAACATTGAATGAATCTAAGGAATTAAAAATATACAGTCTATAACAATGTCTAAAAGGATGAAGTCTTAAGAAATGAACTTTTACATTGATACTCATGCACTTCACGTGAACCACATAGGACACATGACAGTACCTGGACATGTCACCCAGATCACACAACATTCCTTTGAAATACTATTTGGATCATTCTATGTCCTCTAAAAATTTCAAATAAAGTCAAATAAATACCACGATCAAGCAACCTTAGTATCACAAATCTGTTCAGGATTTCCATCCAAACCATATGGTGTAATTAAGACGTAAAAATTGACTCATATTGTGGAACCAATACTTGTTAGCTGAACCTCTTATTAGAATCTAGGAATGTCGACTGGCTCTTTTGATACCCTCCGAGCATTCCATCTAGGTCTTGTGATGACCCCTAGACATGTCATCCTAGGTCATTCACTACCCTTTGAGACATATCACTTTTAATCTCACATCACCCATCAAGAATGTAAACTAGATATCATGATTAATTTGGGAAATTTTAGTTAGATCATGTGACTTCCTTTAGATGTGTCATTTTGGGTCATGGGATGACTCCCATAAAAATTCATTCAGGGTCACGCAACGACTTAAAAGACAAGTTTTCCAAGTCTTCCGATGTTCTTCAAACAAGTTGGTTTTGATCGTGTGATGACCCTTAGACATGATACCTATGATACATGACGTCACTCAAGAAATTCAACTTGATCATTCAATTTCCTCATAAAATTTTATTCATACCTCATCCGACATGTCAAGAATACAGTTAATGCATGTTGAGAAGATAATCTATGTATTATAGGAATACATGAGGGACATGTCACACGGGAATCATAGGACTTGATAACCTTGTTCTTCCTCAGTGTATAGGCCCCAAACATTAGCATAATATGATATTTACCGCATATAAGTTCATCCTCAATGTTTAATACCCGACAAAAAATTCTAATAGAACTTTGATTCTTGATGTAACTAGGATATGTAGGATTCCTTCCCGAGGCCTGAGCTCTATTGCATCCATCCAAATGGAATTCCCAATACATATGTTCGATATCCACAAGTAATGATATTGATTATCTTCTATAACTTGTTTCTCAAACTGATCATAGATCATGTGGACTCAAATAGTATAAATAATAATACCATTTTTATCATAAGTCTCTACAATGATAAGGTAATAGTTATCCTGTAAGATTCGAACAATGACATAACACAATATTTCCCACATATCAGGGAAACAATGATGTGTAAGTCTCAAAAAATTGAACTATATGGCCCCTATTTCAGGCCATAATCAATATATATATATATATATATATATATATATATTATTCCTTTCAAAGGTTTGATCCTGAACACAAATGGGAATCCATATTAGTTGAAGTCCTATAATCTCTCCAACATTTCAACCATTGGGACCAAATCATTCCCATGGGCTGATCATTCTACCTAATCTGTTAGTGGACTGAGAACCAATTGAACTATAATGAACATGATTCCTTCCATAATATAGATACATATAACATTATCCAAATTATCAAGCATGAACACAAATCGTAATCCACATCAGTTCAAGTCCTACCATGTCTCTAACATTTCAACCATCAGGACCCAATTTTCCTATGGTATTATCATTCTACCTATGTCATTAGTGGACTGAGAACTAATTGAACTATGAGGACTCTGATTCATTCCATAATCAATAAACATAGGATTCCTTCCTAAGGGGTAACCCCCAAATTAAACATCCCATGTATTGTATCAGTTCATAGGTCAGCCATCCATATACATTGTGTATGACTACTTATTATCCCTAGTTTCTCACACCAATCATTAATCACGCGGAATTAGAGAATTGAAATGGTCATGTGATTTTCACCACGAATATCCAATATCCAATAAAATCATATCTTTTCATCCCAGATTAGTGGAATGATATGAATATCTTCCATACGAGATCATATACCATGGATCTGGTCCCTATGTCATGATTGAACTATGATAATTATGACTCATTCTATAATCAGGATACATAGGACTTCTCCTTGAGACTCATGCTCAAATATCTACTACCTCAGTGCCTTCACATATATCCATTCATTATGACAATAAATTTCACAATTTTAACAAATAACTAGGGTTTTGATTCCTTCAATAACCATGATATGTAGGACACCTCATAATGGATCAATCTCCTCTTCATAATATTAACCACCTCCTTTCATGGAAAAAAATTCTAAAGAACGTGGTTATACTGATTCAAAATATAAGTAGTTATTCATCACCTAGAAATGGATTATTATCCTTGTACACATTAAGATAGATGAACCCATGAGATAACCTTATTTTCATATAAATAGATTCAACCCGTGATCAATTTGTTTGGGTAAATGGTCTCATATTGAGATTAGGAAGAGATTCTAAAAAATATCTTAAATCTATAAGAGTGCCTCTTAGTAAGAGAACATTACCCCTAAAAGGGTATGATGATCCTGACCTCCCATCCTCTCGACCAATGTGTTTCCTGAATCATCGTTGGGTTTGAAACTGTAATTGACCACTTTCTTTTGGAAAGAAAGTTTATAACCAATTATGTATGACGGAACCATTGGGAGTTATAATTGAGAATGAAAATGGTGATTAAAATTGTGTAATAATTCAAACCCCCCATAATCAACCATAAGTTCGAACCTAATTCACCTAGAAGTCATGACTTTCCCATTGAAAAAAAATGTTGAAGCCGGCGTGAATCTCTCAAAATACGAATGATTGGGTTATTATCCATCTTTCCATTTTTTCACACTATAATAAAAAAATAGTGAACCTGACATGAATATCTCCAATAAAAAATTATTGGGCTATTGTCCCTCAAGACATTTTTTTTCACACTTTATGAAACACAAATGGTGTACCCAATGCCAAACTCTCAAATAACAGGATGTTTTGTTTTCCTTATGTATGGGAACATTATTGGTATATAAAATAATAATGATGGGCCTAACCTAATTATTAAATGTGGGTCTCTATAACCAATGCTCCTATGAATAATTTGACCCTCACATTGATAAGTACACATGAGAAGAATTTCCAGATCGAGAATAAAAATAAAATGTTATTAACCATGTATATCTGATTGAGTACATCATGCCTATGATATTACAATAATTAATTACCTTGTTCCTCATTGTCTGAATGACTGAAGATACCGATACCTTTAAGAAAATATCTATCTAATATAGTGTCATCATCTAGATACAATCCTTGTGAGTCACCTGGTTGAAACCCATTTTGGTGGAAAAATAATCTCACTTACCCAATAGATTCAGTGTTAGGTGGTGAAATAAATGGTCTGGGTGTACCATCGATGTGGTACAATCTTGAACCTCAATATGGATAGTGAGGGTGTATACTAATGGAATATAGTGTGTCTACATCATGTAGGGAAATCTACAGCTAAGCCAATAGCCCTCGTTACCACATCCAACTGATTCAGAAGCTTATCCCTAGTGTGAAACAACCCCCACATTCATACTCTGATGAAGGTGGACCAAGAATCCATATATAGCTACCTTCCCGTTCAAGAGCTATGGAGGAGGGGTAATTCTGACCGCCACCACCCAAAACATCCCACAGGTACCCAACATTTTTCTACAGAGTGTACCGGCCGTCACACGACCACCTATGACACCCATAAATGTGCAGAAAGTAAAACACATCAAGTGAAGAAGGTTTTGGAATACCGTGAGTTGACACATATCCCCACTCCCATTGAGGATGTATGTTGAAGTATTGTGGAATCAAAAAATGAGTAGGCTCATATCCATGCTCACTCGGAACAAGTATGTGGGCATATTCCCATAGTAGGCATGGGGGAGGTGCATATCCCAACAAAATGCATGAAGTCTATCAACATACTCAGATGGAATAAGGAGGGAATCGGTTGGCTCATATTCTCACTTAAATTGAAGATATCTTCCAATATAATGTGGATACAAAAAATATGTAGGATTATATACCTATTCAGACTTTAATAAAATTTCAATACAACTTTGTTATAACTGAAGAACTCCACCATCATATTCCGACAATGGTATTGATAAAAAGACATGCACATATTCTTATAATTATAACTATGACATCTTAACACTCTGATCACCATGAACAACTATCTTCTATATAGAAAGTTCACATGCTTTATCCCATCAAGTAGGATTAAAGGTATTTTCCAGTAAAGGAAGAGGTGTTGGACTGGGCTCATATTCCCGTTTGAATCAGGGGTCACCAGGTAGATTGGAAAATTAATTGGGATAATAGAACAATCCTATAAATAAAAACAAGTTTATTATTCAAAATTTCCACGATCAGGCTCATATTATCATTCTAGTTGGGTTTTGCAAAGTGATAGGGGCACATGCCTGAGGACCTGCTCATATTCTTATCAAAGAAGACCATTAGAATAATATAAAGTCCCAAGATTGGGTCTATATCCTTGTTTTGGATAGGGATATCCAATTGAGAATTGAACATTTTTCAATAGAGGATCATATTTCTACCAGTGAATATTCCTATCATATTATAGCAGATTATGGAATCTAGATGCAAATTTTTTTACTTCCAATGAAGAAAGACTCTACAAGCATCATTCTGATGAAATATAAGAGAAGATTCATATCCTTTCTCCTATTCCAGAAGTCCATCAACATTTTCAGGCATGGAATGTATATTCATACCAAGATCATATTGTTTCTCCAACCATGAATCACCAAGTGAGAGTGGAACATGCCTCGGGTTAAGCTCATATTCCTATCAAGAATGACCAGTAGCATGTTCCAAAGGATTTAGATCAGGATAATACTCCCATACTAAATGAGGATCACCAAGTGAGAATAAAACACACATTGAGAAATGTTTATTTTCCTATAAATAATGAGAAATATCAATAAAAAATTTCCCCAAACATCACAATAGTGGGATCATATTCCTAAATCATCAGACAATTATAAACATGTTATAGAAACCATCATACAGTAGGCTCATATTGTTGTACAATTATAAAAGGAAGATCAGTATATATTGACCACAACTTAGAACATGAACCATATTCCTAGTCTTTATAATGATAGTGTACTTGAGGTCATTTGGGATATATTCCCAGCACCATAAGGATCTGTCAACTCTTCAACCAAAGCATTAGACGATCATTTCCATGATATTCCTCCTAATGTTAGTACGGAGATGGATCACATGAACCCTACTCATGATATCCTTCATGTTCAACCTCTTAATAGTGATATCTCCCATGGACAAAGAAATAATCCCCTTTCCCAGAAACCTCCATATATAGAGGTTTCCATAATCTTAGGCACCTTTGTAAAGAGAGTTTCTCAAAACATTAGGGTCAACCGCATATTGTTTCCAATCAATATCTAGAATCACTCCACTTAAATCATCAGGAAACTCTCATAATAATCATTTATAGCCTGATTGAATGGAGGTGTGTATGTTCAATGATGAGGAGGCTAAAATTAACATATGGAGATATTTATCCAAAAAAACCTCCAAATCATATATAATCCCCTAACTTAATATGATTATGAGGTCCAAAATGTGCTAGAAAATGATTGATTTCTTTATCTACGCCAAAATATTTGGGCTACACATCAACAGTTGAAGGCATAACACCTCCTTAATTTAGATTATAAGGGTCACCAACAGAACATTAGGATAATCTGTTGTCAGCTAGACCTCGCTGCAATTTCCCTGGAATTTGATCCAAAAAATAAAATCACATTGGAAATCTAAAACATTCTTGCCTCCATTGCATCATAACCCTTCAAAAACCGATTTCTAAAGACACTTCAGGCATATGTATTCTCTTATGGAGAAATTATAGTTAGTTATAATTTTTGATAGCCCTAGAATAGAATAATCTCAGAGATACGATGTCCTGTAGTGTCATAACCTCTAGGGAAATTAGGGTAATGAGTAACACTTGGGCTATTTGGACACTAAAATAGAATTCCCCATCTTCAAGGGTTCCCACGAATAAAAAATAGAGTGAAAGGATAAACAAATATTCCTTTAACTAGGACCCTCAAAGAAATGGGAATTCATATCAGACATGGAGGATGAAGTTGTGATTAGATGGAAAAATTACAATAAAGAATTAATTATATCATGGGATACTATCTCACTCAGATCTAATGTGAGAATAATAGTTTCAAATGAAAAGGTACACAATCATAGTTGTCATAGAAACTGTCCAGGAGTGGACCAAACTCACCAAGCCGGTGTAATTTCTACCACCACCTCTACCCCTTAGATCATCAATTCCCGAGAGGATTCAGAACATATCAATAACAGATATATGAAAACCCCATCCCATTGGTTTGGGAGAATGTATATCTCAATCATCGTCACCAGGTTCATCATCCTCCAAGATGGTCCTTGGTAAATCAATGGTGATTCCAGATAAACCCCATCCCACCAAGATGTGTGATTTTATATCTCAATTTCTATCATAGGAGTCAAAAAATACAAGACTGGAATCATTTTAACCTCAACAAAATGATCATTCAATCTCAATTGTGTCCTAGAAAATCCATCATCCTATAGGGTTGGGCTCATTTTCATAATCATCGTCATAGTAGATAGAATCTATCTTCTTCAGTTTGGGAGGTATAAATCAATGGTCAAAATCCTATCTGGTCCTCCCACAACAACCCGACACTCATCTATTTTGGAATCTTTTCGAAAACATGGTTAGAAACTCCATAAAAGGCACCATTCATAGAACAAGATGTGATAAATGTATAGTGGATGATATTAGACTCCATTAGGGATGCAATAAAAAATGTACTAATATGTATAATGGTTTTAATAATTACCATGATGAAGGCATTACCGAATTATCAGATTGCATCAAATGTATTGGTACTATGATTATTTCCCGACATGCCTCTTTGAATGCCTTCACCATCTAGGAGAAAAACAATTTGGATAAATATAAAAATGCAGAGGGCCATAACATAAAAAAAATAGCCTAAAATGATTGCTATATAGATTCACCAACAGAACATGCATGCACCATAAACTAGTGGAGGATTTGAAACCTAGAACCTATGAATTTTCAGTTTCCACATCTATGGTAGAGCATTACCATTGAAAAAGGGAAAGGTATGAATACATCCAAATCATCCACCCAAATAATTTAATTTCTTTCTAGGTACGAATAGATTTCATATTTTGAGAGTGAGAAACAAACTCTCAGACAACTCAACAAGAAGATAAGTAGGAGAAATATTCCTGCTGGGTATCGTCTTTAGTATGAGGTGAATATTCTTCCTCCTATAGTAGATCTATAAAAAAGAGAGGTATGTGAGTGGCAGCCTAAATTTAGATATATAAAGTTAGTATACATAAATAAAGAAGTAAAAATAATCATTAATTCCTACCATTACACCAATATCTTCTCCCTCGATAGTGCGATCATTCAGTCATAGAAAAAATAACCAATTAATAGGAGACAAATGTTGGGCCACCTCATTGACCCCTACCCACTCCCTATAGTGAGAGGAAAATCAAACATTAGTACCCCCAGAGATGCTTGACATCACCGAGTCCTTGTCTCCTCTAATGGAGATATCTAGAATTAATCAAGGATTATGATTGTACAATTCATTACCATCCAAGAAAAGCAAATAAAGTGGCTGGTGCTTTGAGTCGAAAAAGTAATGCTTCATTATCAATGTTGCGTTTGGAACGTGATCCTTTGGTTAGGGATTTGATGAACTTTGGCATAGAAGTTGTTGGTGTAAGATGTTATTCTATTTTGTTTTAGGTATCAGTGAGATCATCTCTATCAGACAGAATCAAGCAAGCACAGAAGCAAGACAGTGAGTTGCAGAAAAAGGTAGAGCTGGTTCAGAATGGTAATTTGCCTGAATTCAACATTGATAATGATTGCGTTTTGAGATTTGGGAAGAGATTGTGTGTGCCTTGTGATTCACAGTTGAAGAGAGAGTTGTTATGTGAAGCTCATAGTTCTCCGTTTTCAGTTCATCCATGCAGTACTAAGATGTATAGAGATCTTCAGGAGTATTACTGGTGGGATGGAATGAAAAGAGATATTGCTAATTTTACTGTGAAGTGTTTGACTTGTCAGCAGGTTAAAGCAGAGTGGAAGTTACCGAAAGGGATGCTTCATCCTTTACCAGTGCCAGAGTGGAAATGGGAGAATATATCCATGGACTTTGTTATGGGATTACCGAAGACATCTCAAGGTAATAATGCAATCTGTGTTATTGTTGATCGCTTGAACAAATCTGCTCATTTCCTTGCTATACGAGATACATTTTCCCTAGATCAGCTTTCCCGTTTGTATCTTAAAGAGATAGTCAGGTTACATGGAGTTCCCCTCTCCATTGTATCTGACCGTGATCCCAGGTTCACTTCTAACTTTTGGAAAGGCCTTCAGAAGTCATTGGGTACTGAATTAAATTTTAGTACAGCTTTTCATCCTCAATCAGATGGGCAGTCGGAACGAACAATTTAGACCTTAGAGGATATGCTAGGAGCTTGTTCTATGGATTATCAGGGAATTTGGGACCAACATCTTTCTTTGGTTAAATTTTCATATAATAACAGTTTTCATTCTAGTATACAGATGGCACCATTTCAGGAATTATATGGGAAGCAGTGTCGAACTCCAGCTTTCTGGGATGAAGTGGGTGAAAGGAAGTTGATGGGAACAGAATTGGTAGAAGAGTTGGCAGAAAAAGTCCAGATGATACATAAACACATGAGAACAGCTCAGAGTAGGAAGAAGAGTTATGCGGACAACAGGAGGAAGGATCTCTCTTTTGAGGTAGGTGATCATGTTTTTCTCAAAGTATCACCATGGAAAAGTGTGATGCGATTTGGTAAGAAAGGAAAGCTGAGTCCAAGGTTCATTGGACCATATGAAATTCTGGAGAGAGTTGGATTAGTTGCTTACTGAGTGGCTTTACCTCCGAGTTTATCTCAGGTACACAATGTTTTTCATGTTTCGATGCTGAGAAAGTACATGCCAGATCCATCTCATGTTTTGAGTCCAGAGGTAGTTTAGCTGGAAGAGAACCTATCTTATGAGGAACAACCGGTCTAGATTCTTGACCATAGGGAGCAAGTGTTATGGAATAAGGTGATTAATATGGTAAAGGTTTTGTGGAAAAACCACATGATGGAAGAGGCAACATGGGAATCTAAAAATGCAAGGAGGGATAAGTACCCCCATTTATTTGATAAGTAAATAAAATGCGGGAATGAAATTTTCTAAAGGGGGGAAGGATGTAACATCCCAAGTAATTAATGAATAATAGATATTTTTATCTATGTCTATTAATGATTTAGATAGTGTTTTAGAGGCTTATAATGAGAATAAATCCAATCTTATGCATGGAATACACTAATATTTTTAAAAGATTGTTTTACTGCCTTTTGATGGAAAACCCTTTTTAAAACAAACTTTTGACAATTTTATAATCTCTATTTGTCAAAATAAACATATTCTTTATGATTGGGACATTGAAATTTACATTGGATAATTTTTTGGTATTTTTCTGACAATGTTCATTTTTTTAATGAATAGTGAAAAATACTGTATTTTACATCAAAACTGCTTTTTAATTTAATTTAATTATATAGGTAGATTATCTTTTTAATTGGTCTTAAAGTGTAATCAGAATATATTTTTACCATTTAATATAATGGTGGTCATTAGGATTAATTTCACTTTGGAATTGGTCATAAACTAATGCCAAACTTTTTATTGATATTGTTTCAAAAAAACCCGCTATTTGTTTTGAATACGAGAATTATTTTTAAATCAATTATTGCAATTGATGTGTTTGGAATTTGGTAAAATGGATTAGATATTTGGAATCAGAAGGTCCAAATTATTTAATTAAGACTCTTTTATTTTTGGACATTATGAATAGTAATGATGGTAATTATCTCTAATTATCTTGATTAATGAGTAATCGGGTACTTAAAGGTAATAAAATGATATCATAATAATACAAAAAGACAACAACAAGTGTCCTAAGGCTATGAGTTGTCTCATTTCCAACCATGGTATGCCTTGTGCCAATCTTGGGGGCCCCATGGAATCACTTTTGTGAGAAAGTGACTTTTTATCTTTTTATTTTTAAAGAATGTTAAATGTGACAAAGAATGTATCACCTAAGTAAAATATTTTTAATTTTGTCCACATAAATGATATTTTGGACTATAAATATGAATTAGAAAGATAAAAATATTTCCTACATCATGATGTTTTTTTATAATTTTTAGACATTAAATTTATTAAATTATTTATGACATCATGATGATGCAGCGATTACCTCATTAATAAAGGATTTAAATAAAATGGAAAGATAATGTAAAATCTAAGACCTACACATGTCCAAAACCTATTGGTTGGGTATATTTCAAACACTTATCACCTTACTCTCGAATTATATCAATGTGGGACCTTTTTAATCTGAAAATCATTTTCAAATAAAGTAACATTTCTTTACTTTCCAAGAGTGCCCCTCCTCTCCTCTTATAAAAGGCCCCCACCTCTACCTCCTTACCCACACTTCCAAAGCCTTTGGCTCGGCAAAACCCTACCCAGTTTGTCTATCCACTTCCTTATCTTACTCCTTGAAGCCTCACTTTGGGCAGAAGTCTTCCCAAGGAAGCCTTTGAGCACAAACCAAAGGGAGTTACCCGATTTTAAGGTAATGTATTCACTTGAGTCCTTTTGTTTTATTTTGCTTCTCCAACCCCCTAAACTCTTTTTATTCATTTCTTTTGTAACAAATACAGTATCTTCAATATACTAGGATTTTGTTATAATAATAATTCGAGCTACACTTACACACACCTACATCTAATGGTTAAAGAACATACGGTTTTCGTGGATGGCGAATTTCAGCCTCCCGAAACGATAATTGTTCAACATTATTTTAACACCTTGAAAGGTGGCCATTAAGATGTCAATGTATTTATATATGATATATTATATGTTTATGTCTTCCTTAAGCTTCTGTATTTTTCATTTTGGGCATACCTTTATGGTTTCCATTATGGGTAAACACGATATCTTCATTTAAGGAAGTCAGGACTACCGCCCCCTCAAAGTGATTTGATTCGTTAAATACCATATGTGGGACGTATAAAGGATGGAACTATGATATTATATATGATATTATACTGGAATTATAATATACCTTTATATCATCATGATTCCATTCTATAAAATATGAAATAGAAATGAAAGTGGCGTTCATGCGTACGTACGGCTTACCGTCTCCATGAACGGTGCATTTCATTTCTTACCTATAAATGATTATGTAATATTATAAATTCATGTATATACTAGATATATATGATATATACATCATGATTATAATTATGTATATAATGGATACATGAACAACTTGTAATTATAAAGGGTTTATTTTTGACTCAAGTACCAATGATCGTTAAAACGACCGTTATTAACTTAAATAATTACATAGTGTTCATGACATGGAAGTAAGTGATATAAAAGGAATAATGAACTTGAAAAAGGTTCTTAAGAAAGTAGAAATTAACTCAAGTTTATTATTCGGGACATTAAAGAACGATCGATTCATGTCGGACCCAAGGTATGGGACTTCGTCTCAATCTCCTTTCATTGAGGCATATTTTGTTTCATACACAACCTTCTTTTATATGGTGTATAAACCCCTTTGACTTATACGTTTATTCAAAAGTAATATTTTTTATACGAAGTTTTTACTAAATGACAAAAGGGAATGTTTTTGTCGTACGTATGCGGTGACAATGACTTCTCTGCCGCCGTGACCATTATTTGAGTTTCGGCTTCCTCTACAAGCCATACCATCTTTTTAAACGAAAAATAAATACCATGTTTTACTTTTCTTTTATTTTGGTATTGAAAATGGTTTTCATAATGTTTTTATTATATCAATGTGTTTTATTGATATCTTGTGATTGAAATGTAGAAATTTTATGTTTCCTTTATGTATGTTTTATGCGATACGATTATGTTATTGTTCTTGGGAATTATTATGAAGATGGGTGGTTCTGTGATAAACTAAGGGCGGGTGAGCCTGATATAGCTCTCCAATGCATTGGGTAATGTGAAGGGGTGAAATGTTAAGGTTTCTCTGAAGATATTTAGGGAATATACTGTGATGGGTATTCCAAACGTAACCAAGAGGGTTACTCCCTATGTAAGAATGTTATGAATGCCTCAAGTTACCTTTATGTCTTATTATTTCTATGATTTATTCATGATTTTATGAGGTATGTTAAAGTGCTTATATTTTATGGGTAAAGTATGATTTCATTATTATGTATATATGTACCCATGTTTCCTTTCCATATTTGTATATCCCTTACTGAGCTTTTTATGCTCATCCCAAGTTTTTTGAAATGTTTTTCACAGGTCAAGGGAAAGGTACATGATATGATGATAGTGTCAAGGAAGTGTCAAGAAAGAATCCATGTTTTATTTTAAATATGTTTCCACTGATGGGAAAGAAGAATACTATCTTTATGTAACCACTTTGTTTATATGTGGAATGTAATGCAAGTTTTATGATCTAATTCTCTAAAACTCTAAACCCGAAAAGATCCTTAATGTGTAATCTTGCAATAACCCAAGATTAAGTATGGTTTAAGGCTGGGGCCTTATATAAACTATAATGAAAAAATGGGGTAATACACACCCAAAAAACCTAGAGTTAAATCCAAAATAAAAAATATATTTTAAAGGATATTTTCACAAAAATACCTCTATACATGAATATCATCAACTATTTTAAATTTTAGGCACCACTAAGATCTCACTCCACTAAACTATGAGACATCTTCCTAAGACATGACATGTGTAG
The DNA here is from genome assembly GCA_963277665.1 of Viscum album. Lineage (NCBI taxonomy): Eukaryota > Viridiplantae > Streptophyta > Magnoliopsida > Santalales > Viscaceae > Viscum > Viscum album. The sequence goes on from CAUJRU010000497.1 coordinate 519,077, forward strand.
GAAAAATTCCCATTAAATGATGTGTATATACATACCATGTTGGATGTCATGTAAACATAAATTGAATATATAAATTAATTTTTAGTAAGCTCATTTCCAAAAAAGGTAATGGACATCCACTCAGGTAAAAATAACATGAACATGAAAAACACCTAGATATGATTTCACATTAGATAACTAAGGATATAAAGTCCTACAATATGACAACCTATCCTCATAAATAAATCAATCACCCCAAAAAAACTAAATAATCTCAACTACCCAATAAATCCTTTCCTACATCACCAATCTAAGTACATAAAATAAGTCTTTATCCTAATTGGGGAAACAAATTTGGTTGAGTGGTTACCAAACTCTAATTGAAGATACACATGTTTTTAAGAAATATGTGTTGGATGAGGGATTACTAAACTTCATTACCATAGTATGTAAAGTAGTACCATATATTATAATTTATGTGTGGGGGACTCACACATCATTTTAAATAATGTAGTACTAACCACATGCCAATTCTAGTGGGTATATTCCCCCAGTATGTGGGGAGGTACCAAAATCAAGAAAGAATATAGGGTACCCATGAATTATCATATCTATGTTATCAGGGGTGTTCTTGAATGCTTCAAAGTTCTTTTCATCTATCCTGAACCTCATCATTATCCAAATGAAGATAAATCCTAATCCTACCTGAATCATAATGTAAATGGACTTAAGTTGTGTAAAGGATCCCACCATTTGGATCTATATGGTAAAAGTATTTGGATAATACATATTTTATCCTTAAACTATCATATGAATGAAAAGGAACATAATCATCCATAATGGCCTATCACTAGTTCAATCTCTCAATGGATCCACAATTCCGTGACATGAGCTACACCATTCTACCGCAAGCACCAAACATCATAGTCATATGACATGATCAATGGTCTACATATTTCATCCCACAAGAAATATATTATTATCTACCTTGTAATACACACACCCATTCTATAACCACCACTCCATGAAATAGCCAAGGAATATAGTTATATTCAACATGTCCAACCCACTTATTTCATTAAATAGTTATATTTTCCATGTCGTTTACAAATTCAACATGTCATGGATCACCTCATTCAGTGTAAACTCAAGATATACTTCCTCTATATAAGTTTAATTCCAACTAATATTATGAGAAACTATTAATGGGGTATCCATGACATGAAATATAGTGTTTTGATGTGATCCTCCTTATCATGTATGAGAGAGATACATGATTCCCCTACATTTTTGTGTAGAAGGACACATATGAATGAAATAAGACACCCCACAAAACTCTATATATGATCTCATCATCTATATCCTATAATAAATTATCATTAATACACTAGTTATATTGAAATAAATGTCATAAACCATTTTTAAAAGGTTCACTTCCTCCAGTTTAGTCAAATGATGAATGGAATTATCTATTTGAGAGAAATATTCAAAATATTACATACATGAAACAGAAAATAAAGAGCTAATTCTAAAATAATAACTCTCATATTGGGGAATTTTGATTTAAAAGAAATATATCAAGATGTAAATTATTAAAAATAAAAGTTAAATTTGAAATCCATATAATATGATAATTATTATTGATTTTATTAGGGGGTATTTCCTCAAATCATTTTCACTAATAAACCAAGAATATGTACTCTTGAAGCTCCAAGGGATCACTATATGTTCATTTAAAATAGAAGTTCTCTTCAACATACCTATGTGTTTAGAATCAAATCTCCAATAGTTGAGAATTGGAGTGGAGAAAATAAATATTTGAGGGGGAGAGGGTATGAACACTATTTAGTAAAAACCCCATGTTTTCCCCTTTATAGTCTGACGTCTATGATATGAGATAACACCTTATGTTTTGGATAATGAATCATTAAGAAATTGTAACCATCACATCATAGGGGTCCTTAATCAATTCAATTTCCAAAAATCATGGTGCAATCAATTCACTCATTATCTACTCAAGAACATGTCCACTTTCAATTCCCAATGCGGTTTAACAGTCATTGTGTAGTGGAAATGTCTTTCATAGTGAAACATATTTTATATTATATTGACTAAAAATGCCAAAATTATGGTCATAATATAGTTCCCATCATACTAGATATATACCTTCTATTTATGTTTAATCTAAAGTTTCCATAAATATAATGTTCCAGACCTTCACTCCTAGGATATAGTTTCCATAAATACCTTCTCTACATACCATCTTTGAAATTAACTGAAGTGATCAAATTTTGGCCTTAAATAATTTAAAAATCACTACAAAATAATGAATTAATTACATTTGAATTATATTTTAGTATAATATTTTATAGAGTTATAATAAAAATTTAAAAAACAAATCCAATGAATTTAGTAATAATGGGAATTTTTTATACTATTTAAGAAACTAAAAAATCTATAACAACTCTTCATTATATCCCACAATATTCTTCACACGTGATACTATTATAGTCATATAATGGGTAATTGTGTTATTCATAACCTCGGTAAATTGAAACATAACAGGGGGAGATAATACACCTAGTAACGTTAAATAGAAGTGACAACAATCAAATATAACAAGTGATCATAAGATGATCATAAATAATAAGTAAGGAATACATATAAAGAAATAATTTTATAATTGAATTAAATTGAAAGTATATTGTATTTATGAATATCAATGGAAATTAAAATATATCTTGGATTATAATACTAATTTCTTTATTGATGAAATATATAGTGTTGAATAAATAATTCTATACCCTAATCCAAGACATGATGGTCTTACTCTCATGGCCATGTGTCTAATAAATAATTTCTTCTAGTAGGTATAAATCAATCTACCAAAACTAACTTGTCGCATGAGACCTATTAATGCATCAAGGGTTTATTATGTGCCGCACCCATAACATATTATGTCAAATTCATTAATTATATTAAGGAATAGATATACTATACAATACAAAAAAATATTATTTAATAATCAATTAACACCTATATTGGAAAACCCAATATAATGATTTTTAATATTTCCCCAATCAATAAATGGAACTTCATTATATTATAGAATAATTCAAACTAGTGTTATATAGAGAAAGGGTTAAATGGTTAAGTAAATAATTTCCTAAATTATTCAAAATAATATATAGTGGTGAACAACCATCAAAACTGTAAAGAGATATTGACTGTTTATAGGAGAAAAGAATTGGAAGAAAAAATATACTAGTGACAAAGAATGATTTGGAAAGAAAAATGTAGTGATTGGATTTTTGAAGTATGAATCCCATAGAATAAAATAATATTATAGGATTTATAATTTAATCCATACAAATTATATACTCAAAAAAAAAATAAACATGACATGAATATGGATCATATCTCAATGAAAAAAATGAGATGAAAAAAACATATCGTAATTGTAACCTAAGAATTTGAAGAACACTATAGGGCTACCAAAAAAATAAAATACAGTGAAATAAATGACATTAGTTATACATGAAATAAATATGGGTATGAATAATATATCAAAAATAATGTATGGTGAGAAATATAAAAAATTTCTCATTTAATTACAAATTTACACTTACAAAATTTGAAATTTTTCTAATACAAATACAGAAAAAGATAAAATTTCAAATGAGCCATATACTACCATTATTTAATAGAGTATACAAATGAAAAAAATTAAATAGAAAGTACACACACCACACAAAATAAAACATGGTGTATAATAAGAAATATGTCTCAATGGGATAAAAATTGAGAAAATCCCCTTACAAATATCCTAATAATTTTGATAAGAATGATCTCATAATAAGATTAAATGGAATAATTTTTTTATTATAGTAAGGAAGGATAATATACCACATGATTTATTTATTTGGAATAATAAATCAATCTTTTAACAATAGAGGTCAAAAACAATTTTGGGACTCTATTAATGAAAATTCAGTTTTCACAAACCCTTAAAACATTAGAAAAAATAAAATAAAAACCCATTAAAGGATATTATTTGAAATTAAATATTATATATAATTAAATTTTAGAGTAAAGGTTAATTATATACATCCTTTATATTATAACATGTTGTTTAATAATAAATATGTCTCATGGGGTAAAAATTTGGGATGAGAAACTCTTACCTAAATTCTTGACTTCCACTAATGCTCTTAAATTCACTATATGAAAAAAATATCTTAATCACCTATTTATAAAACATATAAAAATATATAAAATTATAGAAACATAATTCATAATTATTCTCAACATTAATATTGGTTAATTATGATCTATTTTTAATATTGGGTGTGAGTAATCTGGATCATTATGAACTATTATCATAATAGTGAGGTAGAAACACATTATTAACCAAATTTTTATAATTCCCAAATAATAAAATGTAACTGAATTTATGTTTTAAAAATATTTATAATCATTTTTTTATTAAATGGGAGTTTTGGTTATGATCTTTAAATATGAAATCGAAGATGAGTATGTTTCTGTGATTTTTCACGAATAGACATTGGTACATTATTTAATGAGTATAAAATTAATGTAACCATTATTGAACCAATATAAAATATTGATTTTATTAATTATATAGTATATTATTATTTATTATGTTCCCATAGTCATCAATGGTATTATATTATATAATTGTTCATGTTTGTGGTTAGACTAACTGAAACCTGAATATATTATATTTAAAAAATGATTATGGTAATGAGGTACTTTAATTTGGATATTATCATTATTATATAGGCATAATGATATTATTTATTTAGGTTTATGTAGTTTAATCAAACATATTGTGGGTTTAATAAAAAATCAAAAAAAAAAAAACTACATGAAAAATGAGTTATGTTACTTTGTGGAGGTAGTAGTCCATACAACCAATGGTTAGCATTTCAATTTCTCAAATAATGAGAGAAAAATAAGTTGGATTATAATTTTTCTTTTCATAATCATGATTATATTATATATATTTATATATATTATATTTAGTCTTCAGTTTTACACTTCTAAGTATCTAAGAGAGTCGATGGTGAGAAATGAATGGTGTCTCTTCGTGGAGGTGGTATTATGCATGACAAATGAATTATAGTTTAATTTTTCATAATAGACAAGTTTAAGGGTGGTTAATAGTTATTAAAATTGAAAAATTCACACTAATTATACAAAAAATACATATATCATTATGTATGAATTGTAAAATTTGGTTTTTGAGTGAATTAATGAAAATATAATATGAAAAAACAGCATATGTTGATGACTTTGGTTTTCTCTAAGAATTCAGCTTATAAATGTAGGTCTTAGGACAATCCATTATAAAAATATTAATAAGGTAAAGTTAGGGGACTAATGCAGAAAAAATATGGTAAGATTTTTTATATAAAACTAAATATTGGGAGGGACTTGATGAGTTAGTGAGAGTCCCCTTTTATAAGGGGTGATAATGACATTTTTTGAAATATTTCAGCTTATAATAAAGAAAGAACATATTCCACATAAAAATTAGTCTCTATAATGAACAATAAGGGGGTGGGGTCAGGTAAAGTAATTCATCCATCAACCATTCATTTTACAACATATTTTAATTTTTTTATAGCTCTTTACACTTAAAATTTTCAGTTTGACCATTTTTTATTTTATCATGGTAAACAGTTTTCATATAAGTAATTTTTTTTTATTCTTAAAAATAAAGTTTCCCTTATTACAAAATTTAGACCTATAAATTTCAAAAGTGAAATCCTTTTTATAAGATTAAATTTCTTTGTTATAGAAAACATAATTTTAACACTTGTTATTGTAGAAAAAGGAAACCTATTGTTTGAGAAGTGTATTTTTAAGAATAAAATATATGTATAGTGTAAAATTATGTATTTGATTTTATTAATATAATTTTTTATAAAAAACTATTTTTATTTAAAATCCATAATTTTTTTTTCTAAAATAATATTAATTTAAAATAATAAAAAATTGTTTTTCTTTGAAAATATTACTTATATAATTAAAATGTTAATTATAGGTGATATCATATTTTCTGAACTATTAGTGATTCATTTATAACCTCCCATGATATAATTTAGTGGTTATGCTTGGATGCGGTCTCAAATAATCAATATGTTTATCTTAGTGATTATTTAGAAATAATTTTTCTTTTTTTATTATTACATAATATGAAAAAATTTAAAAATTTAAAATGATGAAATTTTTTTAATTAAATTGAGAAATATAGAAAAAAAAGATAGAAAAAAACAAAAATAAGAAAATATAATTTTATGAGATTAAAACCTCTTTTAGTTTGTTAATATTTGTCTCTCCTATCATATATATATATAAGAATCCAACTACCAACACCCAACCTCTCTCGGTGAAAAAAATGATCCATCAAATCACACACTTATATCTCTATAACTATGAACAAATATGCATAGAATGTCATAGAGTAAATGATATTTCTCTATGTGGAAAATGTACACACATGGTCTTATCAAAATTTTAAGGGAATTATTCTATACTCAGGTGACCTTTAATGAATCGAAAATATCCATTTGACACTTTGGAAAATGTTGAATATTATGTGGAGTAGGTATAGACATCCAAGCTGAGGAGCAGATCTATTAAGATATATTAAAAATATTAAATATAATATTTCATGTGAGCATAATTCTATTAGGATTAATTGAATTTTTTTTCAAATGGTGTCTTGGATGAAAAAACTACAACATCCATTTAGTATGAAACATGGGTTTTTCTATAGGATTGACATAAGTTTTATCAGTTTTGGGTGGTTATGTTAAGTGTTGTCATGGGATATTACTACATTAAATTAAATAGATTGAAATAAATATTTAGTTTAATTAAATAAATGATACCCTAATCATATAAATGGTCTATATAAAACATGTTATATATTATCCGAAGGGTTATCCACATATCCCTACATATTTCAGAGGAGGGTCATAGAAGGGACAATTGGAGAATGAATATGGGATTGTTGATCAAATTAAATCAGAGGCAGAAATTCTAGGGGCCAATGAGAAATGTATAAAATTATTAAACTTTAATTATTTAGGAAGTATTCTAATCCAATTATTGATCCAACCCAACATAGGGACATTTTTTTACAATCTTCGTTGTTGATTTTTATAAAGAGCATGAATTAATTTTATTAGAAATTAATTCATGAATTGTACTTTATTGATTATACCATTTATTATTTTTTTCCTAGAATTCGGATTTTGATATTATTTTGGTTTTCATAATTTTATTATCCTCACAATTTGTTGTAATCCATCACATATGGAAAACTAAAGATGAACCTTGTTTGATTCCCACTTTTGTAATTTATGAATTTCTCCCACCATTATTAAAACAATAACCAATGGTATTTTGATTCACTGATGAGTCAATATTATCTGATAACTAATTCAGTGCATGGTTTCATTATTAACCTCCAAAAATCAATGATTTTGTTCAACACCATAGATTTTATCACAATATAGGACAAATAAATATTGAAATATTAATGGATTATAATTTTATGGTTTCTGGCATACAAGAGATATGTGGTGTGAGTGTAGTGAATTTCTTAGATAATGGTATCCCAAATCTATCCATTAGTGACATTACATGATCAATAAATGTTTGTTTTTAATTTAATGACTAATATTTATAATATATTTGGTGTTTTTGTTGAAATAATTGTAGATATGACATATTTCTTAAACATTTAAGACATTATGATATACACATCATGTAGTACAAATGACACATTGAATATACCATGCTAGGTGTAGTGGCTATAGTTATGGGAAAAGTTTGACATCACATGCTATGTGTTATATATAGACATCATGTGACCCCCTAAGAAAATATCTTTGTGTTTATCATCTAAATTAAAAACAAATAAGCATCCACATACACGGGTATTACAAATTTAAATGAGTATAGTTAATAGATATTGGCATAGACACATGCTCGAGTTCCTATATCATCCATTACACACTACGTTTGACACCAACATGCTAATTATATATAGAATAAGAAACCATGTAATATGACTAGTCATGGGTAGAAATAGAAATAATGATAGACAAAATGTGTCCTATGGGACACAACATCTACTTTCAAGGAACAAAGAAATATTTTTCTAGGAATAGATTCTCCCCTCTGAATCCTCAATGAGAGTCAGGTATCTCACCCAGTGGGATATGGATCCTCCAAAATATTTGAATATCACCATTGTGTGTATGAGTGGAATATACATTCACTATCTAAAGTATGTAAATATACTCTTGTTTTTCACCTAAATTAATGGAGAAAAGAGCATATATATATATACAATATAATTTTTTCTATCTATAGGGATTATATGGGAGAGGGATCTTCCACTAGAGTCTTGAATTTCACTAAATTTTATAGAGAAATGATCCTGAAATGTTATTAGTGGAAAGAGACTATAATAATACTTATGAATATAGAAATAAATATTTAAAATAATATTATATGTGTTATTGGTTAATACATACTATAGTATAAGGAGTGAGTACCTTAGATGATCATATATAGGTTATCATTTCACCATGTTTTTTTGATTTAGATCTGACATAATATTTGAACCATTATATTTTTTTGGGGTGTACTAATAGGTATGTATAAACTCACCCCTTAATGGATTCCACCCAAATATTTCATTTCTTATGTAGCTTATTGGCCTTTCTATTGAGTCCCAGGTAGACCAAAAGTAGGTTGAGCATAATTGTACTAGGTGTACTATAGACAGATCCAATAGATTCTTTCTAATATTATTCAAATTTTATTAGTAGGTTGGGATCCTTTATTATTATTTTTATTTAACAAATTAAATTTTAGTATACATTAGTCATACTTGAATATGGTATTTGATGTTATGCATGCGTTTATAGTATCAGTTGTTAAGCTTGTTGCATTATACAAGTGTAAATAAATGTATGTGTGTGTCTGTTTGCATGTACTTTGGGATAAGGAAATTATTTTTTATGATATTTCTACTTGGAAATAGTATACAAGATCTATCCCATTAGAGATGGCCTTGGTGTATCACTCTTGGATTACTACTGAAAAAATGGTCTCCAGTGGATATGATCATGATAGATTGGTATAAGACCTTAGGTTTCCATAAGACCATAGACTTTAGATACTCTAGAGACGGGGATTGGTTAGAGACTAGGGAAATAGTTTCTAAGTTAATTTAGTGTGTCTTTCATGCATGATAACTCAGTGATGGTGAAATAGTTAACATATCTATACAATATACATCTTATAACTTGTTTTTTGACTTGTCATGTGGGGACAACAGTTGTTGGGAAACATTGGTAAAAGAATAAAATTGGTATGAGTTGTGGTTTAGATTTTATTATTGAAATAGATACCTATAAATACTCATTGAACAAGGTTAATCTTGAAATTTATAGGATTAAACCAAGAGGAAAACATGCATGGATACTATAATAGCATCATGAGAATTTCCCGCATAGAAATAAGGACTCCACGTTGAGACCTGATCATGATATTACCCCTCCAATTAGATAGCGAGTGGTGCCTCCAAAAATATTGAAATAAGTTGAAATACTTTTGATGATTCAAGTAGTTTATTCCTATAATATTTAGAAATAATCAATCCCCTAATTATTTTAAGGTGACTTACTAAGGATACGTTAGTTTTAGGAGCTTCCGAGGCAGATACCACTTAGTTTTTTTGGTGATGCAAACCTAAAGATATTTGAGGACTCAATAGAGGTGATGGATTGATTTTTTCACCTTATAGGGACCTATCCAAGTTGTATGGTGGTCATATCATGTATTTATCTTTATATAAAAAAATTGTGTTGGTGGATCATTATGATGGTGATATATGATGTGGCTTTGAGAATTCAAACAAAGTGACATTCAACCCACCAATACTCATTAACTTATATATATTTTTAATGTTTTTTTAGATATTAGGACCATAAAAATTATATAGAATTTGTTTGTGGTGTATTTTTTCCTTTGACTGATATATTTTAGATCATCTTGTTTGTAATATGGTACCAAACTAAACTCCTCTATATATAATAGGAGAGAAAGGGCATGGATACCTACATGTTGTGGAAGCTTATGACCATAATGCTCTGAGTATGATGTGAGGAACCATATGTGTCCTCTCTATATCAACTATAGTCTTGATAGTCATAGGTGAAAGCCACTCTTTTTATGACTCATCCCTTATTCTAGAGTAAGAGATTATGGTAGAGCATTTAGATTAACCCTTGTGATTAGAGACTCATATTGGGGAAGATTCAACAAACTCTCCCTTTTCCCAAAAGTTTGATCTAAATTTCATATGTGAGAGTTTCATGTGTGATAGTTTTTTATCTATTATGGGACTATATTATTTCATTGTAGTTTTAGTGTAATACCTAATTCCTTACTATATTAGGTGCACACCATATCATGGACAATCGCGAAATGCATACTCAAAAGATCCTTTATTCATGAGTACATTTAAAAGATAAATTTATAAAGTTCATAATTATATTTTCGTAAAATAAAAAACATTTTTAAATTTATCATAATGATATTATCTTTAGGTGAAATTGTTTCCTTTTCCAAAAAATTGATTGTATGGTGAATAGTAAAATACCCTTCTTTGTAGAACCCCACTCTTATGAAATTACAAGGAGGTAAGAGTAAAATAAAACCCAAAAAACCTTTTAGGTAATAATATATGTATTTTGGAATTAAAATGATACATTTAAAAATATTCATTGAATTTATATATCCAATTTACAACTTTTTTAGAACTAATTAAAATGTTTCTTTAATTAACGTTGTTTCATGTCTTTTCTATGAATGAAATAATTGTAAGGGGATATATAATTTTTTATTTCTTTAAAATCATCATATCATTTATTTTTCATAATAAATAAATGTGTGTAACAAAAATAATTATCCAAGATAAATTTATCTCATATATATAAATTTATAGATTAAATAGGTTATTTTCATAAAAACTTTTCTAACTTCATAAATTGTGTTTATTTTAAAATTAATATATCACAACATGAAAAAAATATTTTTTAAAATTATTTTAAAATATAAAATCAGAATATTAAAATAAATTAATTTGTAAAATCAATATTTTTTCAATTATATAAATAATTAAAGTTAAATCTAATTTACCTTTGTAAAAATAAATCAGTGTAAAAGTTAAAATGTTAAGGGAATTTTCCAAAACGACTCATTTTTTTCTAAAAAAAGAGTTTAATTAGTGATTTTTGACCCCAAATCACTATCCCTTTAAATATTTTTCTATTTATTCTTCATTAAAACTTGATTAGTAACTTTACATTATTGAAAATGTAATGTATACTCCCAAAACAACCCATTTCATCACATAAAAATGTAACACTTGTACCACTTCATGATTAACCTATACTATTAATTTAATATTAAAATATTACCACATTTTTCCTCATAGAAACCTATTTTCTATTCAAATAAACCAGTATCCATTATGTAGCCTAAGGACTTTATTTTTAAGTAGACTTCCAAGAAAAATTCATGTCTTTAACGTCAATATTATCACCATGGTATCTTTTCATTATAAGTATATTCAATAAAATTTATTCCATACATAATAATATAATGAAATTAATATCATTTTTTTATTATAATGATACTTTAATAATTGTGTTATCATTTTTCATTCATCTACCACATCCAATATAAAAATCATCGTTCATGCGTACAGGTGGTTTACCGTAATCATGAGTAATAAAATTCATTTTTAATCACCACGAATAATTAATGGATTATAGAATCCATTAATGAGAGAATATAATTTTAATGATATCATTAGGTTTTATTCATAACACATAAAACTACCTATCATATACATGATAAAATAAATGATCACTATTAATTCAATCATTTAAAACAAGCTTACTTAGGGGAATATATTTTATTCTAATTATATAATATTTTCATAACCACTAATTCTTCTTCTAAATCCTACATATTTTTAATATATCACACTAATAAACACTAAATAATATCATTATTTTTTTTATTGATGATATTATAAAAAAACCTCACAATCATTCTTTAAATCAATTTATCTTCATGTTTGGGAAGATTTAACCACCAACTTGAACAATACTATGAATTTTCACCATTAATGACTGTGGGAAAATAATAACATTTGTTATATAATATAAATCTTTAAATAATGATCATTTTTTGATTTTAGAGTTGTTATATCAATGGTATTTCATCAATTAAGAAAACATCCTTCAATGAACAGAAATCACATAAACATGCTAGTTATCAATTTCAACATCATGGACAATGATTCCAAACTAATGAAAGGAATAAAAATATAATCAATTATTATATCTCATCCATAATATTAAATTTTAATTACCTAGTAATGATGATCTTTGGAAGTGGAATAAATATATAAATCTCTATTATGAAACTAGTAAAAATGATCAAAGTAATAAACACCACATGTGGAAAAGATGTATAATTCATTAGAGAATAAATATTCATAAAAAATAGAAATAAAAATATATATGAATAAAGTTATTAATTAAGAGATTAAGTTAAATAATTTTGTGATATAAGAGGTTAAATTATGTTCATTAAAGTCATGACAAGATGTAAGGGTTTTCTGTATTAAATTCCTCTCTTCTAGACATGTTTGGTTTTATTCAAAAAATGTAATCTATGTGGTGTATATATTACTTATATAAAATGTTAAATCATGAAATTACTTTATTCAGAGTATATTAAGATCAATTTTCACCTATATTTCCAGACATTTTGATTTAATTTCACCAAATTCTTAAGGTTTTTTTCCATCGCAATTTTTACTCTTTGGGAACCATGTTATATTCAACACCTGTTTCTTTTTTATGGTTCATAAATTCCCAATTAAGACTTATTAACATTTTAATCATGAAATTTACATGCTATAAAAGTATATATTGTTACCCTCCCTCATATTAATTTGATTCATGTTTTACCAAGACCATTGAAAAACTAACTCTTTTCATGGTGAAAACTCAACATATGATTTGATAAAGTATAAGTGTTTGTAGTTTCCAAGAAAATTAATGCCTTAATGGATTCTAGAATGTGAATGAGGATGTGGAGTAGACATATCTAGTGGCAATCACCTCGAAAACGGTTTGTTGAGAATTTACCCAATTATGACCCTAATATATGATGATTGGTTATAAGACTACACTCTTGGATAGAGACTCCCAAGGGATATGATTTAGAATATTAAAATTCTCTTAATCAACCAAGATGAAGTATGTTTTCAACCATTTCATTGGTATCCTACCTATAAAAACTATTAAACCTAGTTTCTATCTTTTATTGATTACGCATAACATTGAAACAACCACTCCACTACATTTCTTTTACAAGGTTACTTTCTATAACAATAATGAATACTCCACATATTTTAAGTTAATTTTGGTATGTTATACTAGACATCAAAATTATTTTATCTAATTCGAAATTATTTTATTTATAGATTTATAATTTTACATATTGTGATTTTTTTAATCTAGATATTTCTAAGGTAATGGTATAAGATTTATTGATTAGTCTTATCTATAATGTATGGAAATTAATTAGGTGATAAATGGGGCCTAGAAGTATATATCCCCTCAATGAATCAAAAAGTATAATGAGGTAAAATAGCATGGGTGTTAGTTTATACATCTCCCTATATTAGTATATTTTTTTTCGTATAGGCCCTTGACATCAGGTTTTAATGTTTGGAATTATTCATTCCACAAGTCTGAGTTAATGATTATTTATATCAATGTTTTAATTTATTTTCATGGATATATAATTGATTAAGTTTCTATTGATTTAGAATTAATTATTTTTATTCATTCATGAAATATCAATTATGCCATGTTTATCTTATAATAACATTTATTGTATACATCTTCGCACTGAGTATCTAAGACCACCCTTATTTTTTACATGTCCCTGGGAAATGAAGTGGATAATAATGTGTGATTTCAGTGGATATGATGGAAAGGTCAATAAAATTATTACAATGTGATAATTTTGTATCTTATGTTTTCATGTATATATGTATCCAATATTCCATGACTACTAAGATATGGGATCATTTGGGAAATATTTTATTTTGTATCAATAATGAAATATATCTATAAGATATATGTTTTTTAGTCTAGATTATATAGTTATAATTAGTGAAAGTTTATTAGGATAATTGAATAGTATATTTTGAGTAAAATTATTGTATAGATGAAGTACTATGAAAACCCCTCAATATTTCTATAGAACAATCAACAAAACATAAAAGGAATTTTATTTTACTATTCAATAACTTGGGATAACTATGTTTATGAAATTATAAAAATATAGTGACTAATGGGAGAAAGGGAGTTTTATTAACACTCGTATTCAATGTAGGGATGTTCCCCCTAAGTAAGTAAATAAAGATATAGTTTAGGATAAGTAGATTATAATAATACTATGATATTTGACCCAGGTTATGAAAAATAATCCAACCAACATAGAATGACCTACTGATCCACAACGTGTCAGACCTCAATGTGTGATAACAACCTCTACAATTAAATGGAACTACATATACATTGGTATTTTATCCATGGATCAAGTCCCTAGAAAATATATTTCTTACTATGGGAATTAGGGAATGGGAATATTTTGAAATGGAAATATATCCTCTTAAGGGAGAGACTAAATCTACTAATTATTTTCTAAATCTATCCATAATAGTTATCTATAATGAAATTTTTGTAATGGAGTAATATCAATCATAATATATGTGTAAGGAATATATCCTAATAATAGAGGACATACATATGGTTCAAAAATTAATTTATGTTTTCTAATAGATTTACATGGCCATCTACTAGAGTTTGGAATTGAGTTATCCATTAAATAAATTCATGAAGTAAGATATATAAAAAAAATATATATAGAAAGGAACATCTAGAGTAGGTGGAGTTGAATAAACAGTTTTAGGAGTATGGTGGTAAGGTATTTTTATGCCCTAGTCTTTCACTATAGGAAGACCCTATTTTTATTAAAAAATAAGAAGGATGGGTGTTTGATAAAATGAATCAATTAATTGGTGATCATTCAAATTACTAAAAAGAATTAATATTATTTACCACTCATTGATAACTTTTTTACCGACTTCAAAGATCTCAATAAAATTTAAATATTTATCTTCTCTTAGGTTATCATCAGTTGTGAGGGATGAAGGATAATATACCAAAGATGAAATTTTTAATAACATATGGGAAATTATGATTTTACAGTAATTCTTTTTGGATTGAGTAATGAAAATTTTATCTTAATGTATTTTATGAATAGAGTATTCAAGGATTATCTCAATAAAATTATGGTGGGATTCATTAATAATATATAGATATACTCTAAGATAAATGAAGATAATTAAAGTCATATATAAATAATTTTAGAAATCATCATTAAAAAGAAATTGTATTTGAAAGAGAGTAAATGTGAGTTCATCCTCAATAATGTTTCTGTTCATAGTCATACTTTCTCCATGGATGAATATCAATTGACACTTAAATGAAAATTTTTGTCAATTAATGTCTTACACAAAGGAACACAATCTTGGTCCAAATATTGATGTGTTCAAAATGTCATTATTATAGGGTTGGTCAATATTTTTTCCAATTTCCCAACCCATTGAAAAAATTTAACATTTAAGCTGTTTAAATTCACACAACCAATGAAATTTTTGGAATGTTTTGAATAACTAAATAGTAGGATAAATAATAAACCAGTTTAAAATTTACCATTAGGTAAGGATGTATTATTCATATATAGTGATGATTCTAAGAAAGTACTTGGTTGTATCCTTATTAATAATGATATGTCGATTGCCTATTCCTCAAGACTATTGAATATTACTTACCATAACTCTCAAACTCCTGAAATTGAGCTATAACCCACAATATTTTCTTTGAAAATATTATGGTGATACCTTTATGTTGAAAGAAGTGGTATATATACTGGACAAAATAATTTTAAGTAAATCTTGTCACATAATGATTGAAACAAGATGAAAATAATATTAATAGAACTATTCTTGGACAAATATTTCTCAATACACTATATCCATGTGAATGAAAACAAGGTGGTCGATGCAATCAGTAGGAGGAACCATGAAGTTTTGACCTTGATGAGTATTAGAAAGGATATTATATATGGATATCTAGTAATGAGGGATATAAATATTTTTTAGGAAAGGGGATCCAACAATAAATTTACATGAAATTAATAAAACATATTTATAAGAAAATATAGCGAAGACCATAAAAGATAATGAAGACCTATTGAGGAATATTAAAGCAATAAATGATGGGAAAATAAATTAATTGATCAATTAAGATGGAGTGTTCAATTATGGGAAGAGGTTATTTGTTCATACATACCCAAAATGAAGACTAAACTTCTATATGAATCACATAGCTCAGATATCCTTGTACATCTTGGTACGAAAATGAAGTATAGTGATCAAATAGAAAATTTCTATTGTGAAAGTATGAAACCAGAAATTGAGGATTATGTTTCCAGATTCTTAGTATTTAATCATGTAAAGGCTAAAATAAAACATCATATGTGATTCCGAAATACTATTTCTACACCTATATGAATGTTGTCAAATATTAAAATGGACTTCGTCACTGGACTCCTAATGACTCCAATGAAGAATGATGTTATATGTTTCACTTATGATCATATAACTAGATCTGATTATTTTAATGTGATAAGAGAATATTAACCCCTTGAAAACATTTCCTAACTTTGTATCAATAAATTGATAAGTCTTTATGTGAAAAATGTGTTTCTTTAATTTTATCGTTCCAATTATTTCATATTAGAATTATAGAATATTCTTTTATGGGAGTTAGAGAGTCATAAAAATTTAAGAAATACCTATTATACAGTGACCCAATCATTTTATACATAAATATTAAATCATTTTAGTTTAATATTCCATGTATATCATCATTATCCATGACAAAACCATAATTTTTTAGGGTATTTAGATAATATATACATAAAAAACTTATTTAGATACACTATTTATCATCTCCAATAATGTTCTTCAAATATTATACCATTCTTGAAATACCCAACAAAAACCATTCTTTATAACATATGGAAAGGAAACATAAGAAATGGTGAGATTAGATGAACAGTATGGGAAAACATGGGAGATATAAATTTATTATCATATGAAACATTCATATAAATATAACATGATATCATAAACATAACTTATAATGTTAAAACCAAATCATTTAAAGGATATAAACCCGAGTAATGGAATAAAGAATTATGATTTCAAAATAAATTAACCATACAAGTGAGAACTATTCATAAATAAATCATGAACCATAATTTCATGTCATAAAATTAGGGAACCATCATAAGTGTATAAACCATTTCACATGACAAGGTTAAATAATGAGGCCATCAATTAATAATGGACCAAAAATTAGCCCATGCTTTATATAGTTGATCAATAACATTGAATTTTTTCCTATAGAGGATCAAGAACATCCACTTGTTTACCATATAGAATTATGAAAATCGACTAGTAGACCATATAGGATAGGGAACATTGACTTTTTTACAATAGTGGATCAAGCAATCCAACTTATTTCCCATAATTATCTCCTGAAATATAATATGTTACCCAATGTGTCAGAGTGATAAATAATTCTGATCCCACCCATAATATAATGAAAAACATCAAATTGTATGATTAAAAATTATAAAACATTATCTATAGCATACCATCATAACCCATGAAAAGAAAATGTATTTCATAATAATTTCATCAATTCCAAAAATCATAAACCTTGAAATTAATGTGTTTCATAAAAATATCATTATCATAAAAATAATCCATCTAGTTAAATAATAAGGATAGTATCTTTGGATCATATCCCTAGAAACTAATAATTAACTTCAATTAATTTTATCATAGATGAATATTCCATTAAAATATCATTAAAACATTTCAAGATGAAAATACCCTTTCTACATTGGAAATTTATTTTAAAAATTTAAATATTTCCAAAATATTATAGAAATAAATGTATTTGAAACTAAACATGGTAAATTTTAAAAATATATTAAACAAATTGAGTTTTCATTATATTAATAAATTATTTTTTATATCATATATGTTAAAAGAATATATTTTATTCACACATTTATATAAATATTCTAAAAGTACATCATTTGGAAAATGAAATGAATATTTATTTTTAAAAAATAAAAGATTAAATCAAGGGTAAAAATGAATTTAATAAATCATTGGATAATATTAAGCGCATTCTTGAAAACATGTTTAGAAAACAAGGGTGTGAAACTTAAATGATTTTAGACTGAAGAGATAAATAATTTAGGCTTTCCTTAAAATTACTATCTAGATCTCTTGAATAATTAATGTGTGGAAAATGAAAATAAAAAAATTATTCTAAAGAAATAACCATTGTAGAAGAACATGATAGTAATTTATTAGATAATGATTATATAATTCCATAAAAATAAATTAAATCATCAATAATCCTGAATAAAATTAGATGGAAGCATAAATCCCTTTCCTCAAGTCTCATCATTTTATATAAACGTTCCAACCACCAATTAAAAAAAATATAGATTTGTTAAGTAATAAAGTAACATAAAAATATATATCACACCATTTATGATTTACAAATCACATTTTATTACACATTTATTAAAAAATTGTTATTAAAAATTACATTTTTGTGTTATAATTGGTTTTTTTTCATGCATGTTCCGGTTCACCAGTCTCTGTACATGTATATTTATCATGGTCCCATCATATATATAACATTAAAAATAATATAAATGTAAAATATATTCATTATATATATATATATATATATATGTATATCTATATTCATCCAAATGAATTATAGTAAAAAAATTTAATTACATCATTTGTGGTGGTCGGTGGTCATACATATGCATGAACAATATTTTAAAATTATGAAAGATGGAATGAAGGAATAGTAAATAACAATTCACCTTTATAAAATAATTATAATATAATTTATATAATTTATTCTCATTAAATCTATCTTTATTACCATTCATATTTAACTGAAAGGGAAAAAATTCACATCGCTTTGTGGATGCGGTAGTCCATACGTACATACGAGTGATGTTATCATCTTCCAATAGATTGTAATATAAGAAGTCAGAAGTTATATTTTAATTCTAAAAGTACAAAGATTTCATATATATCATTTATAAATATTAAATATTTCATGATTCCAATCCATAAAATATGGTGATTAAAAATAATTAATTTATCTATGTGGAGATGGTAAGTGATATGTACGCATGAGCGATAAATTCACTTCCCATTTGATGGAAAAGAGGGTAGATAATGGTGGTTTAATCATGTTAAACAATTTTAATTATATTTTCTATACATACATTATTATTTCATGATAAATATATAATATTTACAGGAGGTAATGAAGAAGTGAAAAATCGATGTGATCGGTTAATGTGATTACCTATTCATTGAATAAACTCCATTAGATCTATTATTAAGGATCCTAAGGATGGTATTTGGTAACAAAAAAACCTATATAATGTGTATAAGGATGTTGGGGTGGCATTTTGGATGTGTTTTGATGATATAGATGGCTCAATGGGTGTTAATGAGTAAGGGTAGGAAGTTCTCTTTTATAATTAAAGTGGGGGTAGCAATTTGAATTTCATAAAAGATTAAATTATAATAAAGTCTTTCTCAAGAAAAATGCATCCAAAAGGCCATATATTTGAAATAATATGTTATTTTGTACTAATTAAATTAACTCATATAATTTGGATAGGTTTAGGTGGTGTTTTAAATCTTATATTTCTTTTATCCCATATTTATCCCATTTTAACATTAAGAAAAGTAAAAATAATTTTCAAACTTAAAGGGATATAATTTTAATTATAAGGTAACTATTGAATCATAAATGGATAAAATATTATATTTCAAACCATATAGAATCCAATTTTTTCACTTTAAGTTTTTTTAATTTATAAATATTCTAATAAATAATTATTAACATTATAATAATTAATATCATTTTTGACACTATTAATTTAATTTTATATTAATAACATCAAGGAAAATGTGTGATTTGAATATAATTTTATTCATATTAATAATAACTAATCATTGTCTTCAAATTTCATGGGCCACACTATTTTGTTTTCAAATTCCATTACCTCTAATATTTCTAAAATAATTTTCATTATTACTATGTTAATCCAATAAATATTGTGTTAGTTTTGTATAAAAATTTAAGGTAATTATTTCATTGTAAAACATTATAAATAAATCACCATCATAAAAATAATTTTCATTTAAAATAAACATTTATAAACTAACTTATACATGTTTTTCTCTATTTATAAAAAGTGATACTAATGTTAAGAAAATGAAATTATTTACATTATGTTTTATATAAAAATTATAAGTGTCATTTTCAAGGGAAAATAACACCAAAATGAAATATAATTGAGATGAAGATAGAATTGGATGAAATAAACTCATAGAGTATGATAAGTTCATGTTTCTGGTCAATTAAGATACTATATTATATTAGTTTTCTCCCAAATTAATCTAATTTACCATTACCATTATAATAAAGATTTATTTTGGTTTTAATTAATTATGAACTATACATAAGACTAACCTACTAACCAAATTTTTATTCCTCATTCTAAAAAATGAATCCATTTTTTGATTATTCAATTCTTCTAAGTGGAGAAAAATAATTTAACAAAAAATGAAATTATGAATATTTTTTTTGAAAAAACTCCCTTTTATGTATAATTTTTTATATATCAAATTCAAGTATTATATTAATTAAATAGGTATTGAATAGATTATTTATAAAAAATTACCTAATTATATCTTAAACTAATTAAAAATTGGATTTTATATAGTAGAAACAAACAAAAAAATTACTATTTGCAATGAAATTTAGTATTTTTTACCATTCATTAAAAATCATACATTTCCAAAAAAATGACTCATCATAATATTATTTGGATATTATTAATTAAAAACCAATAATTTTTTTCAATTTTATCTATAAAATTTCAAGAAATTATTTTTAATATGTCCTAAAAAAATCTATTTTGAAGAAAATATATTTTTGTAGAATAAAATGACTTTACCAAAAATTAAATGCTCATTTCCTAATGTGTAATCAATAAAATTATATTGGTTATGTTATTTAAATATCTATAAATATCGTAATGTAGTTATTCTTATTCATACCCAAAAATTTAATGGCTGTGTTATAATGATAATATTTCATGGTTTTTAAGTCTTGGTGTTGTGTATCGTATAAGCTATCAAATAGAGTGTTATTTTAAAATCATGGGTAGTAAAATACCCCCCTATAGACTACATCCTTTCAATTTGAACATGTTCATAATAATAAAAGGTTTTATATTTAAAAAACCCCTTTCTGAAAACCCACATCATTATAAGAGTTAATTAAGTTTCCTCCTAAAAAGCGATAAATATGAATATGAAGGTCCTCTCAAATAACACAAAACTAGCTTTATGAAAAGGATAACATTATGGGAAATTGAAAATATGGAAATTGAAGAGAAAAATAACACCCAATGATTAATATACAATGATAATGAAAATGTTTGGTGGAATGTTAACAACAACAAAAAATAAATCTACAATGGGTGAAATATCTATCGATTAGGAAATGAAGGTAAATGTATGAAATTTTATTTCCATATCCTTTTTCCTAAATCTGTTAGATATTTTTACTATCCAAATAGATAACATGAGAAAATATACTTGATTTATTTACATATCATACATATAATTTCTTCCATTAGTTCTTCTTTGATCACTTTTTTCTTCATCTCTTACCCTATGAATGGAACATTCATGATAAATTATTTGTGCTTGGAGAACTAATATTACCCTTTAATATACCATAAGATCCATTAAAGAATGAAAATTTATTAATCCTGTATCTATGCAATAACAAAAAGCAAAAATGGTTAGTGAAATGTTAGGTAATTATCAAAATAAATAAACGTTGAAATAATACTTTTGAGTAAAAAATTTACTAAATAACAATTAAGGGTACACATATATAATTTTATAAATAAACTGATATTATAAATAATTTCAATTACCACAAAATTAAATAATGTTCAACCTCAAATATTATCTCATACCATTTACATTAGAACACAAAAAAATAATTTTATTCTTCCAAAATAATAACTTATGAATCCTAATGGTCACATATACCTCAACCTACTAAAAAATATTCAAAAATATAATGAATCCCCATGATAAATTAGTATATAATCATGTAATGTAGTTAAATTCACCAAATTAACATGAATAAAATTTATATACTAACCATATTTATAATCCAAAACATGACCAAAAATAACTATAGAAATATCACATTGTTAATGAATCACTTTAAAACCATCAATATTATCTATATACCACAATTAGATGGACCATAATTAATATATCATTAAATCATATATTATCACAAAGGTTTATTCAAACCATAATAGAGTATTCTCCCTAAACTCTAGTAACATATTCAAATAACCTCAAAATCCAATCACTTAAAACCACAAAATGTTTTGAATATTAATTCTAAATAATTATCAACACTAAACCTATATGATAATGATGGTATCCATAGATAATATGATATCCTAAAATGAAAACGTACAAGATTCAAAAAATTATCACAATCACTATTCATCAAATAAAATCATAGACCGTTGAATATATTCCATAAATACAAATTGAAACAAATGTAATCCAAGATTACCTAAATTAATTTATCATCAATTCACTAACCAATTTCATATTAACTAATATTATCCCATAATTTTCAATGATTTTTTTATCTCACCAAACATTATCAATTTTTTTGGTTGTTGTTACCATTCACCATATGTTTTAAAATATTTCAATAAAACTATTATGGAACAATCCTTTGATGTTTCATGATTATTAAATCCAAAATATCATTGATATAATTATTTAATCCAAATACATAAAAACATACATTATTTCACATAAAATATTAGAATATAATATATCCTTCCATGGTTTAAGAGTTAACCATTGGATTATGTAATTGGCTATGATAATTCCCATATTCCCTACACATGAGAAAATGAAATAAAAATGGTACATTATGATTTACTTCATTTTTCACTTTTGAAATCATAGATTTCCTAATAAATTACTTAATCTAGGACCTTTATTAACACATAGAAAATATCTTATCTTTCCTTTGAGACATTCCCTTGAGTGATTATTCTTATATTCTTAACATGTTGGAAGATTAATTTTCTTTCCAATATTATACTCATGAAACTCCTACTTCACACATATTAGTTTTGTAGGAATGTCACTAATGAAGTGGTTGTTAATTATATAATTAGATATCTGATTATTCATAATCACAAGGTTTCACATTATAACACCCATTTATTTTGGTTGATCATGAGGAAAATCATTCCATTATCTTTGAGCATTAACATGAATCCTATTGGTTCCAGCTATTGACTAAAACCAAAAAAAATAATCTGAGATACAATATTCATAGTAATTAATCCTGAAAAATAATTTATAGGATAGTAAAATTAGGTCACATTATTTTCAATCTATGACACATTAGGATTAACCAACTTCATTCATGGAAATTTTCTATTCAAATCCTTTATAATGGTTTATAAAGAGAATTTGAATTAACCCTGGAATATCATTCAAGAGTTTCAAAATAGTTTGACAATAAAAGAATACTCACTGTGCACTAGAATGATGGTAAAGATATAATAAACCAACTCTCTTCAGAAGTATTACCCAAAGATGCATTTATTCCAAAACCACATCTACTTGTTGTATCCAGACCGAGATTTTTGGCTATGAAAGCCACATAATCACTTCCTTACCAAAAAAATAAAATGTTATCCTATACATAGAATTAACCCTATGGTTTTCAATAATTTTCCTGAATCATAATTATAGATGAATATCTCAACCCTTCTATGATACCAACTATAGTAATAGAATATGTTTATACATAAATATTTTATAATTTTAGATGAATGTTCAATATAGGACATCATGATCCATGCCATAAATGATCCAGAATCAACACTTGTTTCCTATATTGGATCAATCACATCATCTTTTTTCCATAATGAATAAATTAAATAACTTTTTATCCTATAATGGATCAATCACTTTTACTTGTATCTTATAGAATATTAAGAACATCGACATCTTTCCCATAGCAGATCAAGATCATCAACTTGTTACCTATAGTCGTATCATGAGATTTAATAATTTACTCGATGAATTTGAGCGATATATAATTATGGTACCACCATTAACATAATGAAATACATAAAAAATGTGTTATATAAAATACAGAATATCACCATATAATCTCACCATAAACCATGAAAATAATATAGGCTCTATAAACATTTCATCATTTCAACATAGAATAACCTAGAAACATAAATGGGTTTCTTAAAAATCTAATTATAATAACCATAAATCATAAAGATAAATATTAATTATGGTATCATTGGGTTATATACCCATTAAATAATAATAAACATCAATGTATTTTATCATTGAAAAATATTACTTTAAAAGATAACAAAAACATATTGATAGGAAATTGCTCTTTCCACATTCAAAATAACTTCTAAAAGTAAAAATATTTTAAAAAATATTGTTCAAATGATTTAATTTTAAAATAACCATGTAAACATGTAAATTAAATGTTTATATATTTATTAGTTAATAAATTAGGTGTGTCTATTTATTTTGTAAAAGTTAAAATAAAACCTTTCATTCCAACTTTTTTTGAAAATACAAAATTTCATCATTTGGAAAATGAAAAGAAGATTCATCTAAATTAAATTTTTTTTAGAAAAAATTAAATCATGGGTAAAAATAAATTTTAACAATAATTTTATAATATTATGAAAACATTTTCATAAAAAATGTAAATAGAAGAAAAAGTATTTTAGAATGAATAGATTAATAAAGTTGATATTCCTTAAAAACGCTCATTCCATATCATGAATAAAAAAATTGAGTAAAATTAAATAAAAAAATATTCACATGAAATAAATAGATCAAAATAATATGATATGTGTTTATCATATAATGATCATATAATTCCCTCCATGGAAATCCATGCATTAAAATTCTGGTTAAAATATGATGGAAAAATAAATCCCTTACCACAAGTGTCATCCATCTTGATAAACAATAAAAAATCTTGTATAATCAATATATATTTATAATAAATGACATAAAAAACCAAAATAATATATATATAAACATTTATTATTTACTTATTACATCAAATATCTCGTTTATTAATAATTTATTTTTAAATATCATAGTTGTGGATGATAACTGCTACATTTTTCAATCTTGTTTATGTTTATCAGTCTCATTCCATGTATTTTGATCACAGTTCCATAATACCCTTAAATTTAATCCAAATAAGAATATAATATATATTAATTATATTTATTTAGATTCATCCATAATTTTTATATATTGAAAATAGAAATACATCAATCATAGAGACGGTAGGTCGTACATACGCTTGATTATTACTTTCACTTTTTGAAGAATCTTGTGAAGAAGATAAAAATAACAACATTCCTATAAATAATATTTATTATATCATATATATCATATATATTCATTAAATATATCATTATTATCATTTAATTATACTTGAAATGAAAAAAATCGCATCGCGTTGTGGAGGTGGTAGTCCACACACAAGCACAAGCGAGATTGTCTTTTTCCAATGGATTGAAAGGTAAGGAAGTTGATGCAATATTATAATTCAATATGTATAGTTATGTTATAAATATCATATATAAAAATTTAAATCATCATAATTTCCATCCATAAAAGATAGTGATGAGTAATCAATAGTATCTCTATGTGAAGTCTATAAGGAGTACATACGTACGAGAGATACATTAACATTCCATTTGTTTGGAAAGTAGGTTGATAATGGATATTTAATTATAATAATAGAATTTAATTATATTTTTGGTACTGAATTTATTATTATATTATAAATATCATTAATTTATAAGAGGTAAAGAATATGTAAAACTATTAATCAGTTAAGACGATTACATATTTTTTTGAAGAACTCCTTTAGATCTCCTCTTAAGGATCCTAGGGTTGTTATTTTAGGAAGAGAGAAACCTATAATATTGGTATAAGTATTTTTGGGAGTGATTTTCATATGTTTTTTTGATTAATATGGATCAAAATGTGTGAATAATTGTAGGGAGAAGGTTTCATTTCATAATTGAGGTGTGGGGTGCTTTTGAAATTTAATAAAATATTAAATTATAGTAAAGTTATTTTCAAAAAAAATGATTCCAAAGGAACATATATTTGAACATAAAGTATGATGATGTTGGAATTGTTTCTTATAATAAAATTTAGTGAAGTTGATGTTGTTCTTTAAGCTGTATCTTCTAGTTTAAACCTTTATTTAACCCATTTTAACTTTAACCATAGAAACAACTTTTTGACTCTAAAAGGGTTTTAATTTCTTTATGTTTTCTAGGTGAATACCTTGATAGAGGGGTGAATAAGTGTATAAAATATTGAAATTTACTCCCGTTTGGATCTTGTTTTGTTGTTAGAAAAAACTCAATTCTCCCTTCATCCCATAATAATATATGAACAAATATGAAATCATACATGGGACACATCAATTTTATCTTGGTTCACCATTACTGGGATACTTCAAATGAGCATACAACGACAGTGTCCTGAGGTACCTAATTCACTAAGGATCACGACCAATAATGATTACAATGTTTGGGCTAGATCTTTTATGCTTAGGGTCACTGCCTATGCAAATTTCTGATCATTGCATTCCCAAGGGTCACTCCATATTCCTCTTTATCTCGCTCACTACCAATGGAAAGGGTCATCGTCTTCCTCTTCCTGTGCTTACTGCTCCTGGAGAGGAATCCACTCATATTTTATGGATGTGTAGGTCAAACACATTTTATAGACTTGTAGTTCTCTTTATTTGCATGAATTCATGAATCCTCAACTATAGGTAGATGCTCTGTTGAAGTTAATTTTTCACCCGCAGATGAATTCCACCTTCCTGGACACTATTAGGTACCAGAAATTCCATTCGGAAACTGATTTAAATTTTTTTCTTGATTTCTTGTGAAATTCGAGAACTATCTTCCTCTCCCGCGTACTGAGTACCGGGGTTGGTACGTGGATAAACTCTTCTGTGTATTGTTTCTGCTTCCGAAAACCACTATCGCCTCCGCATACTGCTGCCTTCGCTCCGCCTCAGTGAACTAGCCTATGTATGTGAACTGTTCTTTGTTCGCAGACTGTCTTTACATCCATGTACTGAAACTCCCCCTTCGCGTACTGCAATTGAAAATCTCCCTCTCAGTTATCATATTTTCTTCCTCCACGTATCGAGTCAACTAGTTCCACGTACTAGATTTCCTCCCCCATGTACCAGACTTCCTTTGTGGGTAAAGAATCCCTAAAAACACCTTCGACATAATTACTTCTACGTGAACAACTTAATCTTTCATGAACAACCCTTCAAAAACTTCATTCGGTCTTTTCTAAAATCCCATATAAAAAAGTGTTCTAATGATATTAACTCTCTATAGTAATAGGTGGGATTAGCAATTCTTATATAGGAAAAGATATTTGCAAAAACAGCTAATCCAAGATTTACCAAATCTTTGATTTAGTCTCCACCAGATACCGATCCTTCTTCCATCGCGAACCGCAAGCCACTCACGAACCATTTTCTCACACCTTCCGCGTACTGTATTTTCTCCAACGCGGTCGACTTCCTCTACTGACGTCAAACCATCCGCGAACCACACCGCCTTCTGCCGTGAACCTTTTTCGATTTCACAAACCGCCCCCATGAACCGTTCCTGCTGCCTGGTATGCAACTGCGTACTCTTCCCGGACATGGTATGCGATCCATGTCATGGGCTCCTCATTTCTCTTCCTTTTCCAACTTCGTTCTCCATTATTCACACAAATTCTCGTTTTTGAGGCATCAAAATTTGGAAAACACTGGAAATCTACGCCACCATAAAAACCTGTGTTCAACAAACACCAACCACACTCATTTGAGGTCATCTGGATTTGTCAACAAACACAACCACACCCAAAACATACCGAGAGGACACCTTGGAGGATTTTTTCTGAAAAATTTTACATATAAGGAAACTATTAACTCATAAATTGAAAATGATGAAATTTTATGACATATAATATCTTGACATTAAAATTTATTGATCTTTAAATTTTTTAAATAAATTAGTAAAATATTAATTCCTTAAAATATAAGTAATTCCATTTTGACATAATTATCTAAAATAACAATTAATTGCACCAAGAGAGAGGTGGAATTTAAATATACACCTTTCACACATTCATAATAAGTAATAATTTTATATAAAATTCATGGGACACTGTACTTTTTCAAAAAATATATTACTATTTATATTTTTAAAATCATTTTTATATCTATTGAATAAATAGTGTATTAGAATTATGTAAGCATTTAAGGTATTTATTTAATTAAAAAAATTAGAAATAAATTACCATAATAAATAAATTATTTATCTTTAAATTATTCATATGTGTCCTAAATTATAATATTTTGTTCCTTACGTAATAATTTAAGAGATATTAAAATAATGAGAATGAAAGTTTCCACTTTATCCTTTACTTAATTAATATGACAGTAATTATCAAGGAGAAACACTATTGAAAAAATGGAAAGTTGCGATGGGGGGGGGGGGGGGGGTTAGGACACGTTGTAAAAGGTTTGATGCCAAATACGCATCAAACCGTGGGCAGTTGTATTTGTGAAGGGTTTCTATTCCCATTACAAATACTTGATAGTGGTTTTTAGTATTTGTGATGGGATACTTGTCTCGTCACAAATAGTATGTCTGCAGATTCCCATTTGGAAAGGGACCTCTCGCAAATATTTTTTTTCGACCGACTCTAATTAATGCGGGTAGTGGGCATTTGCGACGGTACCCCTCCCAAATAATCATGTCGCAAATAATCTAACCTATATATACCCCCATCTATTATTCCTCTCATTCTATTTATTTCTCAACTTCTCACTCTCTATCTCTTTTGAAAAATTTTCTTCCAAAATTTTTCATTGTTCAAACTTTTAAATCAGAGCATAATCTATAGGTTTTATACTCCGAAAGCTTCAGTTTAAAGCTATTTATCAATTTTTTTATTGTTTAGTTAATTTAGTTTATTTTAAATTATTTATAATGTTTGTTTTTTAGATCCAATTAAATTAATTTATAATTAGATTTTTTGTTTTTTCAGTGTTAATTTTTATGAATAATTATTTCTAAGTGTTCATTATAAATAATAAGTTATAAATTGAAATACTTAGTAATAAATTGAAATAATTGGTAATAAATTGAAATAATTAGTAATAAATTTAAATAATTAGTAATAAATTGAGATAATTAGTAATAATTAATACTAAATGGTAATAATTATTAATTAATTGTAATAAACTGTAATAAATCGTAATAAATTGTAATACATTGTAATAAATAGTAATAATTAGTAACAATTAGTAATAATTAGTAATAATTTTTATTAAGTCGTATTAATTAGTAAGAAATTGTATTAATCAATAATAATTAGTAATAGTTATTAATACTTAGTAATAAATTGTAATAATTAGTAATAGATTTTAATAAATTGTAATAATTAGTGATAATTAATAATAATTAGTAATAATTTGTAATGGTTAGTAATAATTAGTAATAATTAGTAATAATTAGTTATAAATTTTAATAAATTGTAATAAATTGTAATAAATTGTAATAAATTGTAATAAATTGTAATAAATTGTAATAAAGAGTAATAATTTGTAAAAATTTGTAAAAATTTGTTATAATTTTTAATAATTTGTAATAATTTGTAATAGTTAGTAATAATTTTTAATAATTAGTAATACTTATTAATAATTAGAAATAATTATTAATAATTAGTAAAATTTAGTAATAATTACTAAAAATTAGTAAAAAGATTAACAATATGTAACAATTAATAACAATTAGTAACAATTATTAATAACAAGAAATAATAAGTCGTAATTACAAATAATAAGTAATAATTAGATATAATTAGTAATAATTAGATAAAATTAGTAAAAATTATAAATAATGTGTATTAATTGGTATTAATTATCATTATTTAGTAATAAATTGTATTAATTGGTAAAAAATTGTAATAATTAGTAATAATAAAGGATAATTAGTAATAAATTGTAATAATTAGTAATATATTGTAATAATTAGTAATAATTAGTAATAATTAGTAATAATTTGTAATAATTCGTAACTATTATTAATAATTAGTATTAATTAGGATTAATTGGTATCAATTAGAAATAATTTGTAATAATTAGTAATAATTAGTAATAATTAGAAATAATTTGCAATAATTTGAAATATTTAGTAATATTTTGTAATAATTATCAATAATTAGGATTCATTAGTAATAATTAGTAATAATTAGGTTTAATTTTTAATAATTAGGATTAATTAGTAATAATTAGGATTAATTTTTAATAATTAAAATTAATTAGGAACCATTAGTAATAATTTGTAACAATTAGTAATAGTTAGTTACAATTACTAACAATTAGTAAAAATTAATAACAATTAGTAATAATTAGAATGAATTAGAATTAATTAGTAACAATTAGTAATAATTGGTAACAATTTGTAATAATTTGGATTAATTACTTATATTTAGGGTTTATTAGAAATAATTTGGATTAATTACAAATAAATTGCAACAAATTTGAGTGCATTGATAAACTAGCACAATTTCCAGCAAATTGGTGGTATTCTTTTTAATCGACGCCTCAACTCCTTGCAACATTCTCCAACTGAAATCGGTAAGAAATATGCTCTAATATATATCAGATAATATTTTTCATAGTGATTTTTGTTGGAGAAAGTGGAAAATAGGTGAGTCGTTAGACAAAAGAGGTTTTTTTTGCCCGACGACCCTTCTCCTTAGAAGTTTTCCAACTCAAATCACAATGAAAAGGATGTGACATCTGACTCAAGTATAGGGATGGATTTTCTTCCACCATCTCATCTAGCTCCTCCAGAAGACACTCCACCTCAGTGATATATCTTTATTTTATAATAAAACATTAGAATGTATTTTTTTTATAATATTATATATTTAATGTTTTAAATAGTTCATTTTTTATATTCCCTAGAATATTGTAATTTTTATTACTTATTTAATTTTATTATTATATTTATTAATTAATTAATTAATTTAGTTTTATATTTTTCAAAATACTGAGATTTTTATTATATTATTCATATTAATATTATTATTTCATTAATAATAATAATAACATTTAATTATTTTATTATTTTATAATTATTTTTATTTTAGGAATATTAATATTATTATTTCATATATATTAATATTATATTGTTATTAATATTATTTTATTTTGTTTTTTTATTTTTTAAACTATTTCTAACGGGCCCGTCGTAAAAGTGATTATTTTTTTGTATTTTCCATAGTATTTCAGACTATTCATCGTAAAAATGTTTTGAAAAAAATTGAGAAACTATTTGCGACTGGTGGTCGGCCTATCGCAATAGTGTTTTTAACAAATTGCTAATCCTATTTATGGCGGTGTCACTTCCCGTCGCAAATAAATTCTTTTTGTGACAAAACGTCACAAAAGGTAATATTTGCGACGGGACCCCATCACAAAATTCCCTTTTCCTAGTAGTGAAAGGGTACAAAAATTACAAATATTCTAGACATGGAATTAATTTTTCGAAATAAACACATTTAATAATAAAAATACAATTTTTTGATTGATTTTGAGACATTATTAAATTAGATTTCACCCTAATTAACCCATTTTTACTTTAGCGTGATAATAAAAATTTATTATGGTTAGTATTGATTATAATAAAAACTAAACGTGAAATATTTAACATAAATGAAGATCGATATTCTAAATATGGAATCTATTTTTCTATATTAAATCCATGGATGTTGAAATAATTACTTTAACATAAAAACACAAAATGAAATGAAATATAGTTTATTTGAAAAATTTCCCCTATGTATTCAAATTTTTTACATCAATTTCAAGTATTTAATTCATTTAGAACACCATAATTATATTTATTCAATATAAATTAATTAATTGTATTGTAAAATTAATTCCCAATATAATTTTATTTTGGAAATAAGTAATTATATATATAGTTTTCTATAAAACTGAGTATTTTTCACAATTCACTAAAAAATAAAACCATTCAAAAATTTATAAAAAATTCATAATAATATTATTATGATATGATGGATTAAAATATTATATAATTTTTATCAAATAATTTTTTAATATTTCCTGATATTAATTTTAGTTTTTTCTTAAAAAAGGAAATTAAAATTATTTTTGAAGAAAACATATCTTTGAAGCATCAAATGACTTTACTAAACATTCAATGCTCATTTCGTAAAAATCCATCAACAAATTTTTACTATTTTTATCTTATACATATATATATATATTAAACTGTGATTAATTATATTCATAATCAACAATTCAATGGATATATTATAAATATAATATTTCATGGTTCATTTATATTGGTGTTGTGTATCTTGTGCGCTATCCAACATAGAATTTTTAAAAATATATGGGTGTTAAAAATCATACATAATCTAATTAAAATTATAGAAGAAATATCTTAATATTTTATGACATGTTGAGAAAATTTACCCTTGACTTGCAAATTATGTGAGATTAGTTTCAAACTTTGGTGGAATTTCTAGATAAAAATAGATTTCATTCGAGCATCTAGTTCTAACTATAGATAGAATTTTATGGGAAGACGTTTCATACACCAACATATTGGGAATAAAATAAATAAATAATGTTATTTTTCTTATATCTTTTATAGGATGTGACATTTAATGTATGAACTATTCAGGATCATATAAAAGTATACAGGAGTAAACAAAAGAGCTGCAATGATTAAAAAAGGACTTGGAATTTCATATTTGGGATCATTAATTATTAAAGGACTCACAATGGAAGGGAGTTATTGTAACACCCCAATATTTCATAGTATGTTATCTCTTAAAAGTCATTCAATAACTTGCGCTACAAGCAACACCAAGTTCGAGCGCTCCACGACTTAACAAACTAGCCGTTAAAAAAGCGGTTATGAATAGTATTAACTGAATTTTGAATTTTATATACCCTATATAATGTTAGAATACATATTATGTGTTTCTTAGAAATAAATAAATTACAAATTTATTTTTTCAGACAAAATATGTATTTTTCAAAAAATGAAATTTTACTGCCTTTTAAAGGTGTAACCTTTTTAAAACAAATATTTGAAACTATTATATATTAAATTTAATGAAATTAAATTTTTATTTAAAAGATAGACATAAATATTTAGTTTGGATAAATTGATTGGTTCTTTTCTGATAACTTTCATATTTTGATAAATAGTGAAAAATACTAAATTTTAATTGAAAACAACTTTTTTAATCAGAATAATTTATAGTGTTAAATTAGAAATTTTAATGGTTTGAAGTATAATTAGATTATATTTTTATTATTTAATAAAATATAGGTAATTATTTGTAATTTCACATTTAAATTTGAAATAAACACAAGTCCATCTTTTGATAGTTTTTCATTTTTAAAAAACCTGCTTTTTGGTTTTGAAAGTAGAAATTAATTTTAAATTAATTAATGAAACTTATATATTTTTAATTTGGTAAAATATAATTAATTTTTGAATTCAGAATATCATAGTTAACTTAGGATGATTTTTTTGTATTTTTTCTGAAAAGTTTCAATTTTTGATGAATAGTGAAAAACACTACGTTAATGTTTACAACTGAATTTTTTATTTGAATAATTATTTGTTTTATTTAAATTTATTCTAAGTAAAAATTGATATATAATACCCATATTAGTTAAATTTAATTCATTGGATTAATTTTATAATAAAATTATATTTATAAAATTTTATTAAACATTTTAACATCTTTTACCCACATTCTAGGCACATTTGCAAATTTGCTTAAAATGCAATTTTACAGCTTTTGTGAATTGAATATAAAAAATCTGAGAGACACGATGGAAATTAGTAAGTCCAATTTGGTTCAATAATATGAAAATAATTTTTTTTGTAAATAGTAACTTTTGACTTTTATTTACCATGGTTAAAAATAAATAGTGTAAATAAAGGTAAAAATGACATTATAATTATCCTAACACATGTTCTAATTATATTAGATAAGTGTATTTAGACCAAAATATAACTTAGGAATAAAATATGATTCTTTTGGTCCACATGGATTAGATTAGGACATTTATTATTATTTTATTTAAAGAATAATTAAAGGTTTTAAATTCCAAGTTTAATAACAAAACCATTTTTAATATAGGGTTATAAATAAGATAAATTTGACTATAAATATTCATTATAAAGATAAAAATATTTCCTACATAATGGTATTTTATTTATAATTTTTATATTTTAAATAATAAAATTTATTGATGACACAATGATGATGCAATAATTACTTTATCAGTGAAAGATTAAAATAATTTATATTATAAATATAAACATAAATGTAAATTGAGGCTTTTATGCCATCAAATAATTTTCTAGATTAATATGAAATGTTAATGTTGATTCAATAATTTATTTTCTAAGTAATCATGTTGTTATGACATTCAAAAAAACCAAACACTAAATAGTGTCAAAATTGATATAAATGAGTTTTTAAAAACAAATACTATATTATTAAATGATATAACATTCATAAAAATATATGGTTCGGAAAAAGGACTTATATAATAATAAATATGTCATTAATGAAGAACTTGGGGATCTCTTGTCTTTTTATAGTAAGTTTATTAACCATTTATTATAATAATACGAGAGGGCATGTTAAAAGTCAAACTATTTAACTAAGAGTTAAATCTAAAAGACAAGGTTAATTAGTAACCTAAACTTGTCTAAAACATACTATTTGAGATTATTTTGACCCAAACCAACCTTATATTCTAAATAAATCAATTTAGAGCCACTAGAAACCGAAAATGATTTTATAATAAAATAATATTTCAATCTTTTCCTAAAGTGATCCTCACCTCTGTTATAAAAGGGTACATCCCCTTCCCTCAAAACCACACCTCAAAATCCATTTGTCTCGACCAAACCCTACCCAAATATCCTCCCAAATTACATCAATTAAACCTAGAGGCATTCCCTTGAGTATAAAGTCAACCTAATATTCCCTTTTATTCAAATCAAAAGGAAAAACCCAAAAAAGAGGTAATTATTTTATCACCTCTTTCAAAGTTCTTTTCTTCTTCCACAATCTCTTTCTTTTATTTTTCTATTCCAAAATAATAACTCCCATAAATTATACATACATTGATGTTATTATAAATATGGTACAAGTATACTCATTATTCTATCCATCCTATGAATGATAATGTCACCATGCATGCATACGTACGACTTACCATCTCCACACTGTGGTGTAATTTGTTATTCAACACTATGTAATTTGGATGGATATAAGGATGAGTAATATGTATATAAATAATGAAAATAACATGATAATTTCTATTTATAATTAATATATCATCTAATTACAAAACTTTTAATCATTAAAAAAGGATAT
The DNA here is from genome assembly GCA_963277665.1 of Viscum album. Taxonomy (NCBI): domain Eukaryota; kingdom Viridiplantae; phylum Streptophyta; class Magnoliopsida; order Santalales; family Viscaceae; genus Viscum; species Viscum album. Next base: position 555,087 of record CAUJRU010000497.1, read on the forward strand.
GGTCGCACGTGTCTACGTATGGATTATCGTCTTCACAACACTATGAGATTCATTTCCCGGTTCAACATTCAACAATGATTATAAAAATATTTGTTAATAATAAGTATGTAAAATATGACATAATAATAATACTAGATATATATATATATACATACATATGTATGTATGTATGTATATGTACTTACATATATCTTATTCACTTACTTCTGTTCAATATGATATGAAAATGGAAACAATGTTTATGCGTACATACAATCAACCATCTCTGTAAATTGTGTTTTCAATTTCATATATCAATCTATTATACATATTTATATTCTAAATATATATTATATATAAATATTTATTTATATTCTAGAAGTATTTAAATCATGATCTAAATGATTCGATCAAGAATAACAAGTTAAAACACGGAAGGTAAAGAAAGCGATTATTACCCGAAATGTTAATTTAACATTGAAATAATTATTAAATGAGTAGTATAAAGACATAAATGAATCATTAATGATATAATAAATATGAATATGGTTATATTATAATTTAATAACATACTATGGTCATTATACATAAGGTTTAACGTACCCTTGACCAAAGGAAAGTGCAAGGTAAGGGTTAATTTCTCAATCTCATTATTATCCGAGATTGTTTATGTGTAAGTATTTTCCAGGACATATTTATTATCCATGTCCATATTTCATAAAATAAATTTCAAAATAAATTTTTTAAGGTACACATTAACTATAACATCATTTTAAATGCTTTAAATGGCTATTCTTCTAAATCTTTCTCATTAATGTCCATGTTTCAAAAATGGTTCTAAGGATGTATTTATATGGACATGATTTTTTTAAAATTTTAATTCCTTTAAAAAGTATCTAAGTTTTTGGGAATCTTTTATTCAAAAATATTTTTAAATTACATCCTTTATAATGTGTAACTTTTAAATGATTTCACAAAAATAGAAATTTCTCTCAAAAATTTTTACTGAACATTCTCATCTATGCAAATACTCTTTACTGAATATAATTCTTTATTAATGGTTGATTTATTATAATAAAATCTTCCATATTTCATAAAATGATTTATAATATGTTTGACTATGGATGTTCTATTTTTATAACCTTCATAGTTTATGGTTGATGTATTGACATTTCGTATGCTAATTTTAATACGAATGTTTATGTTATGTTTCAACATTTTCATATGAGGAATGTAGTGGACTTAGTAAGTGACGGGTGGAGCCCTCTATAGACCCTTGATGCATATGTAGGTCTCATAAGACAAAATAGAGTCTTGGCACAAGTCCTTGAAAAAAACATTATTTATTTTCTTGGTACAAGGCCTTGAATATGTGGTAATGATGTCCGGTGTTAGACATTCCCTCATTATGAAATTAATTATTACATGTGGCTATTCGACTAGTAGATTATACATGTGAATGTTTATATGGTAATGTTTGATTTATTTTCTCTATATTGTGTTCAATTTTATGATTAAAAGGCTGTTGTTTTCATTACACATCTTTCCTTAAAAATTTATAGCTTCCGCTAAATTATTTTCCCTTACCAAGCATCTAAGCTCACCAATTTCTTATGTTTTATTTTCCCAGGATGTGAAGAAGTGTGTTATGATTGATATGAGAGGTTAAGATAGGGGAATAATGGCTTTCTCAAAGGCTTATTTATGTTGTGTTTTATTTTATAAATTGTAATGTAACATTCATATATGTAATATATTTTCCAATACTGCTAAACTGATCAGTCCTTCCGGTAGTTGATTCCTTATAATCATGCCAATTTATTAAAATAATGCACTGACTCTAGGATTCTAGGGTCGAGGAATTGCAATTGGTATCAGATAATGTTTAGTTCAATCCTTGGAAGCTAGATTTAGAAAAACATTGATTAGAGAACAATACCCCAAGATAGACTTTGTGGATTAGTATAAAAGAACAGCCTAGAATTTTGGTAATGTAGATATTTTGAGTATTTTCTAAGAAAAACATCTCTATCTGGATACAAGAAGGTAGAGGCGGATATAGAACAGATGTACCTAGGAGTTAAAACTCTGACAAGGAGTTTTGGGTTTGACTCAGGGTATCCTGGTACATGACAACGGGCCTTGCTGCACTCATGGTTATGACACTCCCGGGAGATATGCTTAGGATAAATTAATTTTTTTTACAATACATTATGAAGTATTTTGGTGTAAATACTTTCTCATAGAAAACTGTTTTTTATGATTATAGATTATATGAAAAATAACAGTTTAAGTTATGTATTTTACAATTTTGAAATTAAGCATTGTCATTCATAAACTAACCTTGTGTATTCCATTGTTTAGAAATGGATCCCAGTAGAAGAATGAAGAACTCCAACAATACGCATGATTAAAAGAGTAGTAAGTATCGTATCTTTCATAGTATTGATCCAACATATTGAAATGCAATAGTCTCCCACACATTCTCATCATATGAAGAAATAGTATCATGTGTTAATAAGATATGTAAAGAATTATCTGATTCCTATGGCTTTGAAGGGAACCAAGAAAAGAAAGGTATGGTAGAGAGAAATATGGATAATGGGAAGAGGGGAAAGAAGGATTTTCCTATATGTGATAACTGTGTAAATAACCACCTTGGTAAATTCTTTAAGGGAATGGGAGTTTTTATAAGCGTGGAGAAAAAGGACACCAAGTACGTGGTTTCACGGGTAAGAAAAAAGTTTCAGATGTACTATTCTTCATCTACGAGGAGTTGTGACACTATGAGAATCAATGTCCAAGTCATCAGAGTACGCCCCAAATGATGCTATTTGATAATAATCAAGTTATGATACTACCCAATATGAAGAGAAATGACTAGTGTGCTTATGTTTTTATTAATAAATTATTTCATTTGAGTGTTGTATCAATGATGTACTGGTTATATGAATTATGGAAATAAATAAATATTGTAATGCAGTACCATTTCATTGAGGATTTGAGATTATATGGTTATAAGAAAAGCGACTCAATAGAAAGTTAAACCTTTTGGAAAATATATGGTTAAAGGAAAGACAAACCTTAATATGGTTCTGATACTTAGGTAGTGATTTTAAAATAATAAATGATTGATTTGGATAAATTATATTCGATATTCTTGACTACATTAATACTTATTAATTGTTTGTTTATTACATTATTATTGTAGTTCACAAAATTTTTGAATATAAGAAGTATATATAGTATTCTATAAGTAATAAGGGAGCATTAATGTAATAAATAAGGTTTTATGATAATTTAGGGTGTTACCGCGTTTTAAAAGAATACATGATGAAGGAATTCACATGTTATTACGTGGTATAAAAAGATCTTCATTATGTTTAGCTTATTTATAAATTTAGGACTGTGAGTTTGGACAGATGTATTTTGGATAATCCTAATGGTTGGAATGGATTAAGTTTGACATTGGATACTATTGTTAAGGTTAAATCATTACTTAAGATTATTTTTGGATTTTTATAAAATGGACAACCCGGAGGTCGGGTGACAACCCGTCGCATCCAGCAAGGCCGCGATACTTGAACCCGCAACCGAAGGGAGACAAGGGTCCATCACCTAACACAAGCCTATGTCATTTATTGATTTTTATGATGTAGTTTTTTTAAATATTCTGACAAATGGATTATAAATAAAATAATTTTAAAACCTTATACAGTTAAGATAAATAGAATATTTTTGAATTCCATTATCTTTTTGAGTGAAAGATGAGTTTGTGGTTGGAATTAGTTGAAGGATAAAACTATACTTGTCAAGTATATTGTTTTTATCTTATTATATGATTAAATTAATTCTTAAACATTAAGGAAGAGATCTTAAAATTGAAAATGTGTTATCCAAATACCTTATATTGGCTGAACTGATGATATTTTAAACTATCATAGATTGATAGCTTTAAGGCCCTCAATTTTATAGTTGTTTGTGATTGATAAACTCAATCAATCCCTATAAATATTTACATTTTCCCTACTATTATGTATCTCTAATTTCCCCTAATGTTCTCCTAATCGATATAATAATTTGGTGGTGAATTTTTCAATTACCTTTCCCTCTTATTAAAAATAATTTTTATTAAACCAATTTCTGATGTGGGTTTTCCACAAAGGTATTTTTCTATTTTTAGCCATTTATTTTTGAAAAAAATTCAAATTGAAAGGACTCAATTTATTGAAGTAGGGGACAATGTGACACCCCAAATTTTCATAGTACATTATCTCTTCAAAGTAATTCAATAACTTGCGCTTCACACAACACTGAGTTCGAGCGCACAACTTACCAAACTAGTCGTTCAAAAAGTGGTTAAGAATAGTACTAACTGAATTTTGAATTTTATATACTTCATATAATTTTAGAATCCATATTATGTTTTTCTTAGACATAATATAAGAACAAATTCATTTTTTTCATATAAAAGAAGTATTTTTCAAAAAATTCAATTTTACTGTCTGTTAATGCCGAACCCTTTTTAAAACCAATGTTTTACAATTTTATATATTCAATTTAATGAAATTAAATTCTTCAATATAATCGAGTCAAAAAAATTTAGTTTGGATAAATTTTTGGTACTTCTCTTATAGCTTTCATATTTTGATGAATAGTGAAAAATACTAAATTTTAACTAAAAACCACTTTTTTAATAAAAATAATGTATAGTGTTAAATTATACATTTTAATGGTTTGGAAGTATAATTAGATTTTATTTTGATCATTTAATACAATTTAGTTCATTATAAGTAATTTCACATTTAAATTTGTCAAAAACACATGTCAATCTTTTGATAGTTTTTACTTTTTTAAAAACCTACTTTTTTGTTTTAGACAACAGGAATTAATTTGAAATTAATTAATGAAACCTCTATGATTTTAATTTGTTAAAATATAATTCATTTTTGAATTCAGAATATCATAATTAACATAGGGTTAATTTTTGGTATTTTTTTGAAAACTTTCAATTTTAGAAGAATAGTGAAAACCACTACGTTATTGTTTAAAACATACTTTTTATTTAAATAATAATTTATTTTATTTAAATTTATTTTAAGTCAAAATAGATATATAATAAATATATTATTTCAATGTAATTCATTGGATTCATTTTATAATAAAATTGGATTATAAAATTTTATTGAACATTTTAACGTCTTTTACCCACCATCTAGGGACATTTGCAGATTTGCATAAAACATAATTTTACAGCATCTGTGAATTTAATTTCAAAAAATTGAGAGACACGGTTGACATCAGTATGTAAAATGTGGTTTAATAAGATGAGAATAACTTTTGGTAAATAGTAACTTTTGACTTTTATTTACCACGGTTAAAAATAAATAGGGTAATTGAAGTTAAAAATGATATTATAATTACCCTAATATATGTCCTAATTCTATTGGATAAGTTTATTTAGACCCAAACCATCCTCAGGAATAAAATATGATCATTTTGGTCTACTTGTATTAGATTAGTACATTTATTATCATTATATTTAAAGAAGAGTTAAAAGTATTAAATTAAAAGTTTAATAATTAAACTATTTTTAATATAGGGTTAACATAAGATACATTCGACTAAAAATATTAATTATAAAGATGAAACAATTTCATACATAATAGTATTTTATTCATATTTTCTATATATTAAATAATTAAATTTCATTATGACACAATGATGATGCAACAATTACTTTATCAATGAAAGATTAAAATAATTGATATTATAAATATAAAAATAAATGTAAATAGAGGATATTAATGACATCCACAGATTTTCTAGCTTTATAAGACATTTTAGGGTTGATTCAATGCTTTTTTTTTCGAATTAATCATGCTGTTATGACTTTCAGAAAAACAAAATACTAAATAGTTTCAAAATTGACATAAATGAGTTTAAAAAAAATACTATATTATTAAATAATATATTATTCCTAAAAATATAATGTTTGTACAAAAGACTTATATAATGAAAAATATGCTATTAATGAACCAATTGGGTTTCTTTTGTCTTTTTATTGTAATTTTTAACCATTTATTATAATAATACAAAAGGACATGGTAAAAGTTAAAATATTTAACTTAGAGTTAAATTTAAAAGATAGGGTTAATTAGTGACCTAAACATGTCTAAAACCTATTAGTTGAGAGTATTTATACCCAACCCCAAATTAAATTCTAAATAAATAAATTTTGAGGCATTAGAAACCGAAAATGAGTTTATAATAAAATTATATTTCAAACTTTTCCTAAAGTGACCATCACCTCTCTTATAAAAGGGTACTTACCCTTCTCTCAAAATCACACCTCCAAAGCCATTTGTCTCAGCCAAACTATTCCCAAATATCCTCCAAACTTCCTTCAAATATACCTAAAGGCCTTACCTTGAGAAGAAAGCCAACCTAATGAGTCCTTTTGTTCAAATCAAAAGGAAACACCCAAAGAAGAGGTAATTATTTTATCAAATCTTTCAATGTTCTTTTCTTCTTACACTTTATCTTTCTTTGATATTTCCATACCAAAATAATAAATCCAGTACCTTATAAACCCAGTGATGTTATTATAAATATGGTAAAAACATACTCATTATTCAATCCATCCAATGAATGATAATGTCACCATTCGTGCATACGTACGCCTTACCACCTCTACGTCGTGGTGTAATTTTTTATTCAACACTATGGTATTGAGATGGATATAATGATGAGTAATATGTATATAAATAATAAAAATAACAAGATAATTTATCTTAAAAGTTAATATACCATCCAATTCAAAACATTTTAATTATTAAGGAAATTATATCGTCGCTCGTGTGTACGTACGACTTACTATCTTCACGATGGGATGAGATTCATTTCTAGGTTTACCATTCATCGATGATTATAAAAATATATATTTTTAATAAGTATGTAATATATGAAATAACAATGCTAATGGAGATATATATATATATATATATATTTATGTATTTATATATTTACTTACATATATCTAATTCACTTACTTCCGTTCAATAAGATATGAAAACAGAAACAACGTTTATGCATACGTACGACCTACCTTCTCCATAAATTGTTTTTTTCATTTCATTTATATATCTATTATAAATATTTATAGTCTAAATATATATTATATATAAATCATGTTTTATATTATGGAAGTATTTAAATCATTATCTAAATTATACGATCAAGAACAACAAGTTAAACCATGTACGATAAAGAGAGAAATTATTACCCAAAATGTTAATTTAACATTGAAATCGTTATTAAATGTGTAGTATAATGTCATAAATGAATCACGTATAATATAATAAATTTTAATGTGGTGTTTTTATAATTTAATAACATACTATGGTCATTATACAAGAGGTTAAATGTACCCTTGACCAAAGGAAAGTGCATGGTAAGGGTTAATTCCTCAATATCATTATTATCAGAGATTGTTTATGTATAAGTATTTTCTGGGACATATTTATTATCATTTTCCATGTTTCATAAAATAAATTTAAAAATTATTATTTTAAGGTAATATTTAACTAAATCATCATTTTAAATATTTTAAATATTTATTCTTATAAATAATTATCATTAATGTTCATTTTTTCACAATGGTTTTAAGGATTTATTTATATGGAAATGATTGTTTTAAAATGTTAATTGATTTTAAAAGTTTCAAATTGGTATGGGACACTTTGATTAAAAAATATCTTTAAAAATACATCCTTTATAAATGTGTGTCTTTTAAATGATTTCAAAAAAAGAGATACTTCTCTCAAACACTTTTACTGATCATTTTTAACTATGTCAACAGTATTTTTTGGATGTTATTCTTGATTAAGGTTGATTTATTATAATACAATATTCCATATTACATTGAATGAGTTATGATATGTTTGACCATGAGTTACTATTTTACTTATAGAATATCCATGGGCATGTTTATATGTTAATTTTTGATTTATTTTCTCTATATTGTGTTCATTTTTATGTTTAAAAAGATTTTTTATTATGCATATTTTCTTAAAAGTTTATATCTTCCGATAAATTATTTACCCTTACTGAGCATCTAAGCTCACCCCTTTTTATGTTTTATTTTCCCAGGATGCGAAGAAGTGTGTTATGATTGACATGAAAGGTTAATAAAGGGGAATAATGGACTTCTCAAATGATTATTTATGTTGTGTTTTATTTTATAAATTGTAATGTGATTTTCATATATGTAATCTATTTTCCAAGAATTCCAAACTGATCGGTCCTTCGAGACTTGATTCCTTGTAATTGGGCCAATGTATTAAAATATTGCACTAGATTTGGGCTTTTGGGGTCAGGTTGTTAAAATTATATGATTTTTTATAATGGTGAGGTTAATCCTTAGGAAATCTTGTCCTTTTTTAATACTATAATAAATTTTATCTATAGCTTAATGAGTGGTTATGGCACCCAATAATTGTAATGTATACAATGTCATAGATCTTTCATTACTAAGGAATCAATGTCTAGATCCAATAACTTTTATAACATCTAAGGTAAAATATTGAGTGTATAAATTATCTTATAATAAGTTTCGATTCCTAATTCTTGACACCAATGTGAATTTATTGTGGAATCAGATAACTCAATTGGTGAAACTTCTTTGGGGGAATCACAAACTAGATAAGGAAGACTATGATCCTAAAGAAGCTATAAGGAAGAAATATCCACATTTGTTCAGTAGCAATAATATACCCAAAATTTTAAGATAATATTTTTCAGTGGGGGAGAGAAATTAATACCTGAGAACATATTATATTAATTAAACCCCATATCCTAAACTATAATTTTGTTTTCACCCAATAGGGCATTTATTCATTAGTATATTTTAAAGTCTTTTTTATGAATGTAAAAATTTGATATTAAAAAAATAAACATAATATTTTAGTTAATCATAAATATATTATCTTAATAATAAATTTTTTGGTTATCGAAAAAAATTTATTTTAGGTGAATAGTGAAAGTACAATTTTTTTAAAATCATGACTATTATGACTTCACTAAAATGTAATCATATAGTAAAACTACCAAGACAATTTATGCAATAAAATATTTATTCAAGGAATAATATGATTCATCAAAATATATTATTTTAAATTATAAATCATATGTAAGACATATTGGATAACTAATGAAAAATTTTATTTAATTAAAACTATTTTTGTCTCTTCTTTGAATAAAATATTTTTAAGGTGAGATTTTATTTTATAATGAATTTAAAGAATAATAAATTTAATTATTTTTATAATAAATCAATTAATATCATTAAAATCTATATCGAATATACTTTTCTCTCATATACCAATTTAATGCTGAAAAATTTATTTTTATAAAAACAATTATGCAGTTATGTGTGTTTATTTTAAAATTATAATTTCAACAGATAAAAATTTTATTTGTAAAAACAATTTATAAATTTAAAATTATAATGTATAAATTTATTAAATTTAATAATAATAATTTTTTTCTTTATTAATATTTACTATTTTTAAAAATTGATTACAAAGAAAAGTGTAATTTTGGGTAAAAGTATAAAATCTGACTGGACAAAAGGCAAAAAACAATCAATGTATTCTAAAAGAAGTTTTTTGGTGAGTTTTGACCCAAACTCAATATTTCCACCCCTTTTTCCCATTTTTTCCATTGGCCCTTGAAAAATAGCATTAAATTATTTAAAAATTTATTATTACTAACAAAATTACCATTAAATTCAGTTATAAAAGAGTAACAATTTCAACACTATAATACACTCATATCCTTTTAGTTTTCTCTCGAAAATATATCACATTAGTTATGACATGAACTTTTATAGACAAAATAACCTTTTGGATTGAATTAAATTCACTATTTTGTTTTATGTTTATAGAAAACACATTCACTTACATAATTTTATTATATCCTATAATATTTTAAAAATAATTAAGTATCATAACCATTGATAATGTAGTTATTGAATAGTGATAATATGATTTGAATAAATATCAGGTTTTGAAAAATCCAATTCACACAGATAATTGAAGTCATTGTCTCGACTAGTGGGATTATACCCTATGATCACAATTTATTAGATCTTACATGGGAGATAGAATCACTAGGAGTTTCCCTTGACCATGAAGAATTCAAGATTATACAACTAAATCACAAGTGAAATAGTTTACGAAAGCGGTTCAAACTCATCGAGTTCACAGCCCGAACCATGTACGCCAAACAACCCCATGAAAATCTCACCATCACCAACCTTACCCTTATGAAAATTATAGTTGTAATAAAGATATATATATCAATACCTTAATAATATGATTATTTATATTATATATAATAATGAATATACATTATTTTTATTATTTTAACTTTATAAATGACTTATTTAGATACGATAAAATAGAAATTGTACTTTTGGGTAATATAAAATTTCAATTCAGATATTTATTTTAATGAATTAAATGTTTTTGAATTAAATAATATTTTAGTAAAATGTTATTTTAAAATAATTATCATTAAATTTAAATGATAATATAATTTTATAATATCAAATGAATGTTTTTTAGTGTTTAAAAATACTTTTGTAAGAAAAAACAGAAAAATTGTCAATAATTGTAGATTTTGTTTTAAAATATATAATTAAAATAATTAAAAAATTATTTTGATCAAATAAATATTATATTTGGAATAAGAACATCTAAATTATCCAATTATGAATTATTTATCATTTTCTGAGATCATCAAATTTTCATGTGAAAATAAAATATTGAATAAATATATTGTGTATGCTATGACATCAGAATGACAAAAAAGTGATGTAATAAATTATATAAAATGTATCCATGATAAAATATATCTTTTCAATTAAAATTTATATGTTTAAGGTTATTTTATTGATTTTATTAATCCTTTAGGAATGCAACAAAACATACATTATATTTTATGATTTTAAATTAATTTCTTCAAGAACATGACTCACTTCCACATCACCATGGGTAATAGTTTAATTATTTATACCCTTGGCCTTATAAAATACTTATAATCAAAACTATTTTAAAAGAAATATGGGAAAATACATTGTTATGGTTTTTATTTTTGATTACTTTATTGTATACCATCCAAAACCTATGTTTAAGATATAATAAAACTCCCCTATATTTTTCTGTATAGACCCACAAAATCTCCCATTAATCTTCACTCAAAAACATTGGATAATAGCCATACTCTAACCTAACCCATCTATATTCTTCTCACAGTTCCCCCAAGCTCTCATGAATCTCATCACAATTGTTTGGCATCACACTCTCAGGGTAAGGGACACCTCTCTCTTCTCTTTAATTGAATCACCTTCTTCATATTTATCCTTTTCAATCTAAAATAGTTATATTGTCATGATGTTAGGATGATCCCTCTATTTTTAAAATTTATTTCCCATAAATGATATATCATTTATCCCCTCTCATTATAGAATTTATTAAATATGTTATAATAATAAAACATAGTAATGGATCCTATCCTTATCCTCTTTTTTCAAGCTTCTTTTTAATTTTATGAACTTTTACTTACAATTACTAATGTAGAGATATGAGTTTTAATATCCCACTTACTGACCATTTTATTTTTAAATGATAAGATACCCCTTTCCCTCTCATGAAACCATCTTATGAACCTTTATGCACTGACGTTATGCAACCAAAATTTCAATGTGATGTTTTTATGCTAAATTTTTTTATTGTGAATACCATCTCTATTTCCACTCAAGGATTTTTATAAAGACATTACAATACTTATTTTATTATGGAATTCCATGTATCTATTTCACACTCCATTATCATGTAATTATTTGTGATAAAATATTTTCTTATGTTATATGATCTATGCGAAACTCTTATTCGTGAGATGATATGATTATGATGGGTGGTGCCAGATATAGCTCCAACGCATTATGTAATGAATTAGTCCCATGATAATCCATTTATAGTCTGAAGTAGGATATAATAAGTACATTATGTTGTGATTTATTAGTGTTAAACCTTGACTTATGATTATGATGTCATGTTTAAAGTTCCATCTAAATTCTCATGTTGACTTTATGTAATCATATTATATCATGCCACATGGTTCATGTTTATGATTCCCACCCATTTTATGTCCCATTTATATAGATAATGTATAAAATATAGTACAATAATCATATTATGATTTCCTAATTCTCTTACTGGGACTTATACCTCACCATTTCTTATGTATTTCCACAGGTAATCCCATGCAGTCTTAAGAATGAAGGAATAACATGGGAATGTTAAGGAATTTTCAAATAAATCTGATGTACCCACTATTTTATGTTATTATGTAATGTACGTAATTAATCAAATGAACTAGACTTGTTTTTATTTTGGGTTGTGTTATGTGTATTCCTATGAAATAGATAATTAATAAATGTGTCATAAAAGGGTTGTCATTCTTGGTATCAAAGGAAAGTTTAGGATTTTTTTATTATGATTAGAAACTTAAAGAAAAATCCTTAGCAATAAGACTAAAGAGAAGAAAAAATCCCTATATTTTGGTAAATTATAGAGAAAATAGTTTCCTAAAAAATACATCCCTTTCTAGATACTACATGTGGATGTGATTCTAGAAAACATGTACATAGGGGTATGTTGTCCCCCTCCAAATAAGAATTGTCTAATTCACAAAGGTTGAAATACCTAAATATGGGTATTATTTTCCTGGCACAAGAAATGGAAGAGAAGGTGGCCATGATTGTGCAGATCACATGAACCCTAATGAGACATGTGATCGCATGACAAATAGAGGGTAATGAAGACGGTCATACAAAGCTCATAACCTACATTAGATCCCTTGAAGGCCCTTTTGAAAAGTTCTTATGATTTTAAATGAGTTCCCTACACAATCGTTGGTCATAGAGTGGTAGCCAGATAAGATCCCTCGGTTCACACAGCTTATTAAATAGATGATTCTTGGAAAACCCTCTAGAGATCCTTTGAAAATAGGAGGAAATATCCCAATGGTGGGATCCTCTTGTAGTTGTAAAACTCACATGATGCATCATTTATGGGTAGAATTATTTTCCATCACAACATTCAGGAAAAATCATGAGATCCCTCTCATTTGTAAAATAAAAAATCAAATTGATAAAGAGGTGGAAAAATCCTCTTGCGATCATAAAATTCATGTGACATGGCCCTGGAGACCCACCATACACCATAATACCATCAATGGTAAGTCTGCCTCATCTGGAAAAATCCCATAGGCTTTTCATCCCTATCAAGTGAAGGGACTCAAGTATGTATGAGTGACCTTACGCTCCCCCTTTGGCTTCATAAGAAAAAACATATGGAATTTTCCATAAAATGCTCTTGAATTTCCATATATTTTTATTGGTCATGTGATTCATTGTTGAGAGGTAGATTTATTTCATTCACAAACAATAATTAAAACTCACGAGACTCCCCAAACATTGTACAATAATACAAATAAATAAAAATGGGAGGATTCGGGAGCCTCTCATAGTTGTAAAAATCATGCAACACGTCTAGGTTATACACAACATGGTATCACAAGATCCCTCATCATGCCATCATGATCTCAAAAAGGCCCCCTGATAAGCCATTCTTATCTTGTGGAAAGTGCTAAATAAATCACCTAAGATAATTCAATGTCTATCTAAAAGGATCTCTAGTATCTCAAAGTCCCATGGACATGCCAAAATGACAATATGAATGTACCTTGTAATGTACGAGTAAGAAAACAAGACCACATTAATCATAAATACTCTTATAAATTAGATGTTGGAAATGTGGTATTTCGATTTTTGAAAAGAATGTGATGCCCCTAGAATGATTTATGGTATGAACTTGAAAAGAAAAGTGGTGTAAAGGCACTTCAACTGACTCCATCCTAGAGTCATGAGATACGTGATACACAATGTGCTAAACAACCGGGGTGGAGAGGCATATAAATACACCCCAACAACCCCAAAAAGGGGGTTAGAATTTTTGAATCTAGATGAACTAGTGCACCCAAGAATCAGAATTTTTTTCTCAAGGCAGCTGATCTCACAACCAAAAAAGCATCTCGTCAGGTATGATTTGGTGAACAACTGGTGCAATCATACTACATGCATAATGCTCTTCGTGTGATCACTCACATAACACGCAATGGACTTTTTGAAGGTCATACAAAGAACATCTTTGATATTTACTAGATCACATGGGGCTTAATATAAGATAACATTGAATGAATCTAAGGAATTAAAAATATACAGTCTATAACAATGTCTAAAAGGATGAAGTCTTAAGAAATGAACTTTTACATTGATACTCATGCACTTCACGTGAACCACATAGGACACATGACAGTACCTGGACATGTCACCCAGATCACACAACATTCCTTTGAAATACTATTTGGATCATTCTATGTCCTCTAAAAATTTCAAATAAAGTCAAATAAATACCACGATCAAGCAACCTTAGTATCACAAATCTGTTCAGGATTTCCATCCAAACCATATGGTGTAATTAAGACGTAAAAATTGACTCATATTGTGGAACCAATACTTGTTAGCTGAACCTCTTATTAGAATCTAGGAATGTCGACTGGCTCTTTTGATACCCTCCGAGCATTCCATCTAGGTCTTGTGATGACCCCTAGACATGTCATCCTAGGTCATTCACTACCCTTTGAGACATATCACTTTTAATCTCACATCACCCATCAAGAATGTAAACTAGATATCATGATTAATTTGGGAAATTTTAGTTAGATCATGTGACTTCCTTTAGATGTGTCATTTTGGGTCATGGGATGACTCCCATAAAAATTCATTCAGGGTCATGCAACGACTTAAAAGACAAGTTTTCCAAGTCTTCCGATGTTCTTCAAACAAGTTGGTTTTGATCGTGTGATGACCCTTAGACATGATACCTATGATACATGACGTCCCTCAAGAAATTCAACTTGATCATTCAATTTCCTCATAAAATTTTATTCATACCTCATCCGACATGTCAAGAATACAGTTAATGCATGTTGAGAAGATAATCTATGTATTATAGGAATACATGAGGGACATGTCACACGGGAATCATAGGACTTGATAACCTTGTTCTTCCTCAGTGTATAGGCCCCAAACATTAGCATAATATGATATTTACCGCATATAAGTTCATCCTCAATGTTTAATACCCGACAAAAAATTCTAATAGAACTTTGATTCTGGATGTAACTAGGATATGTAGGATTCCTTCCCGAGGCCTGAGCTCTATTGCATCCATCCAAATGGAATTCCCAATACATATGTTCGATATCCACAAGTAATGATATTGATTATCTTCTATAACTTGTTTCTCAAACTGATCATAGATCATGTGGACTCAAATAGTATAAATAATAATACCATTTTTATCATAAGTCTCTACAATGATAAGGTAATAGTTATCCTGTAAGATTCGAACAATGACATAACACAATATTTCCCACATATCAGGGAAACAATGATGTGTAAGTCCCAAAAAATTGAACTATATGGCCCCTATTTCAGGCCATAATCAATATATATATATATATATATATATATATATATATATATTATTCCTTTCAAAGGGTTGATCCTGAACACAAATGGGAATCCATATTAGTTGAAGTCCTATAATCTCTCCAACATTTCAACCATTGGGACCAAATCATTCCCATGGGCTGATCATTCTACCTAATCTGTTAGTGGACTGAGAACCAATTGAACTATAATGAACATGATTCCTTCCATAATATAGATACATATAACATTATCCAAATTATCAAGCATGAACACAAATCGTAATCCACATCAGTTCAAGTCCTACCATGTCTCTAACATTTCAACCATCAGGACCCAATTTTCCTATGGTATTATCATTCTACCTATGTCATTAGTGGACTGAGAACTAATTGAACTATGAGGACTCTGATTCATTCCATAATCAATAAACATAGGATTCCTTCCTAAGGGGTAACCCCCAAATTAAACATCCCATGTATTGTATCAGTTCATAGGTCAGCCATCCATATACATTGTGTATGACTACTTATTATCCCTAGTTTCTCACACCAATCATTAATCACGCGGAATTCGAGAATTGAAATGGTCATGTGATTTTCACCACGAATATCCAATATCCAATAAAATCATATCTTTTCATCCCAGATTAGTGGAATGATATGAATATCTTCCATACGAGATCATATACCATGGATCTGGTCCCTATGTCATGATTGAACTATGATAATTATGACTCATTCTATAATCAGGATACATAGGACTTCTCCTTGAGACTCATGCTCAAATATCTACTACCTCAGTTCCTTCACATATATCCATTCATTATGACAATAAATTTCACAATTTTAACAAATAACTAGGGTTTTGATTCCTTCAATAACCATGATATGTAGGACACCTCATAATGGATCAATCTCCTCTTCATAATATTAACCACCTCCTTTCATGGAAAAAAATTCTAAAGAACGTGGTTATACTGATTCAAAATATAAGTAGTTATTCATCACCTAGAAATGGATTATTATCCTTGTACACATTAAGATAGATGAACCCATGAGATAACCTTATTTTCATATAAATAGATTCAACCCGTGATCAATTTGTTTGGGTAAATGGTCTCATATTGAGATTAGGAAGAGATTCTAAAAAATATCTTAAATCTATAAGAGTGCCTCTTAGTAAGAGAACTTTACCCCTAAAAGGGTATGATGATCCTGACCTCCCATCCTCTCGAACAATGTGTTTCCTGAATCATCGTTGGGTTTGAAACTGTAATTGACCACTTTCTTTTGGAAAGAAAGTTTATAACCAATTATGTATGACGGAACCATTGGGAGTTATAATTGAGAATGAAAATGGTGATTAAAATTGTGTAATAATTCAAACCCCCCATAATCAACCATAAGTTCGAACCTAATTCACCTAGAAGTCATGACTTTCCCATTGAAAAAAATGTTGAAGCCGGCGTGAATCTCTCAAAATACGAATGATTGGGTTATTATCCATCTTTCCATTTTTTCACACTATAATAAAAAAATAGTGAACCTGACATGAATATCTCCAATAAAAAATTATTGGGCTATTGTCCCTCAAGACATTTTTTTTCACACTTTATGAAACACAAATGGTGTACCCAATGCCAAACTCTCAAATAACAGGATGTTTTGTTTTCCTTATGTATGGGAACATTATTGGTATATAAAATAATAATGATGGGCCTAACCTAATTATTAAATGTGGGTCTCTATAACCAATGCTCCTATGAATAATTTGACCCTCACATTGATAAGTACACATGAGAAGAATTTCCAGATCGAGAATAAAAATAAAATGTTATTAACCATGTATATCTGATTGAGTACATCATGCCTATGATATTGCAATAATTAATTACCTTGTTCCTCATTGTCTGAATGACTGAAGATATCGATACCTTTAAGAAAATATCTATCTAATATAGTGTCATCATCTAGATACAATCCTTGTGAGTCAGCTGGTTGAAACCCATTTTGGTGGAAAAATAATCTCACTTACCCAATAGATTCAGTGTTAGGTGGTGAAATAAATGGTCTGGGTGTACCATCGACGTGGTACAATCTTGAACCTCAATATGGATAGTGAGGGTGTATAATAATGGAATATAGTGTGTCTACATCATGTAGGGAAATCTACAGCTAACCCAATAGCCCTCGTTACCACATCCAACTGATTCAGAAGCTTATCCCTAGTGTGAAACAACCCCCACATTCATACTCTGATGAAGGTGGACCAAGAATCCATATATAGCTACCTTCCCATTCAAGAGCTATGGAGGAGGGATAATTCTGACCGCCACCACCCAAAACATCCCACAGGTACCCAACATTTTTCTACAGAGTGTACCGGCCGTCACACGACCACCTATGACACCCATAAATGTGCAGAAAGTAAAACACATCAGGTGAAGAAGGTTTTGGAATACCGTGAGTTGACACATATCCCCACTCCCATTGAGGATGTATGTTGAAGTATTGTGGAATCAAAAAATGAGTAGGCTCATATCCATGCTCACTCGGAACAAGTATGTGGGCATATTCCCATAGTAGGCATGGGGGAGGTGCATATCCCAACAAAATGCATGAAGTCTATCAACATACTCAGATGGAATAAGGAGGGAATCGGTTGGCTCATATTCTCACTTAAATTGAAGATATCTTCCAATATAATGTGGATACAAAAAATATGTAGGATTATATACCTATTCAGACTTTAATAAAATTTCAATACAACTTTGTTATAACTGAAGAACTCCACCATCATATTCCGACAATGGTATTGATAAAAAGACATGCACATATTCTTATAATTATAACTATGACATCTTAACACTCTGATCACCATGAACAACTATCTTCTATATAGAAAGTTCACATGCTTTATCCCATCAAGTAGGATTAAAGGTATTTTCCAGTAAAGGAAGAGGTGTTGGACTGGGCTCATATTCCCGTTTGAATCAGGGGTCACCAGGTAGATTGGAAAATTAATTGGGATAATAGAACAATCCTATAAATAAAAACAAGTTTATTATTCAAAATTTCCACGATCAGGCTCATATTATCATTCTAGTTGGGTTTTGCAAAGTGATAGGGGCACATGCCTGAGGACCTGCTCATATTCTTATCAAAGAAGACCATTAGAATAATATAAAGTCCCAAGATTGGGTCTATATCCTTGTTTTGGATAGGGATATCCAATTGAGAATTGAACATTTTTCAATAGAGGATCATATTTCTACCAGTGAATATTCCTATCATATTATAGCAGATTATGGAATCTAGATGCAAATTTTTTTACTTCCAATGAAGAAAGACTCTACAAGCATCATTCTGATGAAATATAAGAGAAGATTCATATCCTTTCTCCTATTCCAGAAGTCCATCAACATTTTCAGGCATGGAATGTATATTCATACCAAGATCATATTGTTTATCCAACCATGAATCACCAAGTGAGAGTGGAACATGCCTCGGGTTAAGCTCATATTCCTATCAAGAATGACCAGTAGCATGTTCCAAAGGATTTAGATCAGGATAATACTCCCATACTAAATGAGGATCACCAAGTGAGAATAAACACACATTGAGAAATGTTTATTTTCCTATAAATAATGAGAAATATCAATAAAAAATTTCCCCAAACATCACAATAGTGGGATCATATTCCTAAATCATCAGACAATTATAAACATGTTATAGAAACCATCATACAGTAGGCTCATATTGTTGTACAATTATAAAAGGAAGATCAGTATATATTGACCACAACTTAGAACATGAACCATATTCCTAGTCTTTATAATGATAGTGTACTTGAGGTCATTTGGGATATATTCCCAGCACCATAAGGATCTGTCAACTCTTCAACCAAAGCATTAGACGATCATTTCCATGATATTCCTCCTAATGTTAGTACGGAGATGGATCACATGAACCCTACTCATGATATCCTTCATGTTCAACCTCTTAATAGTGATATCTCCCATGGACAAAGAAATAATCCCCTTTCCCAGAAACCTCCATATATAGAGGTTTCCATAATCTTAGGCACCTTTGTAAAGAGAGTTTCTCAAAACATTAGGGTCAACCGCATATTGTTTCCAATCAATATCTAGAATCACTCCACTTAAATCATCAGGAAACTCTCATAATAATCATTTATAGCCTGATTGAATGGAGGTGTGTATGTTCAATGATGAGGAGGCTAAAATTAACATATGGAGATATTTATCCAAAAAAACCTCCAAATCATATATAATCCCCTAACTTAATATGATTATGAGGTCCAAAATGTGCTAGAAAATGATTGATTTCTTTATCTATGCCAAAATATTTGGGCTACACATCAACAGTTGAAGGCATAACACCTCCTGAATTTAGATTATAAGGGTCACCAACAGAACATTAGGATAATCTGTTGTCAGCTAGACCTCGCTGCAATTTCCCTGGAATTTGATCCAAAAAATAAAATCACATTGGAAATCTAAAACATTCTTGCCTCCATTGCATCATAACCCTTCAAAAACCGATTTCTAAAGACACTTCAGGCATATGTATTCTCTTATGGAGAAATTATAGTTAGTTATAATTTTTGATAGCCCTAGAATAGAATAATCTCAGAGATACGATGTCCTGTAGTGTCATAACCTCTAGGGAAATTAGGGTAATGAGTAACACTTGGGCTATTTGGACACTAAAATAGAATTCCCCATCTTCAAGGGTTCCCACGAATAAAAAATAGAGTGAAAGGATAAACAAATATTCCTTTAACTAGGACCCTCAAAGAAATGGGAATTCATATCAGACATGGAGGATGAAGTTGTGATTAGATGGAAAAATTACAATAAAGAATTAATTATATCATGGGATACTATCTCACTCAGATCTAATGTGAGAATAATAGTTTCAAATGAAAAGGTACACAATCATAGTTGTCATAGAAACTGTCCAGGAGTGGACCAAACTCACCAAGCCGGTGTAATTTCTACCACCACCTCTACCCCTTAGATCGTCAATTCCCGAGAGGATTCAGAACATATCAATAACAGATATATAAAAACCCCATCCCATTGGTTTGGGAGAATGTATATCTCAATCATCGTCACCAGGTTCATCATCCTCCAAGATGGTCCTTGGTAAATCAATGGTGATTCCAGATAAACCCCATCCCACCAAGATGTGTGATTTTATATCTCAATTTCTATCATAGGAGTCAAAAAATACAAGACTGGAATCATTTTAACCTCAACAAAATGATCATTCAATCTCAATTGTGTCCTAGAAAATCCATCATCCTATAGGGTTGGGCTCATTTTCATAATCATCGTCATAGTAGATAGAATCTATCTTCTTCAGTTTGGGAGGTATAAATCAATGGTCAAAATCCTATCTGGTCCTCCCACAACAACCCGACACTCATCTATTTTGGAATCTTTTCGAAAACATGGTTAGAAACTCCATAAAAGGCACCATTCATAGAACAAGATGTGATAAATGTATAGTGGATGATATTAGACTCCATTAGGGATGCAATAAAAAATGTACTAATATGTCTAAGGGTTTTAATAATTACCATGATGAAGGCATTACCGAATTATCAGATTGCATCAAATGTATTGGTACTATGATTATTTCCCGACATGCCTCTTTGAATGTCTTCACCATCTAGGAGAAAAACAATTTGGATAAATATAAAAATGCAGAGGGCCATAACATAAAAAAAATAGCCTAAAATGATTGCTATATAGATTCACCAACAGAACATGCATGCACCATAAACTAGTGGAGGATTTGAAACCTAGAACCTATGAATTTTCAGTTTCCACATCTATGGTAGAGCATTACCATTGAAAAAGGGAAAGGTATGAATACATCCAAATCATCCACCCAAATAATTTAATTTCTTTCTAGGTACGAATAGATTTCATATTTTGAGAGTGAGAAACAAACTCTCAGACAACTCAACAAGAAGATAAGTAGGAGAAATATTCCTGCTGGGTATCGTCTTTAGTATGAGGTGAATATTCTTCCTCCTATAGTAGATCTATAAAAAAGAGAGGTATGTGAGTGGCAGCCTAAATTTAGATATATAAAGTTAGTATACATAAATAAAGAAGTAAAAATAATCATTAATTCCTACCATTACACCAATATCTTCTCCCTCGATAGTGCGATCATTCAGTCATAGAAAAAATAACCAATTAATAGGAGACAAATGTTGGGCCACCTCATTGACCCCTACCCACTCCCTATAGTGAGAGGAAAATCAAACATTAGTACCCCCCAGAGATGCTTGACATCACCGAGTCCTTGTCTCCTCTAATGGAATCCATGAAAGGGGAAACACACATGTTTACCCTAATAGGAATCTATATCCTGACTGGGAGGATGATAGTTTGTCTCCACCCAATTTATGAAATATTATCTTCCCTATATTTTATGATATAGGGGATCCTGAACAACATCTCACACACTTCATATTCTGATGTGGGCTTATGATGGTCCCTAGAGATTAGTAGGGGGAAACAAAGCCAAGGTTCTTTGTAGAAACTCTGACTGGGCCAGCCGTTGTTTGGTATCGTAGTCTTCCAGTAGGTTACATTGTGGGATTGTAATACCTTCATCATCATTTCCATT
The DNA here is from genome assembly GCA_963277665.1 of Viscum album. Classification (NCBI taxonomy): domain Eukaryota; kingdom Viridiplantae; phylum Streptophyta; class Magnoliopsida; order Santalales; family Viscaceae; genus Viscum; species Viscum album. The sequence goes on from CAUJRU010000497.1 coordinate 577,362, forward strand.
ATCAGTTCATCTCCACGCTATGGAAAATTACTGTCATCAACTATAATAACTATAATAAATGTAAAAATAATAGGGTATATGAATATATATGAAGGTGTAATGTTCCATTCACTCATCATCCCTCTATCATACAAGAAACAATTGGAGCTTTGTGCTTTAAATATCTAGGATGAGTTCCAGACACCACTGATCAAAATGAAGCATCCAGGTGGGTTCTATTAGTTCACAAAAATGACAAAATTTCTTGGCGATGCTATTTAGAGAACCTGATACAAATCTCGAATCATACCATCGACATAGAAAAAAGGTTATGAAAACAAGAAGCTTCAGTGATAACTCTCAACATAGAATCAGTTCCCATCGAAGAACCAAGGTAGGTCCCGAACCGCCAAGAACCTCCTATCCAGTGGCGACAACCACATAATCACCTTTGAATAGAAGCATAAAGAAATCAAGGTTTCCTGAGATTTGAGGAATGGATGAGTAAATCATACTTTTGAAATAAAGAAGTCCCCAAGTATTTCAGGAAATCTACGGACAATAACTAGATGAAGATACCGTAACCCATGAATCCTCATGAGGTCAACCTCACAAACCATCCTGGATACTAGCCTTTTCATATAAGGTTAGGACATAATTTTTAAGATTAATTTTACTTTTAATAAGTATTTCAAGGTATGGTTGATTTTGTATAAGTCATGTTAGATTACTCCTCAGAAAAAGTGGCCTTCATAGTTTTTCCCATTCAGTAGAAGAGAGTGGTTATAAAATAATTTTGGACCGACATGAATGGATGTTTAACAACTAGATGACTTGAAAAAAATTCGACTAAGATCATTCCAACCCGAGAGAAAATATGTGATTGCCCACAATATCTCCACCACCCATAGAGGTAACATAAAATATACCTCCCAAAGGTGGTCATGACTATCCTATGGAAGAAGTAAAAGAAGGGGAGTTGTATTTTTCTCCAATATAAGCTACAAATATTGTTGATTTCTTCCATGAAACATCTGAAGCATGGGAACTTCCCCACTAAATGGAAGACTTATTAGATAAAGACATCACCAATGGTTATTTCAATATGATACACTTGGAATATCCCTTCTCTAATGATGAATATGACTCAAAATATGAGTTTCCTTCATATAACTAGGGATTGGGGGGCTACATGCATTGGAACCAAGGATATATGGGAAAATAGCATGGTGGGACCCAATAATTTGGTAAAATCCCCACAAAGAAGATATACATAGATGAAACCCATGGGAAAGCACTACAACTAACTGAAAAAAGACATAGAGGGATCACAAATCCTTCCAACGATCATCCGCGAATAGTGTTCTTACATTACTTCCTAGCTTGTTTTTGATTATCCAATCTTCCCAGGCAATGGATAAGGCTGGAATGACCCACCACCCCAGCTAGAAGATGCTTCCATGACCATTTGACAAGTACCTATCAAGTCCACCTTAAATTTATTGGCCCATGATTTTTATATCAAGGTGAAACCCCACATCATGAATCAGTATCCTTGGGAAAAAGTAAGACATAATGAAATAGCCGATAGTGGTCCCAATCAAGCTCTCAATCTTGGATTCACTCTATTTTTCAAAATAGTATATGGAGGCACTCATTGAATCCCTCCAAATCCTATGATGATTTCGAGAAAGATATTGATGAACCATAGGTTTATAGAGTAGATATCATGCCAACAAGAATTCCATGTTTCAATCTTGTCCACTAACAAGGATCAAGAAGAGTTTTTCCAAGGAAACATTATACCCTTATATGTTTTTGGAAGACACATTAATGTTGATATCCAATGGTCACTAATTGATATTTGTTCCAGAATCATCCTCATCCTATTTAGAACCCTCTGATGATTGGGATATATTGAATATGATTTGTCCCACAAAAGATAACCATTCAAGGGTATAAAAATCATGAGAAAATAATTCTCAAGAAGTTCAATCTTGAATCTCTATTTGGGGATCTCACATTTAATGATAATTTTATGGTTATCCACCAAGACACTACATATAATGTTCGACGTGGATGCCCTACCTTTATATCCACTAAGATGTTCCTTCAACATTCCATTAGTGTATGAAATAACCCATTGATGGAAAGGGAGATACCCTTAATTGTGAAAATTCCCCCTAAAATACTTTTGGATCCACATGTGCTGAAGTATATTTCTATAAAAGGGGAGGAAAACTTTTGATTTTGGATGATGATATAGAGCTTTGATCCCACAATAGCTAGGGGACCACCCATGTAAATACCTACAGTGTACTCGAAAATGATCATGAGCTCCCCATAAATATAATTGTGGTGATATTCTTGACCCTAGATATCCATGATCCTCCTATCCCTAGAAATAGTGTAATAGAAAATCATCTCTAGAATCTCTCTATAATGACTTAGGTAGGAGGTTATGATAATTTCTCTTCTCATGGCCTCTCCCACATGGATAATGATAGAGATTCCCCCCATATTTCAAACATCATAAAGAAATTACTCTAAAAACATAGATATGGAAGAATATAAGGATGAACTCAGAAAAAACACTCCCACATTCAAGGAAGGTGTCCCCACAACCATCAGTTAGTTCGGGTAGGTAAATTGAGGAACCTAAAAAAAACTACAGACTACATTGATTTGTACCACCATGCTCATCTAACTGCAAGATATGTACAATTATATTCTAATGAATCACCATTTTTTGTTCTCCTAGAACTATAAAAAAATTCCCATATTGAATCCATATATAGCTATACACCATATCATCTTACTTGAAGACAATTGTGGCTTCAAGTAGGCATAAATGAGTATGTAACCTTCTCATGCCACCAATGTAGAGGCAGAAATTGAAAAATTAATAAAAATAAACTTTTTATTAGATGTGGATTACTCATGATGGATTTCCAATATCATCCCCATAAAGAAAAAGTATAGGAAAAATAAGGTCTATGTAAATTTTAGATACTGTAATTGGCACTACCTAAAGGATGATTTTCCATTTCCAATCACAGATCACTTGATCAATGAACTTGGGGGATTCCAAGCCATGTACCTCATAGATGGATACTCATGGTAAAATTAGATAAATATGGCCATTGAAGATAAAGAATCCACTTCCTTTATAGATCCTTAGGGGATATTTTTCTATCAGGTCATGATTTTAGGCTTAAAGAACTCTAGAACCTCTAATAAACTTGCCATGCATAATATATTTAAGCCATTATTTGGAAGGATAGTAGAATGTTATGGTAATGACCTTTTTTTCAAACCCTAAAAAATATGTGATCACTTCATGGATCATAAAACATTCTTAGAAAAACTGTGATATCACAGTCTATAGATGAATATGCTAAAATTAAATTTCAATGTAACATTAGGGAAGTTCCTTGGATTTGTGATACACTGCCATGACATCAATGTCAACCCAGAGAGGAATAGTTTTATTTTACCAATGTATCCCCAAAATAATATCAATTAATTAATGGAAATCCAATATAACCATTGCAATATTCAGCATTTCATAGCCAACTTGGCTGATAATGCCCTCCCATTCACTAGAAAAATGAATAATTGTATCACCTATCAATGGGATGGTGACTTCCAGGAAGCCTTTAAAACTCTTAAGAAGTATCTATAACACCAATTGGTTCTAATGCATTAGGAGGAAGGGAGTATTCTCATCTTCTATGTGGCTAACATGTAATGATCACTTGGTGCCCTCCTCACTTATAAAAAAGATACGGGGAGTGAGAGTCGTCTCTACTACCCCAGATGAACAATTCTTGTTAATGAGAATCGATACTCTAATGTTGATAAGAACTTCCTTGAAATCATCTTCACTGTCAAAATGTTTACGTATTAATTACAGTACCATGATGTCCATCTGATCTATCATATAGATCTTCTCAAGTACATACATGGTATTCATATGGGGAATTGGTGTTTGGCACCTTGTATGGTCATTCTGCATTAGTATGACATTCAGTTCAAATCCTAGAAATCATTGAAATGGAAATCAATCACTACAAAAAAAACCGCTGTTTAGCGGTGGTTCTAGGAACCGCCGTGAAACATCTTTTTAACACCCGACCCTCCTTCCCCCACAACCCCGGCCCCCCCGCTTCCCCCGCGACCCCCGGCCCCCCGCTTCCCCCAGCGACCACGCGACCCCGACCCCAGCGACCCCACGCGACCCCGACGACCCCAGTAACCCCGCGACCCTGCGACCCCGGAAGCTGCACAGTCTTCCCCTCTAGGTAGGATTTTGTTTATCATTTAGGTTATTTTTGGTTTTCCAGTAGGTATGAGAATCAAATAGATTTTATCGGCTATTAGTTCTTTGAATCGTGAAGCTCGTCTATAGTGGATTCTCTTTTAGGGTGATCATGAAGAGTTTATGGTGTATTGTGGAAAATTTTAAAGTTAATATTGAGATAATTTATTATCATTGACGTTGAAGGAAATGTAGTACCAAGAGTTTATCAACCTTCAATATGAGAGTTTTAGTGTGAATGAGATTAGAGTTAGGTTCATGAAACTTCTCTTATATGCTTGGAATATTCGTTATGATGTTACCCCCATTATACTATTTATGTAAATTAATGTGCTAGAAAATATTGAGGTGATAGATAATAAGTTATTAAAGTCTCATTCATCTTAATAAATAAGTCACTATAACTTATTGAAGATTGTAGCTATGAATGCATATATTTTTTTAGCTAGATAGTTGATATTTTGAATAATAGTTTTTTTTGTATCAATATTTCTTTTTTTATTTCTCTAGGGATGATAATTCTTATGATTCATCTAGGATCCCTTATGTACTTTGTTTTTTGTGTGTTAGCCATGGAAATTGAAAGCTTTAGCACTCAACCATCCCTGGTGATCAGTATGGAGGTCATGTCAACTTTTAAATACATCCTCAATAATAGTTTCCTCTAAACATTTCTTATTAATAACACAATCCGTAGGATTTTATTCTATAGAGGGGTGATAGAGTTGGTGGAAGAAAACCTTGAGATATTCCTGGTTCAAAATGACTAAGGACTAAGCATGGTATATGTGAAAGATGTCATTAGGGATAGTAAGGAAAAGGAGCAGGGTGTGATCAGTTTCATGCTATTTATTTTCTAGTGTTGGGTGGACCAAACATCATTTGTGTCATGACCCACCCAAACATCATTTGTGTCATGACCAAACATCCAAGATACTTATGATGCCTCGTGGATGTCGCTGGACCGGGCCAACATGTTGCGGTCACGCCACGGTCATACCACGGTCACCTCGTAGTCACGCCGCAGTAATGCCGTGATTTGGCCCGGCGGATGTCGCTGGACCGGGCCAACACGCTGCGGTCACGCCACGGTCACGCCGCGGTCACCGCCACAGTCCTGCCGCGGTCACGCCGCGGTCACGCCGCGGTCACGCCACGGTCCTACCGCGGTCACGCCGTGGTCAACCCCTCCCCTCTAATCCCCTCCATCCTGCCCAGCCCATCCCCTCCCCTCCCCTCCATCCCGCCCCTCCACTCCCCTACAGCTGCCCAACATTTTCCCCCATCCCAGCAGCCCCCTGCCCCTCCTCTCCCCTCCCCTCCCCTCCCCTCCATCCTGCCCAGACCCAGCCCCTCACCTCCCCTCCCCCCTGCCCAAAATTTTCCCCCAGCAGCCCCCCTGCCATCACCCTCCCCTCCCCTCCCCTCTCCTCCAACCTGCCCCTCCCCTCCCCTCCCCCTGCCCAACAATTTCCCCCAACAGCCCCCTCCCCCTGCCCCTCATCTCCCCTCCCCCTCCCCTCCATCCTGCCCAGCCCCTCCCCTCCAACACGCTGCGGTCATGCCGCGGTCACACCACGGTCAAGCCGCGGTGACGCCACGATGACGCCGCTGTCACGCCGCTGTCACGCCGCTGTCAGCCCCTCCCCTCCCCTCCCCTCCACCCTGCCTAGCCCCTCCCCACCCCTCCCCTCTATCCTGCCCCTCCCCCTCTCCCCCCTCCCCCCTGCCCAACATTTCCCCCCATCCCAGCAGCCCCCTACCCCTCCTCTCCCCTCCCCTCCCCTCCCCTCCATCCTGCCCAGCCCCAGCCCCTCACCTCACCTCCCCCTGTCAAACATTTTCCCCCAGCAGCCCCCTGCCATCACCCTCCCCTCACCTCCCCTTCCTTCCAACCTGCCCCTCCCCCCCTCCCCCTGCCCAACAATTTCCCCCTGTAGCCCCCTCCCCCTGCCCCTCCCCCCCTCCCCTTCCCTCCATCCTGCCTAGCCCCTCCCCTAAAACACGTAGAGGTCATGCCACGGTCACGCAGCGGTCACGCCGTGGTCACGCCACGGTCACGCCGCGGTCACACCGCGGTCACGCCACGGTCAGCCCCTCCCCTCCCCTCCCCTCCATCCTTCCCAACCCCTGCCCTCCCCTCCCCTCTATCTTGCCCCTCCCCTCCCCCTCCCATCCCCCTGCCCAACATTTTCCCCCCGCCCAGCAGCCCCCCCTGCCCCTCCTATCCCCTACACTCCCCCTCCCCTCCATCCTGCCCAGCCCCAGCCCCTCACCTCCCCTTCCCCCTGCCCAACATTTTCCCCCAGTAGCCCTCCCTACCATCACCCCTCCCCTCCCCTCCCCTCCCCTCCAACCTGCCCCTCCCCTCCCCCTACCCACCAATTTCCCCCAGCAGCCCCCTCCCCATGCCCCTGATCTCCCCTCCTCTCCCCTCCATCCTAACCATCCCCTCCCCCTCCAACACGCTGCGGTCATGCCGCGATCACGCCGTGGTCACGCCACTGTCAGCCCCTCCCCTCCCCTCTACTCCATCCTGCCCAGCCCCCTCCCCACCCCTCCCCTCCCCCTTCCCAACATTTTCCCCCAGCCTAGCAGTCCCCCCTAGCCCTCCTCTCCCTTCCCCTCCCCTCCCCTCTATCCTTCCCAGCCCCATCCCCCTCACCTCCCCTCCCCCCCAACCCAAAAGTTTCCCCCAACAGCCCCCATGCCATCACCCTCCCCTCCCCTCCCCTCCAACCTGCCCCTCCCCTCCCCTCCCCCAACCCAACAATTTCCTCCAGTAGCCCCCTCACCCCTGCCCCTCCTCTCCCATCCCCTCCCCTCCATCCTGCCCAGCCCCTCCCCTCTAACACGCTGCGCTCATGACGCGGTCACGCCGCGGTCACGCCACGGCCACGCTGTGGTCACGCCGCGGTCACACCACAGCCACGCTGTGGTCACGCCGCGGTCATGCCGCGGTCAGCCCCTCCCCTCCCCTCCCCTCTATCTTGCCCCAGCCCCTCCCCTCCCCTCCCCTCCATCCTGCCCCTCCCCTCCCCTCCCCTTCCCCCTGCCCAACATTTTCCCCCATCCCAGCAGCCCCCCTGCCCCTCCTCTTCTCCTCCCCTCCCCCTCCCCTCCCCTCCATCCTTCCCAGCCCCAGCCCCTCACCTCCCCTCCCGCCTGCCCAACATTTCCCCCCAGTAGCCCCCTGCCATCACCCTCCCCTCCCCTCCCCTCCCCTCCAACCTGCCCCTCCCCTCCCCTCCCCATGCCCAACAATTTCCCCCAACATCCCCCCCCTACCCCTCCTCTCCCATCCCCTACCCTCCATCCTGCGAAGCCCCCTACCCTCCAAAATGCTGCGGTCACGCCGTGGTCACACCGCGGTCACGCCGCGGTCACACCGCGGTCACGCCGCGGTCACGCCTCGGTCACACCGCGGTCAGCCCCTCCCCTCCCCTCCCCTCCATCCTGCCCAGCCCCTCCCCTCCCCTCCCCTCCATCCTGCCCCTCCCCTCCCCTCTCCTCCCCCCTGCCCAACATTTTCCTCCAGCCCAGCAGCCCCCCCTGCCCCTCCACTCCCCTCCCCTCCCCTCCCCACCATCCTGCCCATCCCCAGCCCCTCACCTCCCCTCCCCCTGCCCAACATTTTCCCCCAGCAGCCCCCCCCTACCATCACCCTCCCCTCCCCTCCCCTCCCCTCCCCTCCAACCTGCCCCCTCCCCCTCCCCTACCCCCTGCCCAACAATTTTCCCCAACAACCCCCTCCCCCCCTGCCCCTCCTCTCCCCTCCCCTCCCCTCCATCCTGCCCAGCCCCTCCCCCTCCCCCTCCACTCCCCTCCAACATGCCCAGGCCCTGCCCCTCCCCTCCCCCCTGCCCAAAAATTTCCCCCAGCAGCCCCCCCACCTTGGCCAACCTTTTCCCCTTGCACCCCCTCCCCCCCCTTCCAGAATCCTCCCCTCCCCTCTACTTCATCCATCCCCTCCCCTCCCCTCCCATCCATCTTTTCCCTCCCCTCCCCCCTGCCCAACATTTTTCCCCCAGCAGCCCCCCTCCCCCTGCCCCTCTTCTCCCCCTCCCCTCCAACCTGCCCAGCCCCTGCAGGCATTCATAATGTATGTTTTAAACCTTCCAAAATCATTCTATTCAATGTGATAGTTGTACCCTAAAGTTTAAGCATTTTAGAATCATTTTAACAGTTAAATAAATTATGAAATTATATTCTTCTGCACCATCCAATTTGGGTTTGAATTTCTATTGGATACCCCAAATACATAACATTATATTCTCTATTTGTAATGTCTTATCAAAACCATGGTCCTTTTCATAGGATATTAAACTTTGTAACACAATGG